>VWYH01008992.1:717410-913655 GCA_013399365.1 Pampusana beccarii
CCCCCGAGCCCCCCGGCCACCCCCGCCCGCCGGGAAGCCGCCCGGCGCTTACCTTCATTGGGTTTCCGCTCCCCATCCCCCAGGGCAGGAGCAGCCTTCGACAACTGTAAAGATAACAGAGAATCAGTCACAACACGGAGCCGCTACGCGGGGCCGGGGCGCGGGAGGGATCCCGGTCCCGCCGCCGCCCCGCTGGGCAGGAGGCGGAGGGAGACCCAGGCGGGAGGGGGCGCCCCAGAGCCGGAGCCGTCCCCCTCCAGCCGGCCCGGCGGGCACAGAGGGACCTTTTGTTCCTCCCCGTCCCCCGGGGAGCCGAGAGGGACACGGGCGGAGCGGGCGGGACGGCCCCGGGCCCAGGGAAGGGGCAGGCAGGAGGGAGGCGGCCGGGCCTCCAGCGCCGTGCACCCGAGAGAGGCCCCAAAGGGAGAAACACGTCCGTCGGGAGGAGCTTTCAGTGATCACGGTCAAAAAACAG
Organism: Pampusana beccarii; assembly: GCA_013399365.1. NCBI lineage: Eukaryota > Metazoa > Chordata > Aves > Columbiformes > Columbidae > Pampusana > Pampusana beccarii. The sequence continues at coordinate 717,886 of VWYH01008992.1, forward strand.
AGAGCAAATCTGGGCTGGGGGGAGAAAAACGACAGGGGTGACCTTGTACCGCTGACACGAGCAGCTGGCCTGGGCACCTCCATTCCACCTCCTCCGTGAAGGTGAATTGGGCCAGGAAGCGGAGTGAGGGGAGCAGAGATGGGAGACCAGGCGCGAAAGGGCACTGCTCCCCTTTCAATGTCACAGATGTCTGTCACAGAGCGGTGGTGGCCACCGAGGTGTTGGTATCTGGCCGGGTGTCAGGGCAATTAACTGTGACAGCACCGCTTCACCGACAAATGCCGCTAAACCACCCGGGTGTCCCTCCTGTCCTCTGGCAGGGAGGGTGACACAGGCCTGATCCCCAGCCCCTGTGTGGCTCAGCAGCAGCCCAGCTCCCATCACTGCGCTCCCTGTGGCTTCCCTGGGACAAAAACTGAAAAGGCCCCAAGCTCTGCATTCGCTCCTGCTGCCTTTAGGGATGAGGGGCATTCCCAAATCGGTGACGCAGGCAGGAGTGGCGACAGGTAACCCACCCCCAGACCAGGACGGATAGGCATTACACTGCTTTACTAAGGAAGTCTTTTTTAATTCCAGGTGAAACAAAATCTCCACTCTTCCTGCTCTGTGTGAGGGTTTTAGCTCTGACGTAACTTTCCAGCCAAGTCAGGTTTCCCCCTGCTGTTCTGTTCTAACAGAAACCAAAAAACGCCTGGCTTTCTTTGGTTCTCCAAGGTATGTTGCCACCTGTGTGACGCCATCCGCCCCAGAACCTCCTGCCTTTCAGCAGAAGCCTCAAAAGAACGTAGCAATACATACACACAAAATACCGTTTCCTCAGCAATACACTGCATTTAGGCTTAGAAAAAGGCCCTCTGATCTTGTGGCTGGACACAGGACTGAGTCGAACAGGCAGAGTCCACCTCAAGCTCACAACGGGAATCTGCCACCTAGGGTCTTCTAGTCAGCCCCATGCACAGGGCAGCACCACCATCCAGGCAGCCCAAAGTGTCAGGTTTTAAAAGGAGGGGACAAGAGAGCCAGCGAAGCCACAGATGCCCCTCTCCCAGCCATGCCTTTGTGTCTGCACGCAGTTCCCTTTGTCTAAGGTCCCCCTGACCGAAGTCCTTGCTTCTCCTTTCTACCGAAGTCTTTCTGTACCTGGGCATAAGACACCAGCCCAGAGCCACCTCATGCACGGATCTGTTTCTTCTCTGGGGAGGAGAGGGCTGCGTGCCCAACCTCAGTGCTGTGACAACAGTTTAAAAAGCAGGTTCCCAGAAACAGTTTCATTCCTGAAGTGTGAAGGTCACTGAAACAGCACAAACAAAATGGAGGCAGCGGAGGTTGCAGCGGCCTTGCAAAGCCACTCAGCGCCTGACGATCTATGGGTCAAAAGAAAACCGCATCAAGGGCAGAAAAGCCTCAATCTGTGTTATAGCACAGGAAGAGGATCACGAGCCAAGTCAGTCTATCCAAGTTACAATGCCCCCAAGACCTTTTGCAGGAGATTTTTGGTTCACACACAGAATGACTGTGACGGACTGAGCAGAATTAGCTCAGAGACACCTTGATGGTCACTGTGCCCATTCCCTGTGCAAGGCTGCGAGCTGGCTGCCAAGCCCACCGCCTCCCCGCCTGCGAGCACACACGGTACACGATGGGAAGCAGAAGCAAGTCACACACACACTTTCACTGCTCACCTGCGCCTGGCCAGCACCTCGCCCTGCCCCTGATGTACTGGAGCAGGAGCCAGAAAGCTTTTCCAGCGCTCACCCAGACCTGGGCTGCGATCCCACCCAGAGGATGGGAAACAAGATTGGTATGAAGCCTGCAGAGAGCTCCTGAGCACTCCCAGAGGAGTTGTCTGCAGAAACTCGACAGGTTTCCCAGAACTACCAGTAACACGCTCTCCGCTCACTATACCAAGAAATTTTCCTGCCCTTTCAGCAGTGCCTTTCACCAGTGGCTAGTGTCATCAAAGCCTCTTCACTGGATCAGTGGGAAGGCAAGGGCTTTTGCCTCACCTTAAACCAGGTTGCTACATATCAGACAGGGCAATGGGGAGCCAAAAAGCCTTCCAAGGGACAAGCAGGCCCAGTGTGCCCTTCGGTGGGAGCTTGAAGGTCATCCTCTCCTCTGCTGGCTTTTGGCATTACCCAACAGCTCTGTAACACAATTTCCTTCCGATTGATTTTCAACATTTCATGGAGGTAAGGAAGCAAGCCCTGGGCTCGAGAGCAGAATAAATGACCTGGGAATGGGGCTGACCAAGGGGAAGATCCTTTCTGTGCCCTTTGCAGGTTACAGCAAATGCATATCCCGCAGCAGAATAAAACCCTCTCTAATAAATAAACCCACCTCACACCAGCCGTGTGTCTGCACGTTCCCTGTCTCCCTTCTCCCCTCACTCCTGTCCGGAGCAAGTTATTCTCTGAAGGGAGAGAAAAGGTTAATCAAGTCATTCCTCTCTAACCATCACCCCCCTCACCACCACCACTCTTTCTTTCCCTTCCCCTCCCCCTAATCTGTGCAGCCTCATTAAAAGAGCTTTGTAACTGTTTAGGACTGGAACAAACAATCCATCTCCTTTGAGAGGGACTCTGGGACAGGAGTTAAGGCACTTTTCGTCTTAGGTGCTAGAAATTCTTCTCAGTGGTTTCTACTTAATGGGGGGGGGACAGGACTCACTGCACTCCTTCTCCACTGTACATGCAGGCAGAGGTCAGTAATCCCCCAAGCTACCAGCACAGACGAGGCACCTCTGACAGGGAGCAGGACAGACAGGAGAGCAAATTTGGGGTTGCTCAGGAACCAGCAAGCCCCTCTGAGATGTCAGTACAAGCTTCCCTCTCTCCTGCTCCCAAAGGAACGCTCCTCCTCTCTCCCAGCCTGTCCTCAGAGCATGGGCCTGGAGTGGCTTTTGGGAAGGTGACCCGCTGCGTCCCAGCTGCCTACGGGCTGGGGAAGCAGGTTCTGGTGGCTCCCCATCGTGGCCTGGTGCAGAGGCACACCAAAGGCAGGGAGCCTGGTGGGTGTGCAGTCATTAGCAGTCTGGTCACAGGCTCGCTCTCCCTCCCTCGGTGTCTGATCGCTGCCTGTTCCCTGTGGCAATACAGCTGGTGTATCCAGGTCCCTCCGGAGTTCACGGCAGGAAGGGAAGAGCTCCCAGACCCTCACCAGGGGTGACCTGCCACCAGGCTGCTGCCAAGACCCGCAGACAAAGGAAGGTGGGCAACAACGACTGTCCCCCATTCTTTAGGAAATGGGTGGACCAGAAGGGGACAACAACACAACCCTTCTGACCCTGTTGGGCCTGAGGACTGCACACCACTGTTCAGCATGGGAAAACAGCTCCAAAACCACCTTTTCCTCCCTTTCCTGCACAGAAACACTCTTGTCACCAGTGAAGGCAGACACCTGTGGCATCAGTGCCACCCAGCCCTGACCGTGACACGATTTCCCACCATCCCCACTGCAGAAGCGACCATAACAATTCCTTCAGTAAGGAGGCATCCCCCTGCCGCCTTCACCAGAGGAGCACCATGATTCCAGCGCCCCTCCTTCTTTGCCTTTGGGAAAGCAGCCCGACACGTGCTGGACCCCGCTTCCCCAACTCGGCTTCTGCCAGGGTTTTTATTTAATGCTCTCCAACGTGCATGGCTAGCTAGATAGGTTTTATTCAGCACAACAGTCAGATTAACAGTACAGATAAATATTATCATCAAAGCACAAAACCCTAGACCCGGCGTGAAGAGTCATGCCTTCTGCCATGCCCAGAGTCATTGTCAAGCTGCCTACGTGAGATCTGCTGGTATTTCTAACGTTCCCATCACCGTGGTGCCCAGGCGATCAACGGACAAATAAGGACAGAACCAAAGGGCAGACCTCACCGTTGATCTGCCAGAGCACTTATATGGCCCGCATCACCCCGCTACCTCAACATCTCCCGATCTCTCACTTATCTATGCCTGCGACATTTCCCCCCGACCCCACCGACATCCCGTGATTCCTCCCTACTTTTCTTCCCACCGTTATCCTCTTTCTTTTCTCATCGGCACCATCCTCCTGCCTAGGAGAAAAGGCAACACGAGGCTTCTGCGTGACTCCTGAGGACAGACAGACCTGGACTCTACCTGATCCGCGTTTCTTCCTCCAGGGAAGAGGAAGGGGAGGGGAGAAGGAGCAAGGGGAGGGTTAAAGGGTATTATCACTAGACATCGATACAGAGCTGTCTAATCTACAGCTGGGGAACTGACGCTACTGTACAAGTTTACCGAGGACCTGGGAGGCAAAGAAATCCCCGTTTTACGTGACGGTGGAAAAACTCATGGAGAGCGGAAAGAATTGTCCCACGAGCCAAATCTGGCAGGCAGGCAGGCGGCAGGGAGCTGCTCTGTGCCACACTCAAGAGAGAGCTGCGCCTCAGTTCCCATCCAGCACAGCCTAATGTGCGGCTGTCAGTGGAGAAAGTAGAGATACAACAGGCTAGAAACAAAGCATGCAGTGCCTGCATGACTTCAGTTACAGCTGAAATGGCTCCTAATTGGGGAGTTACCTTCCAGTATCGGTGCTGAACAAACAATGTGAATAACTGATTACTTTGCAAGCGACGCTTATTTTCACAATTGTGGGAGATGATCTGGCCCCGCATTCTCTCCAAGTGCTGAGCAGAAATGGCAGGAGAGAACTAACCTGTTATAGCCTTTAAAACATAATCCAGGTCCTCCCAGGGAACAGCCACTTTCACGTGGGCACTCTGTCTAAACCCCTTAATATCTCTTGGCAACACAGCCCTCTTGACTCTTTAGAAAACAGATTTATAGGACACGTTTGCACAGAAAGCTGCTTTTCCTTTTTCTTAAAAAACAGAGAAAGAAAAGGAGAAAGAGTTGGCTTTTAATCCCGCAGGAATGACAATGAGTCAAAAGTAAAAGTGACTGAGGAGGAGGAGAGGAGAAAAATGCACGGTTTTGTAATCTCGGTGCAGGAGATACGTATTTTGAAAAAAAAAAAAATCAATCTGGAAGAAATTCAGGATCCATTTTGTCCTCTTTGATCTCTATTTGTTTTTCCAACTAGGTATTTTGAACTCCACTCGGCGGCACGAACCCGAGCTGGGACGCAAGGCAAATACCGCCGCAACACCCTTTTGCAATGTCAGGAGACCCGAGGACGGGAGGCGAGGCTGATGCAAGAAGCCAGCGCGCTGCCTCCCTGCCCCGCGCCGCGCAGCGCCCCGGGCCCGGCCCCGCCGGGACCCCACGGCCCCGCCGCCGCGGGAGCCCCACGCCGGGGGCGTGCAGCGCGCGCACACGTGCGCGGGCACTCCGCGCTCCGCACGGCGCTGCCGGCTGCTCCGGGGGCCTGCGAAGCGCCGGGCAGCGCTTCCCCCCCCCCCGCATTCCCCGTTTGCAGCATTGCACGCACGCATACACACGTGTGTGCGCTGCAGGCACCCACCCGGACCCGGTGCCAGCGGCGCGGCGGCACCGCACCGAGCAGGTGGGAGGCAAGGCAGGGGGGCGCCAAAAAGAAAGGGGGGAAAAAGTCTTTTCCGCCGCCTCCCCGCCCCCACCGTACGTGGGGTACAAAAGCCCCCGTCCCGCCGCCGTCCCCGTCCCTGCCGCTTACCTCCGCGCTCTGCAGATAGAGCAGCGCCGCCAGCCCCCAGTGGATCCAACTCAGCAGAAAGTTCATGGTTGCCGGCACACGCCGTGGAGCGGGGCCCGCCGCGCTCCGCCTCGCCGCCGTCGCCCCGCCGCTCCGCCGCGCTCTTGCCCGCGCCTCCTCCGTGCCCGCCGCCGCCTCCTGGGGTGCTGCCGGTCGGGCGCTGCGAGAGGCTCCCAGGGAAAAGGGGTTCCTCTTCGGGGTCTCCGGTTTCACCCCTCCATAAGCCCGGCTTTCCGCCGGCCTCCGCTGCTGCTTTCGGTGGGCGCTCCACCGGGCCGAGCGCAGGCTCCGCGGCCGCCCCGCCGCCGCCCGGCCCCCGCCGCCGGGCAGTCCGAGCTCCACAGCGGCGCTCGTCCGCGGCCGCTTCTCTCCGCGCCGGGGCAGGCAGGCACCCGCGCCGCGATCGCTCAGTTTCACGCACTCACGCCAAAGTTTGCGCGGAAAGTTTCAATGCATCTCTTTTCCTGCGTCCCCTCTTCGCAGCAGCTGCCTCCGGTGGCTCCCCGAGCCGGGGTCGCCTCCCTGGAGAGAAGAGGCTGATCCCACTGCCGCCGCTCGGCCCGACCCCTCTCCGCAAGTCGGGGTGGTGGTGGCGGAGGGGACGAACAGAGCGCTTTCCTCCTGCCCTCTCTGTCTCTCCCTCTCTCAGTCCACCGCTTTAGAAAAAAAAATCAGAATATTAAAAAAAAAAAAAAAATCCAAACTGACTAGAGAGGGAGGGAACTGGGGCGGAGGGAGGCTCTGCAGGAAAGGGAGGGAAAAAAAAAATCCCAGCGGATCAAAGTATAGGTGGGGAAAAATAAATTAAACGAGAGGATAAAGCAAGGCGGCAAGCCAACAGCAGGTCCCGGTGCCCGGGGAGGGCTGCTCCCGCGGCGCGCTGTCCCCCGCCGGCGCGGCGTGCGCTCCTCGCCCCCGGCGCGGCGGCAGCCGCACTCCGCGCACTCCAGCGGCGGCTCCGCGCAGCGCCCGTTCCCCGCGCAGCGCCCGCCCCGCCACCCGCTCGCCGGCGCTCTGCAACTGCTCGGCGCGGACGCGGGGAGAGACGCTCCGGCGAAGTCCCACCCCTCCCCAGCTATTCCCCTCCCTCCTCCCCTCCCTTCCTCGCTGGGAAAGGCCACGGAGGTAAAGGGGTCTGCGGCCCCTCCGCCGCCCTCCCCGCCCGCTCCACTCGGGTCCGCGGGCCCCCTTGGCTCCCGACATTTCGCCCCCCGACCTTCCTGCCCTGCCTTTCCCCTCGGGCGCCCCACAGGCCGCGCTTCCTCCACCTTTTCTGCCCAGCCGATGGATGCACGTTCGGGTCAAAATTCACCTTGCCCGTGGGAATTGCTCCAAAGTCCAGCGGAGCCATTTGGGGGGAGGGGGCAGCGGGGACAAATTGTGATCACACTCATCATCCGTCCCCCCAAGGCCTTCGCTTTTCAGACACAGTGATTTCTTAGCACCTCTGTGCTAAAGGAGTGGAGTAGGGGGTCATCCTCATTTGGGTTTTATTTCTCTCCATCCAGTGCCAACCCCCCTTGGTTCAGGGGGGCTGCCTGCACTGGCTGAGCATTGCCCCAGTGTGCAGAAAGGTGTCGTGCTGGAGGGGTGAAGATTTTGCCAGACAAACCCCACGCTGCTTTCTGGGAAGGTATTCGAAGGGCAGAAAGGCAGCTTTGTCTTACTGGGGTTACTGCAGGCATTCCCCAGCTGAGCTCCTTCACTCGTGTCACACGCAAAATTTCCTCATACGGGATATAGAGTAACAATATGCGTGTGTCAACGCATAGAAATTTCTCTCCTACCACCATCCTCCAAGGACCTCGGGTGGCGGACGGAGTAGTAGTGCAGGCTGGCAGATTCCTGGGGCTCACCGTGGGCTGGAGGAAGGTGAAGGGGAAAAAGACACTGAAGAAAGAAAAGGCCACATTATGATTAGAAAGCAGGTATTCCAGTGCTGTGCCACAGACTCCTACTGATACAGGCAAAGCGTTGGCTCTATAGAGGCACCTGCTGGCTGAGGGAAATACACGAAACAAAACCAAACAAAATCTTTGCTTTCAGTAGATCTTATACCTGGTTTTCCCTTTGTTTATTTTTTAAAGTTTTTGTTGTGTCACCCCGTGGTGCAGTATGCGGGGATGTCACCCAGGTCACACTGAGCCCGAGGAAGGCTGGGAGGTGAGTGACAGATCAACTGTCTGAGCAAGGAGCGACGCCAGCTCCCGCCCGGCCTTTCGGCTGCCCCGGCTGTGGGGTTGCACCCCGCACCCTGGTGCCCACAGCCTTCTTTCTGGGTGGGGGGAGAAATCCAGCCTAGTCAAAAGCCTGGAGGAGAATATAATCCCTTTCCCCTCAAGGATCACATTTCTACAGAGGAGTAGTGCAAATATTGCAAAATAATCTTTTTTACTTTGCTCTGTTTTTGTTTTGATGTGGTTTGGTTTTTGAACTAATTGTTGCAGAGGGTTTCTGAAGTAACAAATGTCCATCCGAAATAACCTGACTTTCCCGTATTCAGAATGCAATTGCCAAAAACATCCTCCAAGAGAGAGGGAGACTAGAGACCACCACAATGAGAAACAGCCAGAATATTTCACTAAACGAAGGTAAAGCCAAATTAAAGCTCCCGAAGGAAGGAACCGCTTCTGATTCTGTCACAGTTTACTGTGGGCAGCTCCCTCCTCATGCCAGGCCTCTGCACGTCAGGTCTGCAGCAAGCAGATAGCTCACTCGGTACTTTTTTTCTTTATTTGGTAGTGGGTCCTAGGTGCCTTTTCCCCTCCTGCTAGGTGAGCATTTTATGAATGAACGTAGTGCTACCACAAATAACCCGTAATTTCAACACTCCTCTGGATGGACGAAATCCCTCCAGCTGCTGCACTGCTCAAAGTCACGAGCAGAAATCTCACAGAAAAGACTGAACCCACGAGGTAAGGCAAGGGGTAGCCTTACCTCCTTAAAGCTACAATGTACTGTAAATAATGTACAGAACCCAGCTTCTAAAATTACCACTACAGGATTGCTCATCTCATCTTACGTTTCATCGGGATCCTGTGATCTTCCCACCTGCCAACATCCTGTTACCAGGAGAGGGGTGTATGTGGAGTTTGTGCAAATAGTCATGTACTTGCTTGAATTCTGGTGCCAGCAGAGACATTCATGTGCCTTCCATGTTAACGTTACACCGTAATAAATACTGACATTGCTATAGAACCCACAGTGTTTGTGCTAAGCACTGCTCACAAGAAAAGCAAATCAATGTGTGTCCCAGCTACATTTCTTTATTAGCCTCGTTATCTTTCCCATGTCAATGGCTCCCGAGACAGAAAGAAAGACAGCATCAACAGGCAGGATTTTAAATATGGAATACCTAAAAGCACGAGCTCCACATTTAGGCACTTAAGGGAAGACGCGTGATTTGCAAAGAGGCTGAGTGATGACTTATTTGGAGCTGCGAGACGCTGCAAACTTTTGAGAACCTGACCATAATTTAGGACTTCATCTTGCAGATTGAATTCAGTGGAAGCTTTGGCATTGACTTCAAAGGGCACAAGATCAAGCCCCTATTTAGGGTCTCAAAATACAAAATTAGGAGCCTAAATTTAGGCATCCATTTTTTAATACCTTGACCCATGTTAGTAATACCCTTCATCTAATCCCTCCATTTGACCTGAAAAGAGAGGAATGTCAGTAACTCTTCACTGACTCACCTAAAAGAACCTGCGTCTGACAAGGGGGAAATGCAACAAACGCATTCCCCACACTTCGTTTACTTTTTCTCCTCTTTCTCAGATCCCCAAACTAACAGCCAGAGCAATGTTAGCAGAGGAGCACAGGCCCACTTTGAAACTGGAACAGGAAATGTGAGAAATGTGGATGTTAAAAAAACAAATTAAACAAAACAATATTTTCTTAGAATTCCATCTTGTGGGCAGGTCTGGGGGGAATCTGGATTTGGATAATCTAAATTAGGAGAAAAGTCAGGAAAACAAAGAGTAATTTTAAACATTTTAGTGCCAGAGCTATTTCTTAACACACGGCTCACTCTCTGATTTCAAATATAGTCCCTCAGCGCTGGGCAGGGAGAACAGCACAAAGAAAATCAACGTCTTGATCCAGCCCTCTAGCAGACGTGGAAAAAAGGCCACAATGGAGTGAATTGTTGAAAAAAAGCACCCAGGTGAATGGCTCCTAAAGGTCCTGAGGTATTTCAGGTGCTTCCTTCTCTGTAGGAAATCACAGGGACACAAGATGCAATAATCAGGCTATGGTCGAGTTGGCTGCAGCATGGTCACAAGACAGCAAATCTATTAACCACACGATCCTTATTATTGCTATTATTTTTGTGTTGTTACACTAACAGGGAAGGGAGCAGCTGTAGATGTAACAAAAGGTTGCTCCTCTGAGATGGTTTGCCAACGCTCCCTCTGCTGTGGTATAAATAGAATACACGCAGTGGGCACGGGCAGCGCGCTAGGCTTGTATTTGCAAGCATTAGAGATGCCCATGCACCACCCACTGGCAGTTTCACTTGCCTCTGTCACTCAGGAGTTTGTCCAAAAATTTTCAGCTCCTGGAAAGAGAGAAAAATGTTCATGAACACACAGCACCATCGCTCACTTTGTCCTTCGGGTTGATTTTGTACCCTAGGTTCTTCTCTCATAGTCGACAATGACAGCAGGTTATGAGGAGTTGCTCTTCTTTCATCCTCTCCATCCGTATTTTCCTGTCTCTCACTGGATGTTTGTGTGATCCTTTTGCAGCAAGCAGCAGAGGAATGACAAGCAAGTGGAGGTGACAGGACAGGTCCCCGGCACTCAGCAGGATTGTTTTAATATCTACAGAGGGATCAAGAGACTGGAACAGCTTTTTTCCTGCCGAAACTACATGTAATGTCAGCCTAAGTGTACAGACATCTTGACCCTGACTTATGCATCCCCAGCTAGCAGAGCTGGTGGGAATATACACAGGCAGTTATTGCGATAGTACTTCACCTTACACTTACATCACAGTCCCTGGAGAAGCGTCTGATGGGGCAACCTTATGTATTAAATCATTTCCTGGAGGGAAGAATTCATTTGGGCTCATTTATTATCATTTGTCCTAGAGCTCGTATTTTACACTCTGAGCGTAGGGAGCAGGTGTTATTCATGGCTACGGGTCTAAGAACCAAAGCCTAATTTCAGAGAAGCTGTTCTGCTGCTTGAGGTCGATCACTTGATGTTTGTCCCAGGTGCTGGACACATGTTGCTTGCAGAAGGAGGTATGAATTGGTCTCAGATTTCAATGTTTTGGTAACTACCAAACAAAAATAAAACTAAACTCAAGCATCTCTCCCTCCCCTGCAAATCAAGTGGCTGTTAGCAATCTTGACTTGAACAATAAATAAAGCTGTCCAACAGTCACATCAGAATCACATCAATGAGGCGTCAAATGAATATGGTAACAGAGGCCCACAGAAGTTGGACAGTCAGCATGTGCAGTCCTCTGCAAAGCCAAGCAAATGGGTCTTCAGTACAGAGGAACCCACGAAGCGTCTATTCTGTGTGCCACGGGCCACAAAGCCCTCCCGGCACCTCACACCGCACTTCAGAGCTGTGCAAATCTAACAGGCCACAGAAAGAGAGAAGAGCGCAAGGCTCCCTACAAACCCCAGCAGCGTCAGACTGTGGATTGCACCGGTACCCCACACAACCATCAGAAGTTGTCAGTGCTCCGCGCCAAACAGGAAGGTAGCAAACCCGAACCAGTGGTGTCTATCTGACCAAGGAAAAACTCCCTCCTGCCCACAGATCTGACAGTAGGATTGAATGCTGGGGACACAGGGACAGGGTCACAGATACATCTTGTCGCAAGTCATGTCTTTTCTCTGGCCGCTCACTCACCAGTGCTCCCCTAGAAGGAAGAAGCTGCAGCAGAAACCCTGGTACCTCCTTCTCCTTCCAAGACAGGAGAAACCCTTCCCACCTCCCTTCAGGAAGTGTGGGATTATTGCCATACGGGCATGGTGCCAACAAGCGCTGACCCAACCTCCTCTCAGATCAGTTTGGTGAGACTCAAAAGCCCCTCTACAACGAAAGGGGCAGATTTGGGAGTTACAACTTCCTCAGAGTGAAAATCTGGGGAGCAACTACTTGCCAGCCATTCATGGTTCCTCATCTCAGGGTACCAGAGGGTTGTGAAACGTATACGTAACAAAGCGACACCCCTGCCTCTTCCCAGGCAATTAGGGTCTGAGGTAGGAAACCTCCCCGTCCCCACACCACTTCCCTACAGATAACTTTAGATCTCCTTGCACCATTTCCTCCTCCCACCCCCTTTCCCACAAGTGACTTGTGATCGTCACAGGCTCGTCTCCACGAATGACCTGGGGCCCGATCCCTTCAGGAAACTCTGCCCACTCAACTGTGCAGGCTCTAAACCTTAACCAAAGGATGGTCCAGTCAAATCTACAGCTGGGTGCCAGCTAAATATTTCCATACTGAAACTGGATTGTTATCTGATGTGTAAACCACAAACCATACATACAATTGCAAAGCTTCCATCTCAGTGGTATATTACTGTCTGGCTGTACACTCCAAAAACATGCATTTTTTTAAATAACAGAATTCAACAAATTGTTTTGGATACATTGAAATTTGATAACTCCTTTGACTCACGGTTTACACAAGGTAGTATTTCAGTTTCATGAGGACCTTAAGTAGAGCATATTGTATACAGTTCAGTGAGCAATTTCATGAGAGCACACTGGGTTGCTCAAAGCAGGGGAGTTTTCTTGAATTCCTTCTGTCTCTGGACACTACAAATGCCCACACACCTTGGTGGCTGTCTGCCCAGAGCCACACCTTCACACCCCAAAAAAGGCTGGGCAATACTCCTGCTAATAAAAGATCAAAACAAGGGCAAATAGCCTGTTAGGAGGTTCCTAAATTCTCCAAGTCTCGGACTCCTGGGGGAGTACTTCTCAGCTCTGGAACTGAAGTGCAGCCCGAACAACATTTCTCAAGAACAGAATTTGAGAGAGCACCTTCCTCGTCCTTGGCCAAGCTCATCAGCGTCCTCATTGCTAACTATAATTTCCCAAATTCCTGTTTCCTCAGCATTTCGCAACCAAGTTCTCAGGGCAAATCTTAGAGGAAGGAACTTTGGTCCAAACAGCTTCAGCTTGAGACAACATTTCACTAGTGTCAGTTCTGGGAAAACTTCATTTACACCAGCAGAACAAAACATAGCGAAGGCTTAAGACACTTGAGATGCCAGAAATACCGCCTTTCTTACAAATATGGTATTCATAAATAAACCTACTTTTGAATAAAATTGGCAAAATCTGAATTGGGGAATAGGTTTTCTGATGTCACCAGTTCACAGAAAGGTCAGTGTTAAAAGCCCAGATGATTTAAAACAAAGACCATAGGGGCAGCTACTCACACAACTGCCATCTGTCAACAAAATTAAAGTTCAAACATATGATCAGTTTCATCATTTCCAGCTTATTTTCTGCTCATCTAAAAAGAAGGGGTTTTTTTCTGAAACTAAGCTATAGGTCAAAGAGCTTGGCTTCTGACATCAATAGTTTGACAGAGAAGTTGCTTTTCAATATTTCGTGTATTTCCATATATGTTATTTTTCTCTCCGAGGGGCAATATTAACTCCTCTAAAGGATATCAGAGGAAGGGATGTGAATTTGTGAATCATCAATGAATCTAATATATTATCTCCATCCTGGTAGCAAAAAATATAGTTCAGGTTTACTCCATCCCTTTCTTGGACATTTCGCGAGAGTTACATTGTGGGTGAACTACTGACTTATCCACCCACATCTTATCCATCTGCATTATGTTGCAGGGCACCACAGGACCATCAGGGCAGAGCTCCAAACCTGCGCAGGACAGTGCACTCTTGCCATTACGATGTGAGGCAGCAGCACTGAAAAAGGCCAAGCCACTTTCCTACCAAAGAAAAATACACAGTCCTTGCTCAAAAAGAACTTGCTATGAAGCACCTGGCAGTTTGTTTTCCCTGAAAGTGAGCTGTAAAACAACTCTTACAGCAGTGCATTTATATCTGGATAGTCCATGTCCAGAGCCAACCAGTTTGCAAATAAAAGAGAAGCAGGCTGAGTTGGAATGAAGCTTCCCTCATCTTTTAGAAATAACAGCTTGCCATTTCTTTCCATCTTCCCCAAAAGTTTCAAAAGCCATGAAACACAGTCTCTACCCTGGACTAAATGCTTAAGCTGCTTTACCTTTTAATGCTTGCAACACAAGCTCAGATGGCAAAAAGCCCCTCCTGCCCATTCAAAATACCTTTATGCCACAGCTGGAGCTGTGTGACATTAGTTTTTGGGGAGGTTGGCTCATATGTCTCCCAGTTGCCATGTGCAGTGCTGTTGTGGGGCCCCAGGACATGCCTGACATGAGGACAAGGCAGTCGTTGTGAGGAAACATCCCGAGTACATGTCACTGGCTGGGGACCAGGGCTGTCAGAAAAACAGCTTTTCCTTCACTCAACAACAGCCCAGTTAGGTGAAATAACGTGAGCTGAATCCCATTTTCAAAGAAATTGATTGCACAACCCAGTGCTATCTGTGAAAACAAACAATTAAGCAAATGAAGCAAGGCAGCAAACTCCACACAAGTGTGTTTCATGCAGCGCCGTGCCTGGCTAGCTAGCCCTGCTCTGTAGACCAGCAGTCCCACCTCTGACACTTCAGCTCACTCTCCCCCTTGCACACTTGCACACTTCACTGCGTTTCACTTGGGTGGTTTGCTTTGACCATTCGCAGTCCTGGCGTACTCAGCCAGAGGGACACTGCCACAGCGAATGGCTCCAGCTGCAAAGCTCTACTGAAACACCATTTGGGCCTGTGCTTTAGCCGGCCTTATTTGTTCGAAAGGAAGGTGGCCTTGCAGTCTTTGAAGGAAAGAGGTGACTTCCAGAATATAAATACCTTACTTGTTCTGAACTACAGTTCTTTCACCGATGAACACCTCTGCTGTGCGTGTACCCGTGTTCCTGCCCTGGACTGAGAAGACATCTGGGCACACAGGTCTGGGCTGGGCAGAGAGTGGACAGCGAGGAGATGGAGCAGAGGCTGCAAGAGGCAGTGCTGGTGTAGGGTCTGTAGCCCTTCACCCAAGGGACCATGCCTGGAGGACTTCATTGGAAGAAAGCCATCAGTTCACGATGTAACAGAGCACATCTGACACACTGGAGACATGGAGAAGCCCAAGGGCTACCACCGCAGAGAACGAAATGGTTGCCAAGGGAGTTGTCTTCTTTAGTAACATACCTCCTTGATCCAGGTGCAGACCATGTGCAGACTGGCCTCGCTGCTGACAGCATCCTATGGTGCAGAGAGCTGAGGCTGGTGGCTGGGGGCTCATGCCAGGTTTTGGTCAAACGCACTTGCCTTTCATTTTGCTCTGGACTGAGCAGTGGGAATGGAGGAGCTGCATCAGCCAGTGCCGATTTCATCTGGTCGAATGTTTGATGTACGTGGATGAGTCGAGACTCGCTAAGCAGCTGCTGAGGTTGCCTGAGCAGGCTGTGTTTTCCTCTGACAACGCATGCGTGTGGTTCGGAGAGCGGCCATCGGATGGGCTGCCTGCTCTCCCAGCTCTGCAGTGCACCCTGGCAGGGGGAGGGCTGGGGGGATCATGCTGACATTTCTTTCCTGGCATCTCACCTGTACATATTTGGCCTCCCCAGAGAATGAAGGTCTCTCATGGGGTCACCACTGAGGCAGGACCCCAGTGCAGTAGCAACCTCCTCACCAGACGTGGCCAGGTAGCAGAAACCAGACGAGAATCAGGATGTGTGCCACACAGAGGTCCCTGCACGCTGCTGGACACCAGTTAGCTGGAGGCACCCAAGCACACGGCAGGAGCCGACCAGCACAGCAGCTCTGTGCCATCTTACAGAAGATGGTCTGTGCTCTGTCATTGCAGACACCCCGGGGACAGTCACCTGCTGGCAAATGGGAAAAAATTACCCAGGGCAGTTTGTCGCTGGCTGCTCCTGTCCCAAACCACCAGAGCATGCCTGACTCCAAAGCACTGCAGGATTAAGAGCAAAACAGCCAGTTGTGTCCCAGGAGGCTTGTGACAAGTGCATCTTTCACTCTGGCCAGCACTAGTAGCACCTAGGCTAACGTGGGAGGTGATCCCACCACGGCCAGCACACATCTGCAGGCAGAACAGAGGCACAGTGGGGTAGGAGGGGTCAGGGTGGACCTTCCAAAACACCTTCCTTTGGTGGAAACCCATTCCCTATTTGTATTAGGCACTAGATGAAGACTACTAACTAGAAAACTAAAACTTAATTATTGATCAGTCAAGAGTCAAATGAGTGTGACTCAATGTGATTTGTTATGGGCAAACAGAATAAAGTCCAAACTGCTAATGTGCAAACCTGGAGTTTTAAAAGGGCCTGTTTTCAAAGCTTTTCAGCTTTGAGCTAAATCAGCTGGGAGAGAATCACGAACAGAAGAAGTGCAATAGTTAGGACACTGAATATTTTTATTGGTGCTAAAATATCACAATTGAGAAAGAAGACTAGTTTGGAGAGAATGCAAAGCAGAGCAAAAAAATTAAATATGTATGGATTTATGTGTATGTAGATATGAAGAAAGAAGAGAGAAGCTAGTAGCAACGATTCATTTGACTGATAATTTAATTGATTGCAACTGTGGAAAATTGATAAGAGAATCAAAAAGACAGGAAGATATTTGTGCAGAGTAGATTTAAGGGCAATAACACAGCTTTTTTTCAAGCAGAGTCAAAACAAGAGATCATAAAATAATTTTGGTCCACTTCTACGTGGAAATAATTGTGAAGTAATTATCCAATAACGATACAGAGAACAGATGTAGCCTTTGCAGACTTCAGACAGTGATGACACGTATTTTCTTCCGAATAGAGACTACAGAGGTTTTTAAAAGTGTAACAGAAGTGTAGGAAACCTGAAGGGAGTAATTTAGCTTGAATACACACACACACACACTCAAAACCCACTGAAAAATATACCATCACACAGCATTAAAAAGAGCTGGCAGGAGAAGATTCTAAGTGGTTTCAATAAGTTTTGGAAAAGGGGTTTCATAGGCCTAGAAAAAGGGTGGCATTGTACCAGTGTTACAATGAATATATAAAGAAGATTGTGTGACACTGCAGCAGGATATCCAGAGAGCTGGTGGGCCCTCCACTCCCGAGCTTTTCAATTAGTAAGAATGAAATAAACAGTATAGCATAATTCACATTGGTGAGCCTAAATATGTAAAAAATGGATCTGGTTAGAATAACAACTGCTTCTATCGGTGAGATTACAAGTTTGCTTGACAGAGGTAACAGGGTTGATGTAATTTACTTGGACTTCTCCAGAACATCTTAGTTTGTGCCATAGGATGATACAAGATAAGCACGGACCTTATTAAATGGATTGAAAACTGGCTAACTAGTAGGTTTGAGGAAGCAATACTGTAAGTGAAGAGTCACCATTTGGCAGGTGGTGCTTTTGGTCCAGCTCCTTCAAATCCAACTCAGAAGGATATATGAAATCATTCCTATCAAAGTCTGGAGATGGCACAAAGAGGGAACTATTAAGTAATGAAGAGGATATGTCTTCGGTGCAGAACAATACAGATTGCCGGAGGTCATGCAAATACAATGCATTTTAATGCAGAAATGTATGACTCACAGCTGCGGAAGAAAGCAGGAGACCTCCCACCAAAAGGCGGGGTCTACCCAAGCAAGCCAGAAATCTGGAGAGGACTTGGAGATTGTGGATGTATCTGCCATGGTGAAATATGGTGTCAAGGGCAACAAGATCCTGGGCTGCAAAACAGGAAATACTAAACAGGAAAAGGGAGGTTGCATTATCCCAGCCTTCAGCACCAAGACAACTCAACTGCTGCTGGGATCACTGCATGGGCGGGGAGGAGTGAGGAGGGTGATGAGAAGAGCCAGAGGATGACTGCAGCACTGGAAAAGATGCCATGGAGTACAGCTGCCAGGACGCAGCCTGTTCGCTGGAAGGTCGTGGGTGATTTGTTCATGGCGTATGAGAGTCCTACACTGGAAACAGCAATGCAATAACAAATGGCTCTCTTTGGTTTAGCAGTTACAAATATTAAAAGAGCCAGTGGGGGGAAATGATGCAAGGCAATCTTGGAGATTAGAAATGAGGCAAAAATACAACTGAGGAAAATTATGAGGAGCTCTGGGGGATTTTTTGAAAACTGGAAATCTTTCAGGCATTTATTTTCTACAAAAGAGCTTTAATGTTTCTCCTTAATTCAAACAGGAACAAACTCAGGAAGATCCTTCGGTAGGTGTTATACAGGTCAGGTGAGATGGTCACCACAGTCTCTTCTGCCCTATGTTTCTGAATCTGCTCTCTGTTACAAAAGTTGGTGGATTCTGTGGGTATATTTGTTGCTTGCACTCATTGCAATAGTGATTCACACCTTCCTGCTGCTCAGTCAGTGCTCTTTCTCACCTCGAGTAGCAATTCCCTCCCTGACAGCCTCCTTTCCTTCTTCATCTGTGCAGCCAGAAGCAGCAGTCTGCTTCTGTCCCTTCCCTCCTGCTTTCCAGAAGGTTCAAGCTCTCACAGGCCTCTCCTGGCTCCTCACAACTCCACTTCTGTCCCAGCGTGCCCACGTCTGCATGCACCTCCAGCCCTGCTCCTACTGTTAAATCCCGAGAGGCGCCTCTGGAGAAAGACCCCAGAGATGCCCTGGAAGATGCCCCCATGTCTCATGAGTCCGAGGCAAATTTTGGGGCCGGTAAAGGCAACTTTTGCGTGGGCAAGGCAACTCCCACGACCAACAATTTGCCCAGGTCATACCCCGAGGTGTGCGGCAGAGCGGGGAAGGGACCCAGGGCAGACTCCCGCCTCCTGCCCCACCGCTCCCACCCTTGGGCCACGTTTTTGGCTGGTTTGGTTGGGTTTATCCGAGCAGCGATGCGACGGAGTTTTGGCGCTGCCCACAGCGCCCCCTGCTGGTGCCAGCGGCGCCCGTTTCGCGGTGCGGGCGGGCCCAGCCCTGACCCCGCTCTTTTCCTGGTTACTTCAGATTCCGGAGGTGAAATACAGAAAAAGATCACCGTGGCACCTGGATCCTTGCCTGGAGGTACGCGGGATTAAATATCCCTCGCCCATGTGTTCCGGCGGGGCGTGAATTTCGGCCTGGATGAGGGGAGCGATGGGGATTGCCTCTTTTTTTTCGGCTGATCTAGCAAGAAAATAAAGTCCATGCAAACACAGTCACCCAAGCCAAGGAAGCCTCTGCCTGCAAACACCGCTGTAGGAAAGACTCAGCAGCATCAAAGAGCTACAGAGGGCCATTGGGCAGGGGTGCGAAAGGGAATGTCATTAACGTGGATGTTACCTCACACTTAGCATGACTCATAGCTGGAAGTGGAAGCGCAATCCCATTACCTGCGCCCTCTGACAGTACGGTCATAACCCCAGCAGAAATAGATTGCTAAAAATTAACTTATTAGTATTGTTGTTATTACTGAGAAGCCAGATACGGGAGTACTAACTCAAAGGAATGGCCTGTCCCCTCCTGCCAGCCGCCCTCTGAAGACAAGACTTTTCTGCTGAAGATAGAGATTAAGAAGAAAAATGAGTGAAGATTTCCGTTTCTGAGATAGCTGGTAATAATTAACATGCGACTAATGGAGGGGCATGTTAGTTGGGCTTTCCAGGGAATGTACTCTAGCTGCGAGAAGATGGGAAAATTCCAGAGTGAAACGCAACTGGCCTTGCACCTCATATTTCTTGTGCTCCCCAGATCCCATCAGGCCATTAGAAGACCTGACCCTGATCGTGCTGAAGCTACTCCGAGCAGTTCCTTTGTGTGTAGAGGACTTTGGGGCAAGGCTGCTAAACCCCAAAGAAGAAAACCAGGGTTATACCCATGTTGCAGAGAGCTGAGGCTCAAGAAACCCACAGGATATCCCCATCTCTGTGACAATATCTTTCTGCCAAAACAACCCTGTCATCTCCAGCTGAAGTTCCCCCTCCAACCCAAACTACTGCCTCTTTCACAAGAAGTTAGTTCCTTGGGGAAAATATGGTTGGGCTTTCATACGTAAAGAGTCTGATATGCCTACCAACACAACAGACCAGCATGTGGTCTGGTCTGTGGGCTGCACACCACCACCGAAACACTTTGAACAAATCAATAAGGGAGCGCAGACCTTGCTGTAACAGGGACAGCGCAGCCCTGCTAGTGATAAGTTAAATTTTTAGTATATCTCTGGCCCATCTGTTAAGGAATCCAGCACTGATCTCCTCTGTGGTAGAACAATTCTCACACTGTTAGCCCATACAACAACACCGGTTTTCAAGCAGGGAAGGGAAGAGCAACTTCTCCCAACAACTGGGATTAGACACATTTATATACAAAGAGTAAAAAATACCATCAGTTTGTGCTATCATTGTTTACTATTGCATATGTAGCAGGAATAGCTCAAGATAGTGTAAGAAAAATAGTTGAAGTCATACAAACATATAGATTCTGGGGTATTTATGGGACAAGATAGCACAGTGAGGAAGGACAGATAAGGTGGTGTAGGAAGAAAAGAAAATGAGAAATTTAGCATAGGGCACTTGAGAGGTTGAGGAAGAGCAAAAAATTGAATGAGAAAGTTTTGAACACAAGATGATCTCCAAAGAACATCTGTGTTCTTCCTCTCCTTTGAAAACACAGAAATAGCATAAACAAGGGAAGGGAAAAAACACACTGAAATCTTAATTCACATTAATAGCATATAAAAAAGAAAGTCTCGCTCCCTGCAGTTTCTTGCAGCTCTGTACAGGCAAAGACTCACATGGGAAAGGGGAGTGAAGGACCATTAGTAATCACAAAACCCAATCTCCTGTGATTACCACCCAACCTTTAAACAGAAAGTCCTCACAATTTGCCAACCGTAACCGTAATTCTATTGTCTTTGCTGCTGGGTCCCTCGGCTCACAGTTACAAGACCACTCATGCAGAACGCCAGGTTATAATTCTGATAGCTAGTGCAGACAAAGAGAAAGTCCATCAGGGAAAGATAAATATTGTTCTATAAAGATCACCAACCAAATCTACTCAAATTCCAGAAGATAAGAATCGTTAATAATTTCCTGCTCAAAGTGGTCAGCCCTGGCCTCTCCTGCAACCTCTTGTTCCCATGAAGATAACATTTTTGAATAATATTTTTTTTTTTTTTTAAATTACCCCAAACTAAAGCAGTTTTCCCCTGAGTAAAACTTCTGTCCCTGATTTAGCAAATGTTGGCTTTAGGCCATCACACTTCTTTCTTCTCTCGTGGGTTGTATGGTGCAATTGGAGAAATGCAGCTAAATCTGAAATGCTCAAGCACTTTATTTTAAGCAAAACACAGTTTATATCCACCTCCAAAAGACATAACTATTCCAGTAAGTAAAAGATACCCGTTCATCTTACCAGATCACAAACTCTTTTGGTTGTCTTTGGAGGATGAAACAACAATAAGTAAATTTTGAAGTAAATTCTCTCTTTTAAGGGCTGACGAAACGCTTTGACTGCAACTATGCAGAACCACTCTTTGGAATTGTTATATACCAGTGGACTCCAGCGCGTTCAGACTCTCTCACACACTCCAATAGCTGAAAGTTTATAACCCTGGTGTTATTTTCAAGCATTTCCAAAAGGGTTTTGGTTTGGTGACACATTCCCTTCAGTTAGAGAAAACATTTTGCAGGAGCTGCTCTCTGCTTCTTCTGGCTCTGAAACATCCCCACAGCAGAGCAGCTGCAGAAGTGATTTGCCTCCTAAGAAGAACTGTAAACTGTTTGCATCCCAGGACGGGTAAAACAGGACCGGTCGTCACTAGAACAGCATCATATCACGGCCTGCAAAATATCTGTAGCCACGACCACTCCTTAGGGCAGAGCTGAGCTCCCTGTGCCAGCCTTGGGCTGCTTATTCTGGGAACTCCCAGCCAGGGCTTCTCCCTCTGTGCCAGCCCCATGGGAGCCATCCAGCTACAACAGGAGAGAGAAAACTGGTTCCGCTCACCAAAAACGTGGCATTTTGCTTATTGACACGCACCAGCGACAACTACTTTTGGGAACCAGATCCAAGGGCGGGCTCGCGCGGTGGGCATTGGAGGTCAGTAAGTTATCGCTGTATTTGTAAACATGAGAAAAACTTCATCTGGAGTCAATAAAAACGCAGAGTCCCGTGGGGCCGTTTTCCTGAGTCGAAAGCAATAAATTCAAAGAGCTCATCCTTACAGAGAAGGGAAATTGGCGAAGAAGAGCAGCATAATAATATGTTACATTATATATCTACAGGCCCTTTGATCCCTGGATATTTACAAATGTTAATGAGTCATGCTTCTCAAGCACCTTTTTGGAAGGTATCATTAGACAGTTTTCAGATGGGGAAACCCACGGGAGAGAGAAGTGATCCTTCCATAGCCACACGGAGCGTTTGTGACACAGCCGAAAGCAGAAACCAGATATTCTTGCTTCCAGTCCTTTGTTTTTAATTATTGCAGCATTCTTCCTCTCGTATTTTAGGTTGTATTTTATAACAAGTCTTACATGAATACACCTATGTAGGACATTTCTTGCTGGTTTACTTTCCACCAGTCACAGTGACATTTTACTCCTTGTGCTAAATGAATTTTAGCTGACTCCATTACAGCAGAAAACTCAGTAATAAATATACACTACAGTCATACAGAGAGTGTTCCTCACACAAAATACTAATTGCCTTTACAAGCAGAAACAAGACACTGAAAATTTAAGAACAGATGTATCTTTAAAGCTTAAGAGGGAAATTTTAACAGAAGAAGAAAAATGTATCTATGCATATGAGCAAATGCCAAATAATGTTGTGTTACACTGTCTTGGTCAAGTTCAGCAACTCTGCAGCTACAATATCTTAAGGGATCAGATTTAAAGAGGCAGAATTCAGTGCCTGTTCGTTGGATGGAATACTAGAGGTGGAAAATAAAGAAATGAAAAAAAAATCATCAAGTATTCTCAAGTATGTGAGAAAGAAGTTATCTACAGGCTGCTTTGTTCTGAGGGAGCTGATAAAAGCAGCCATCTCTTTTGGTGACATGCCACCTAGCACTGCTTTTTTGCTCCTGTTGTGGATAAGCAGGACAGCTGTCACTGGATGACCTAACCCACAGCAACTCTACTTTCCTCTAGAACACCATAGCATTTCCCTTTTTTTTCCTTTTTCTTTTTTCTTTTTTCCTTTTCTCTTTCTTTCTTTCTTTCTCTCTCTCCTTTTTTCTTTCTCTCTTTCTCTCTCTCTTTCTCTCTTTCTTTCTTTCTCTCTTTCTTTCTTTCCTTCTTTCTCTCTTTCTCTCTCTCTCTCTCTTTCTCTCTCTCTTTCTCTCTCTCCTTCTCTCTCTCCTTCTCTCTCTCTTCCTTCCTTCCTTCCTTCCTTCCTTCCTTCCTTCCTTCCTTCCTCTTTCTTTTCTATCTCTCTATCTCTCTTTCTCTCTTTCTCTCTTTCTCTCTCTCTTCCTCTCTTTCGCTCTTTCTTTCCCTCTTTCCCTCTTTCTCTCTCTCTCTCTTTCCTTCTTTCTTTCCTCTGATCATTTGCACAAAGCAGCTCATCTATTAAAGCCAGCACACTATCACAGAGCTTAGGCTAATGTGATAACTTCATTTACATACAGGGCCAGTACTTATTAGCTTATTTCTACAGGCCATATCAAAACATTCAGATCCCCCTGTCTCCTCCCTCTGAAATCTACAAATTCTTCCCACCAAATCCATAGATAAGTGGGTGAGCCTGGCCTCTGCACTGATTCTGTTCCTTACTGGTCCTGAAGTGGTGTGGGAATTTGATCACTTTATCATTTTCTCCCTGGTTTTCTCTTCAGCCTCAGTCTTCTCTGCTCACACCTTTGATTTAGATGTTTGTCTTTTCAACAGAACAAAGTAATTGCTCTGGACTTTACCAGGGGAAGTTTTGCTGGTGGGATAAACCTGTCCAGATGTTGGCATTTACATCAGAACTAGACGTCTAGACTTACTTTAACAGTCAGCAGAGAGAAACAGGCATTCTGGGGCATGGGAAATCTCTTTTTAAGGTAGATGTTGAAAAGCGCTCAGACGAACCAAGTTCTGGAAGTGCCTATCTCTCTCCATTGGCTATAAAGATTGCCTGGAGCAGAAGCTCAAACATAAACATCAAAAGTTAGGTGAGATGAAAGTGTATGGTCCTCAAAGTGCCTAATACAAAGGCACTTCAGGAGTCACTGGGCTTCAGGTCTTTTGTAGTGCATGGAGTAATATCTATGCTCATGCTTTCCATTAAGTGATCAAATAGTGACGAAAAATATGGAAGAGGATTTTCTATGAAGGAATCACAACCCTTTACTGGGAGTCTGGGATTGGTATGCGCTCACAGGCCTGAAGACAGCTAGGCTTACCCTCAGCCTCAAACCCAACAGCTTCAGCTCTTCTGCCGCCCTCAGTGGAGTCAGATTGTCCTGTCTCAGCGAGAGGAAGAATGGCTCCACAGCAAGCTCTGTGCAAGGGAAGAGCTGCTTCTCTGGTGTCACTGAGCAGATGTCAATAAGATGTAGTCTTCCATAATGCTAGCTCATCTTTCCCCAAAGTAATGTGAGGAAAAATACTTAATCATCTCTAAATTTATATGGAGAAGGTATATCAACTCAGCTGCCCTCATTAGCACAGTTTGCAGCTTGTCACCAGTGAGACCTCATCTTGTCCGCCTCATGAGGCCACACTCAGACCCCCTCCAAATCATGTCAAGAGGAGTTATGGCAATTACCAACCCCACTGACAATGCCGCCAGAGACAGTCCAGCAACCTTAGATAGCAGGCTTTTAATCAAGCTCATAATCACAAAAATACTGTCGTATTTAGACACCAGAGTAATTGTAGTGCAGTATTGTGAGAGGCAGTAGAATAAAACTCAAAAGCCTTGCCACCACACCCCCCCCAAACCAATGATTTCTTCACATTCTTCACACTACAAGACAACAGACAACCACTTGTGCGGATTCCTGGTTTTTCCTTTCTTTAATAGCAGGGCTGGCTGTCATTTTATCTTTATTACTTTTCAAATTTAGCTACATTTGCATAATGTCAGCATCTCAACAAGATTATTAAAGACACCAATATCGCCCATAACTGAAAAACCTGGTTTGTTGTGAGGACTCTTGCTCCCCAAAAGAAAATTTTCCAAAGATGTCTGAGTAAAGAAGGGCATTTTTGTGAGCTTGCTCTAAACTGCCTTCCCAATCATCCAGAAGTGTCTGGAACATTTTGCACCCCTAACGTTCTGCTACTATCTGCTTTTCAGTATTTAACACTGCTTTAATTTAGCTTGAGTTAAAGGCCTAGTGGGATCCAAAAAGGTGTCCACAATGATAGTCGTTCTTACTTTCAGACAGTCTACCAGTAAGGAGTAATTTCCAAGCACTCCCTCTTTGCATTATGAAATAAGATTGTTTTTCTCAGTTTTCTTTTTCCTGTTCTCTAGGAACACTTATTGGCAGTAGTGTCTTTGTTTCTTAGAAGTTCATCAGTTCTCACCATCTGTTTCTCCCATGATGTCACCGCTCTCACTTTTGCCTCATCACTATTTCCACTGCAATCAATCGGAATTGGATGCCTCAAATGTCTGACCTCCAGGAGGAATTAAAAATCAGAACAGAAAGGATACGAAGAAAAAGAGGATAATGGCAATTAAAACCGGGGGAAAACAACTGCTTAAAAACTCCAATTGCCTCTAAATTTTGTTGTTCTTCTAAATTTCTGTATTGTGGCATCATCTTTTAAGAATGTATTAAAGTTGACCTCCAAAGAAAAACTGTTGGAATGTATACACTTTAAGAGGTAGATGTTTAATAATGTTTTCATAGTGTTTTTTAAGAGTGTGATTTCTCTTCATTCTCATATTCAGTCTCCTGTAACCTCAATATCACAAGATGGTGTGAGAACTGTTGACAGTTCTTTTATCATAAGAAAAAAAGAATAGCATGTAGGTGTTTTAAGTTGTAGGATTAATTTCTTTTTCTTACTATAGGCACTTAATAAACATAGGAAAAGAATAATAGCTTTGTCAGCAATCACTAACATCTGTTGGTTCTGAAACGTAAAGCAAAATGAAGGAAGACCCAAATGCAAAAACTTTGTGGTCTCTAGCTGGGAAACAAGCAAACCATTCCCTCTTCCCATTTTTCTTTCTTGTCCTGATCACACTATGTCAACAAACAAGGCCATAAACCCTGTTGTATTTTGACTTGGCAGGGCACCTGTAGCATGTGCTTGCTTTTACATAAAACAGACCTTTTTAGCTGGTTTTTATTGCTCTCCTCTGTATCAAGGTGCCCACAACATTCCAGCCAGGAGCTCTCAGCTGCTTCTGGGGTTGTAACAATGCCAGAAATACCACTGCAAAAAGGAAGGCTTCCTTTCCACACACTAGAAATAATATTTTCTGCAGATCCCCAGCTTGCACAGGTTAGTGTGACCACAGGCTTCTTCCTCAGCCCCCTGTAGCGTCTACCATGATGAAAGCATTTGAAAGCCCTTTGTATACTAAACTTCCTGGAACCAACGGGAGGGCTCAGTATGGCGTTTTGCAATCTGAGCATCCATCTAAGCAGCCGTGTTCCCCCTAAAGTCCCAAAGCTGCGTATGCTGCATATCTGCGCTAGCAATTACTGCAAAGGGGTGCAGCTGAGCCTGATCTCAACACAGCTGAAGCTCGGGCGCTGCCAAGAACAGAGTGTGTTCAGCACTCTTTTAAGAAGTATGGTTCATCTTCATATGCAGGAGTGCTCCTTGTTCTCATTACCTCACTTGACAGCCAGAGTCTTTGAGGTAAGCGAGAGAGTCCTCTCCTTCCTTGCTCACAGTGAAAACCACTTGCCTCAGTTTGGAACCTCATTTAACTAGAAATTATCCCCTCTAGATATTTGTCTGTCATCACTCAAGGATCTGATACATTCCAAAGCACATATCCATATGTGTCCATCCAATTATCTCTAGGAGGAACATTTTGTCTTTACTTGATAATGGAGTCACCTCTCACTGTGTCCTTGGATTCATCTTCTGATTGTTTCTTGGGTCTTCGATTTTATCCTTTCACCTCCCCAGAAGGAGCTGCCTTTTCTTTATGTCTCATGCTTGGGAATGGAGAAGAATGAGTACGAAGTTTTTCACCTGGATTATGTGTTGGTCTTTTTAGTAGCATACCTATCTTGGTGTGTCAGGATGAAGACAGACAATTTATTTCTTTTTTTTTTATTGGAAGAGAAAGGCTGTGGTGGGACACCAATTTTGTGCTTGGTGTTTGGCTAGTGTAAGCCAAGCAGAGGAAAAGGAGGACTTACAGTCTGCAGAAAATGGCATTTTGGTTCATCCCAGAAAGCGGATTGATAAGACTGTCATTGCAAATGTCTGAAAGGACAGTGGCTGTGTTACCGCGCAGTCACTGTACCCCCTGCACGTGGCCCTTCTCAGGAGTCCGATGTTTCCCTTGTACCGTTTCAAGCAATACACCCATCAGTGTTGCCGTCTTCTTCAAACATTATGTGACCGTAAACATTCCTTCTCAGTAGTTGTGGATGAACACACCGCTTCTGAAGACTGAATCAAAGAGGGCCTCAGTAATCTCCAGTTGCATCATCTCTTTCCACATACGCATACTCAGACTCTCCTCCTTCACTTTCTTCCATCCTTTGTTCTTGGTTTCAGCTGCCCTTTCCCTCATCAGGTACTCTCCACATCTGACTTTACCCTGCAATACTCTCCATCCATCTCCCACCATTCACCCTTGCATTCCCCAGCCACATCAGGCATAAAAGTTCAGGGTGCGGATTTTTCCTCATGTGTGTGAACAACAGTGGGTGGAGTGGCTGCTGAAATCTTACTGGATCTGTGATATGGGCAGTGGGGTCTGCATGCACTTAAAAACAAAATCTTGGGGGAAATCCTGAAGCCAAGCTAAGACGTCAGGATTTTGCTCAAAAGGCCAATAGATCTGTAGCTGAGAAAACGAACCCCTGGCACCAAACAAGATAAGCAGGGACGTTGAAAGTTAGGCTGTTTGCCTAGAAGTCTTTCGTATTAATCCCCACCTCTGACTTTGACGGTAACTTAGAGGGAGACTGTTAATTTGCCTCTAGATGATGAGACAGCTTCAGGAGGAGAAGCAAGGAAGACCTTTAAGTGTCTTGTTTCTTTGCTTCACCTAGCCTGGCAATGACCACTTCACTCACAGCTGCACTGACCCAAGTGTCGATCTCATCAAAAGAAAACAGATCTCAGCATCTATTCTGGGAAATACAGATGGGAGTGAAGGGAAGGAGAGGGGAGACCCGTTTCCATGGTTTCAAGCTCGCTCTTTCTCTGTTTCCCCCCATTTCAACAGTCAGTTTCTCCAGTTTCAGGGCTCAGGCCCAGCCTTGTCTCCTCCCTGATATCCTGTGGAATGGTAGGACCTTTCACACCCTGGCAAGTCCTTCGCTGAGGGACATGGCAGAGAAGGGACTGGTCTGCTCATTCCAGTGCAGGCTCTGCCACATGTTGCGCCTCAGCTTTTGTTGAGGTTTTGGGTTGCTGTCCCTCACTGCAGTTTCCTCCTTCTCTTCAACCAGTCCCTCACTCAAACGAGACCCGGCTGCATGCCACCTCAGCTGCCCTGAACCATGGGGGATGCAATACCTCTCTCCTTTACCTGGGGTGGGAGGCTCTTTACAGCCCTGCTATTTCCCTCTCTGAGCTCCACTAAAAGGATGCCCCAGCAACCCCATCTTTTCAAGGACAGCCCATCAGTCTGACTCCCTGAAAGGCTGCATTCTCCATCCCTGCTGGCTTGTGGCAAAACCTCTTGGCACTCCCTTCCCAGGCGCTTCCTTGCTCTTTTCCCCTGAGACCCCTTTCCCAGCAGATCCTCCCCACAGACCAGAGTCAGGTGTCCCCCCTGGAGACGCTGTAAAGGAAAAAAGCCAGGTCAGAGAGATCTTTTGTATCACCCTGAGTTCAGGCTGAATTTTACTAGGAACACCTCCCACCTGCTTCTTCTAGGAAGCAATGAATGTAGAGAAGCTTAGAGCTGGGCTCATGGCTACAAGTCTGAACACAAGAAAAGGGAAAGAGGGACTGAAAAGCTAGCTACCCTATCATTAAAATATGAAAAGGATTAAGCTTATCTTCTTCTTAGGAAATAGAAGAGAAGTGGGAAGTGGCAGTGTAGGGGGCCTGCAGTTGAACAAGCTTTGTTTGCAGGATAAGTGGCTTTTGTTCCTGGTGAGGAGAACTAAGCTATGTTTACAAATAATGCTGACAGTTCAGCCCTGACTGTGCTCCAAAAATGCAGCATCCCTACTCCTGGATTGCCTCAGCATTGCATCCCCAGAGGCAGGGAGAAGCAATAAATCAGAGTAGCAATCCAAAACATGACACAACTTCTGAGCAATATTTCCTTGTGCCTTGTGGTATGCAGAGGGCTGCTGTCCCTACATCCCACTGGCAATTGCTCTGGTAACAAAAATATTATTGTCTGCACTGTGATGGACAATAAAGACCCCTCGGGCTCATTGTTTTAGAGTCGGGATTTAGCCCAAGTATCCTTACCACGCCTCTGCCTCTAAATGCTGTGATTCAGTAACTTGGCTGTGGGCTGGAGAGTCGCTCCCTCCCAGCCGCTGCACAGCTTATCCCCGTAGGTGGGACAGAGGTGTTGTGAGGGCCTCGGGCCAGCCTGCAGGACAAGGACAAGTTACATCTCTGTGGAAGATGGTGCTTCAGAGACCTTTGGGAGGAGAGCAGTTGAGAGGTGACCAATATGTCTGCTTTGCTCTCTTGCCTAACCTGTAGCTCTGCTCCTATGGACTTCATCCCACATCCATGAGTTCCCAAGTCCTGTGTCTTCTGAACCCTAGAGGGTACTAGAGAGCAATATTCAGCCTCCTGAGAAGCAGGCTACTTGCCCGTGGTCCCAGAGGTGTCTTTTGTGAAACTAAGAAGCAGCCCTCTGTACCTTGGAGGAGCCTTGGAGGCACCAGGGCCTAAGCATCTCTCTGATTCACCATTGCTCTCTGAAGGAACCCAAGCAGGCACCATTCACCGTAGAGAACGTGCAAAGCCTAGAAAAGGATGTACTTCCCTCTGGAGTTTCAGTCTCTAGGCCCTAGGTGATGATAAAAGAGTGTTAATACCTGCACCTGTCCGTACCACCCTGATTTTAATAACCAGTGATCTCTTCATTATCACCTCCTCTGCTTTACAAGACATGTTGCTCAGACACTGGTATGATGGGGACAATATAAGCACAAGACTCAAGCAGACTAGGCAACCTACACCGCATTATTCCAGCCCTCCAAGCAGTGACTCCACGTATCCTGGCACGGAGGAGAGCACGCAGTGTGAGCACATACCCTGCCCTGTCTGGAATCGTAATGCAGAATGGGATCATCCTGAACCCATCCCATCAAGGCACTCATCCAAAGTTGAAATGTTCTGCAAGTTCAGACACAAGAGAAACATTTCTGCCCTTTCTGCTTTGCCCTGTGATGAGAGCAGATGAGCAGCAGAGACTGGGTGGGAAGTCAAGAGGACCCCACCAAATTATGTCCTTGAAAATAATGACCAGTATAGTGACTTGTTTCTCCCTCCTGGACCACACATTCCTGATGTCAGTAAAGCCCTTCTGGTTCGGGAGAAAGAAACACCTCCCATTCCTGATGAGCCAAGGTGACAGATGTTGACAGAGCTGTGGAGCATGTTGGCCACTTGCCAGCTTCTCAAGGTTGGCGTGTTAATTACACCTAAACATACAGAATATTTGAATCGGATCTAACTGTTCACAGTTATAACTTTCTATTCGGGCAGAAAAAAGCACAAAGAATTTCACAAAGCACAGGTTAAAACAAAAATGTGCTTTCAGAGCAGCAGGAGAAAGAGCTTAAAGAACATGCTAAAGAACTAAAGAGCGAAAAAAAAATGTGCCCTACTTATTTCTCAGCCAATTTTAACTTGGTGGAACTGGCACACATGCTGTACCGCACAGCTGAACCTGTCGTGGAATCTCTTTGTGGACATCATTTCTTAAAGGCAAGATTTTCTTGTTCACAACCTTCGTCCTAGTCTTGCAGAGCCAAATTTCAGTGATCCCCGAAGTTTTTTCCAGGGCTCAGAGACAGACGAAAGTGCAGTATTAGGAAGCAAAAAGGGGTCTCATCTGATAATACTTCATGCCCTTCCTTCTGTCCTTATGGGTCTGAGCTTCTCCTTTCCACCACATCTGCAGGTCTAGTCTCCTCTTTTTGTCTTTGGCCTCCACTGTTCAAACTTCTCCTGGCTGTTCTCCCTGCATAGCTGTGGGTTCTTCCATATTTCATGCTGACAGCAAATTTGATCCTGACATCACTTGCACCAACAGCTTGTTGAAAAGAAAGAAAAGAAGGAAAGCAGAGGGTGGGGTGGCTAATAGTTTGTGGAGTAGCTGATAAAAAAGCTTTTAGAACAAGCTTGGATCAAGATTTTCACCAAGAAGGAGGGACAGGTGTCCTGACCAATGACAGGAAACATCTCCTTTCTGTTACTTAAACTAACGATTCGGAAATTCTAGATGGTCTAATTTGTTATTGGTTTTGCTGTTCAGATGAATGAGAGAAATAGGATGTCTCCAAATATGTTCACAAACCATTTCAAAGAATGACAGCCAAACCCAGGCCCTCCTATGGTCCTGCATGTCTATCAGTCAGCAGGCATTGACAATGGTGCACAGTGGGGTCCTTTGCAAAACTTCGTTCCCATCTTAGCAAACCAACAGAGTTCAGCTTCGAGGTGGAAATGGATCTGCAGACAAGGGGAATTCTTTGTGTCCCTGAACAGCTCTAAACAGTTCAGCAAAGTGTTCTTGATGTTCCCTGTGCCTTTTAGCATAACTGTTGCTGTCACCTTGGTATTGCCTGAAAGTTTGAAAGAAAAATGAGAGACATTATTTTGCAGAAGCCATCTTTGAAAAAGCCACAATGGTTTTCTTGTCATCTTGCAAGCGAGAAAAGAAATAACTCATTATTTGGTCTTAAAATTTGAAAATTAAATATGGAAGACAATATAAGTGCCTGTAAAAAGCCAGATCACAAGGCATCTTGCCATCTTCAGGTACTTCAGTCTTTCATCATTCTAAATGTCTTTCTCAGTTCCAGAAGCACAACAAATTTTGCCAAAAATCTAGGAAGCTCCAGATAATCATTGACCATGCCACGTACCTACAGAAAGTACAAGACTGCCACGATCAGCTCTCTGCTATCTGACAGACTTCATTGTACAAGCAACCATTGAGGATTTACTGTTTCTCACATACATTTGCCTAAAGTACCTGTTTGTGGTCACCTGGATTAATTTTATTTGCACCCGCACAGCCCAAGGGAGGCCCTTTCAGGACATGGTCTAAACCCCAGCGAGCTCGCCGAGCCCTGCTCCGTGCAGCCCTGCTCCACCCGCAGGTGCAGAGCATCTGCAGGTCAGCACACTTGTGGCCACACATAGAACACCCCACAGTCACTGAAACCACACCAAGGGCATGAGGAAAACCAGATGGACAC
Source organism: Pampusana beccarii (assembly GCA_013399365.1). NCBI lineage: Eukaryota > Metazoa > Chordata > Aves > Columbiformes > Columbidae > Pampusana > Pampusana beccarii. The sequence continues at coordinate 750,126 of VWYH01008992.1, forward strand.
CAGACAAGATGGGTCATAAGTGCAGGCTCAGGCCCAGACACGAATTAAGGGGACGTATCCCTAATGAAACCATGGAAGATGCAGTGGCAACCTCAACAGCAGCCATCAAAGCCCAAGTTTCCATCAGGCTTTTAAAACTGTCAGACCTCCTGCACTAGCCCAGAGATGAAGGCACATTCAGAAGCTATTTATTGCGCTTCAGGTTCTGTTTTCACTCCATAAAGAAAATAAATGTTTTGGCCATGAACAGAGTCAGTCGTTTGGCTTTTGCTATGCATATGCAGGGAAACTTCCTAATAATGTCTTGCACTGTCATCAAATACCATGAATTTGTTCCTTTCCACTGAGCTAGGCTCAGGCTTGAATTCTCAATTCAGAGACTTTGAACTTGACTCAGGGTAACCTTGTTTTAGCTGAGGTTCACAGCCTCTTAAGGCCACAGAGGGCCAGCCAGAACATCTCATCTGCCCCTAGGCCACAGACTTCAGCAGTTCAAGAGCTGTACTTGGTTTCAGCAAATCTCTGCTGACAGTACCAGGAAGATAGCCCAAGATTTTTGTGTTTTGGAAAAGAGAAAGCAAGATATTTATTAGGTGTTTTTTGCTAATGCAGCTTCGACAGAAGGAGCCACACAAGGACAGAAGTATGATAAAATCTCCATCGCTCTAGCCCTTACACCACAACTGGGTGAGGACAGACCAGACCATTTCCAGTTGTTCTCCTGGGTGTCAATACAGGGCTCAGGACGAGGCCTCTCAAGCCAGCGATTCTGCCATTCCTGGTGCACAGTCCTTGGACCACTTCTATGCCTCTCACCCTCCCCCTCTCCATCTCATCTTTTCCCACTGGTGAACACACAAGCGAAAAATCACACCTGAAAAAACATTATTTCTGAAGGCCAGTTATCCACCCCTATTAAAAAAACCTAAGATCTCTGTGTAATTGCAACCAAGAAGCTATGTTGTAAAAACCGAGCTCATTCATAAAGAGGGAGAAATGGGGAAGCTGTATGCAAGGAACAACTCGCAGAGCACAGCTCCGTCAGCTCTGGCCCTTCAAACACTCCATGGACCTTTGCTTTGGCACCCATTTATACAGGTTGTTCCCAGGAAACCTACACGGGAGAACGAAGAGAAAGCTGAGGTGATCTTCTCTGCTCACAGGCATGAAACAAAGACTACGTGAGGATTTATGAGATACTTTTTCTCTTGCTTTCATCATCTTCAGAGGTTCATACAAACTGTCTAGCTAGTATGAATGCTCATGGCCAAATTCCTGTGGGAAAGCTTCTTGCTGAGTCAAGCTGGTGTAAAAACAGAAATTCTGCTTTTTGGGAAATTCCAGGACCCTAAATTAATCATAGAAGTCAGAAATCAAAACTTTCTGCAGAATGACATTTCCAATATTTTTCTTGAATATTTGTAAGAAAAGATAGTCAAGTCTCAGTTGTACAAGCCACAGCTCTGTGAGATGCGTGCCAAGTATAAAACCTTTTATACATTTCTGTGGTACAAAAGCCACACCACGCTGCAGTAAACAAGCACAGCATCGAAGACAGTGCTCCTAGCAGCATCAGATTGCCCCATAGAAAATGCAGTGTCTGTGCAGGCAACGTCTGTGACTTCCCCCTAGCAGACACACCAGGTTGGAAGGAGATTCTCTTCCTTGCAGGGCCATTTGTTGGGCTCTCTTCTGATATCTGTGCAAGGTGAAAGTATGTTTACATTGTGAGTGCTTTCTCCTTTCACTGTCATTACCTCTCCCCCACACTGTGTGTGTTCCAGTGACGTGCAAAGGAAATTACAGCTGACATAGGAGAGGGACAGGCTTTTAAGAAGTTCCCCAGAGCCCTGAAAGAAAGGCTGTTACGAGGAACTGTCTGTGCTTCTTCCAGTGCGGAAGAGTGCATGCACACCCACGTGGCAGCTCCTGAAGCCTGGATTGTGCAATCCTGCGCAGCACCAGCGAGGCTTCGAGCAAACAGCCTCTTACAGCACACGCTGAACTGAGCTCATAAGGCTGAGTGAGGGTGACTTCAACCCTGCATCCATTCTCTGTATCAAGAAAAGGGAGTAATAGTCAGCAGCAGGTGGCTTCATGATGTAGTGCTCAGAGGATAGACCATTTCCAGCACAGTAGCACATGAGACCACAGCCTCCAAAGCCCAGGCTGTAACTGAGGTGGCAAGAGGGGCAGGAATAGCCCAAGGCCTGTGGCTGTTCCTCTGTGCCAGAGCTGCGCAGGATTTCCCTAAATCAAGCCAGAATCAAGCAGAGATTTCATTAAATAAGGCAGTCCCCGAACAAGGTTTCTCCAAGTGTCCGGGCACCACAGACAAAAGATGGTTTGACAGAAGTAGGATGAAAGTATTGTTCTGTTAAATCCAACCAGCACCTCCTGCTTCAATACTGCTCTGTGGCGTATTTGTAACAGCAGTATGCCAGCAGACTGCAAACCCAGGTGTTAAGAGTTGCACTACATGGTACCAGAGAACTTTAGTTAGTTTAGGCAGAGAATTTACCAAGAAATGACTGCAGCACAAAGGAAGTGGTGTGGGGGGCTCTTCACTGCCAGACAGAAACAAAAAGCACTGCAAATTCCTAATGGGAATCAGAGGACAGAAGGGCTGCAAGGCATATAGATGGAGCATGCGAAAAATAAGAAGCGAAACTTAGGAAACCAGTAGCTGGATTATTCCTGAGTTGGAGCATGAAATTCCTGTCTTGTAAAGGTGCTGTATCCTTCACACAGCCCGCACACCAGGAGAGCAACCTGGGGCCTCTTCAGCGGGCTATAAGAGGAAAAAACACAACTACAAGAAGGGATTTCAAATTACAGATATTGCTGTCGAAGTGCAGCAGGGTTACAATCACAAGCCCTGATTCACACTTGCTATGTGTTCCTCTCAGGTCCCGGCCCCTGCTCCACCTCCAGACCTGGTTAACTCAAAGGTCCACTCACAAATTGCTCCTTCCAGGACTAGGGCCAGAGTTGTACAAGCAAATTTGGTTTTGGGGAGTGACTTTTAGTGAGGTTTAAAAGGTCTGGAAAAGAGGTGTGAAACTTCCTAAAAGCTTCATCATTCTCACTAATTCCCCTAGACAGGAGAATCAAAGGCCAAGTGTCTTGATAACATCCGTCCTTCTTTATTGCCAGGCCAGGAACCAGAAATGGCAGCGTGACACAGTGGTGATGGTGACCCGTGGCTGCGAGGTTACAGGGACTACTGAATACCCAGGAAGATTTCACAGAGCTATCGCTAAGGGGGCTCTAGCAGCAATACCCCGCCAAACTGAAATCACGCAGTATTAAGAGAAAAAAAGGCTTGGAGGAATATACTAGAGTGACAGTTATGTGGTACAAAGGACTAGCACTAGGCTAATTTGACATTTTTGCTCTCTTTAAATACATTGGGAATGGTTTGGGCATAAGTGAGGACTCCAGCCTGATGCTACTTTCTCTGCATAGGAGTGAATTCTCATCAATAAAACCACCTGAAAACAGACTGCTATAGAGGTTTCCTAGCTCAACTACCAAACGTCACAAGGAGGAGAAATGAAAAAAAATAGGCTTGGCAACACACCGCGAGACTCTCTCCTGGTCTTCTACTGCAAGAGCCAGTCTTTAGGACGAGCAGGGTTTACACCAGCAAGGGTTCATCCACATGGTAGAATTAACTTGCACGGTTTACAGTCCAGTCCCTCTCTCCAGTTAGCTGACTTTGCAGAAAAGCAGCTGTGCCTCACTGGCAGCTCTCCGTGCTTTTGAGGGCTTATCCCACAGCCCCAAGTGCTGTGCAGAAAATGGTATGGCTCTACAAACCCTTTCCCAGGCAACCCTTGGGAGAAGAGACGTCTGTCTGAGCCAGGGCGATGGGGGGATTATAGGAAGACCTTGGAGGACTTAGCAGCACTGGAGAGGGGCCTGCCTGCACCCCAGTTGCAGAGCAGTTATGTCAGCAGCCTTGGGGTTGTACTGTAGCCCATCTCCTGGGCTGGCCAGCCAGCTCAAGGCGAAAAGCATCCCTGATTTATAGGGATGTGGTTGTGGATAAGACAGAAGTTATCAGCAACACCAGAGTTATAATCTTATTAACCCTGCAGTGAAGGGAGGCAGGGTGACTCCAAAAGAGAAATAGGGCAGCCAGACTTGTAGTTCTGGTCCAGTGGTAGCCACCCCACTCCCATTTCCTTCACCCCACGCACCCAGCAGTCCCAGTGCCACCAGCACAAGGTGAGGGGAGGACGTGGCTTTCCTTTCAGTCTCCAGGACATGGGATCTCAGCAGCAGGAGCTCCTCCCCCCATCCATACTGCAGCCATTCATCCTTCCTCCACCCCGAGACCCCGCAGCTGGGCCCAGAGCACGCAGCCAGAAATGGGAGCTGTCAGTGCAATCACTGTGGCTTTCACAACCTCCTATTACTGCAGATTTAGTTTATTTTCTCTGCGTGCCAACATGTGTGGACGCATGCTCTGTTTCTGTACATGCATCTATGTGTCATGTCACCCACCTCCTAAAGCACTGGGGAATGTCAGGCCTGTGAAAAGGTGATGTCCGTGTTTTGGCAGCTGCATGTTTTGTGGTTGCTCTGTATATCGGATGAGCATAGGAAATTCCTGCTGGACTCTGGCAACAAGTTTCTCCCTTGGCTAATTTTTAATGGCAAAGGTTTTGTAATCACCATTGGAGCCTGAGGAGCAGAAATTCCTGAGGGGTAATTGGCTTTGTCGGTCTGTTGGGCGCACTCAGCCTTGATCTCTTCAATTACTGTACGCATATACCTCCTCTCACACTGACAGGCTGGTGAGGACAAGCCTGACGGCTCCATGGATGGGCGCATGTCTTCAAGCAGCGCAACTGCCCTGGTAGCTAATGCAGCTCACAAGACATGGGGCAAGGCTAGCAAGCAACACCAGCCTCAGCTTGGTGGCAGCCACTTCATGAAAAAGATCAGATGGGACAGGACCTGTGGGACAGGAGGACAAATGAAGTGGGCCACCAGTTGGTCCTCTTCTACCAGTTCACTCAGGTTGCTGACCACAATGTTCTCCACCTGCCACCACACAGGGCACCTCCTTCTCCTTGTCAGCAAGGCCTTCTCCACACAGAAAACTGGTCAGTCAGTGTAGCAAACCCTCCCAATGGAGACTCAGCTTCCACCGGCAAAAAGTCTGCACATGCCAGGGTGGCTTATCCCAGATGAATTTACTGCCAGTAGAGTAGCACATCGTCTTAAGACTCTTGCCAGCATAGCTGTACCGATGGGAGGAACAGGATGACTTTTCCTTTCCTTAATTAATGAGGTTATGCAGGCAAAAAAATTGTTGGGAATGCACCAGGCTGGTGAACCCTTAGTGCTGCCTTGTCAGCTTGCAGCATTTAAAGGATTTGTATGACATCGAAGCACGCTTTGACGCCGCTCCGTGGGGCTAGAAAGGGCTACACATAGGCACAAATCTTCAGGCCCAACATCTGTTACACCAGATTACAGGCACAACAAACGAGGTCAGGACACACATGCACCATCCTCCTCACCACACTCCAAGCCTTCATCGTGGTCTGACCAGCACGTTCCTTCACACATCGCCCATCCGCATCTGTCCCACTCATACCCCACCTGTCCTGCGTGCTGCACTCCATCCTCCCAACCTCCACCCCATGGTAAACACTCTGCTACCACCTTCCCCCTCCAGCCCTCAGGTCTGCCACCATTTCCCGGCTTGCCCCCTGGAGCTGCCGCCCCTCCGCCATCAGCCGGAGGGTTGTGCCCCGGCTCTGCTGTCCCCAGAGTTGACCGCAGACAACTTTCACTCCCTCATCTCCTCTAATTGCGGTCGGCACCCCCCGGGCTGGGGGAACTCATAAATACCGCGGAGTTGTGAGGGAGTCTTCCAGCCAGTAATTGACTAAACTTTCCAGATGCACTTCCAGCAAGAAATTAAAAAGCAATGTGACCCTTGTCGAGGGCACAGGCACCCCCCACAACACAAACACTCTGTCCCAGAAAAGCCCTGTCCCCGCAGACATGGGGCTGATGGGGCCAGCAGGAGCCACAGTGGCAGGAGGCATTGGGGAAGAGGCCGTAAATCAGGCCTCTCCTGGCCCCTGCTCCCCCAGACCCTTATCAGCACCACTCGGCATGGTGGGCGCTACAGGAGGGATGTGAGCAGGGCAGGCACTGCCGCCAGGAGAGATAAGAGCCCACCAGGGCAGACCGCACTCCCCTGGGAGCCTCCAGACCCTGCAGGCACATGGGCCTGGCCAGTGGCCGCCCACCCAGCACCTCTGGGGCAGAGGACCTGGCTGTGCACGGAGGTCCCCAGGGCAAATGTGCCTCTTCCTCCTCCCTGCTCTTGGCCCCTGGCAGCACCCGGTGGCCTCACAGTCTGGCTCTTCCCTCTGCCATAACAGCTTGCCACTCGCAGGCCCAGTGCCTTAACCCTGTCAGGCTGTCACTTCCCTGTCCCGTCTCCCCTTTGTCACATGAGAAACAGCTTTGGGTCTTGATGAAAGATAAGTCAGGAGCTTTACATTCAGGGAGCAAAATGGTGTGCACCTCTGGCAAGGCATCCCCGTTTCCTCTGAGTTACAGAGGGCCTGTCTTGCCGGGGGCCATCCCGTCTGCACAACCCTTTCCCCGGCACCCCAGTAACGCCATCCCTTTCCACTTGAGCTTCCGCTCCCTCCAGCAATGCTGTGATGGGAGAGGAGGCGTAGCAGAGTCTGTCTCCTGCTGGAGGCCTGACTCTTGACTCAGGCTCCAAAAAACATGGCACCACCCAGCAGAGCTGCCAGCTTGCTGTGCTCTGAGGGAGGCCAAGGTATCGGGACAACACGAGGTGCAGCGCCTGGGCAGGGCTGCCTGTGACCAGCAGGGTCTGGAGACGTGCAGGGCCGGGGCCCAAGGGACCAGAGGAGGCTTTGGGAGGGAAACGTGTCCTTTGTGTGCAGGGCTCCTTCGGCCCCTCACTTCCCCAGCACAATTATCCCCCAGGCAGAAATGGTGGTCTCCAGCTGCAGGGCTTGCAGGCAGGGGAGGGGGATCCAGTCTGAGGGAGGGTGTCCTCCAGCACTGGCATGGGGTGGACAGGCAAAACCACGTGTCCTGCGGCTCACTCGTGGGCAGCCATGGCTGATGGCTGGGAAGCAGAGGCCAGGGCCAGTGCAGGGAGAGCAGCCAAGAGGGCTCTGCGAGGCAGGACTGGGCTCTCTGGACAGGGCACGGAGAGAAGTGCGTGGGGAGTGCCAGTGATTCACAACATTGCGGGCAGGCACAGATAAGTGGTTGAAAGGTCTCTTGCCCTGCTAATCCTGCTTCCCTCCGATAGCTTTAAATCTATCACTTAAAAATTTGGTGTTTCTCTGTTGGAGAGCTGGGTGGCCTGCAGGATGAATGGAGCTCTTCACCCCTGGGGCAGTAGGGAGACTCCAGAAAACAGGGCCAGGAAGGTGCTGGCATGTTAGCACGTAGCTGGGTTATAATTTACACACATATGCCATATGCTTACTCCCATTAGCATCTTGGCTTGGAAGGCACCCAGTCTCCTTTCACCCCTGAAGGAATGGGCCTCATTAGAAAGCACTCGGAGGCCTGCGTGGCTATATTTGCCTGCAAAATAGAGGCAGCTACGCCAAGACCAAAGGCAAGCCTTGAACATCAGGCTCACTCCCCTTTGATGGAGTTAGAAAGATGGCATTTTTCACGGCGGGAAATCTGAAGCTGGCCGTTTTCCCCGAGGGGACACAGCACACAAAGACATCCCTGCTGTAATTTCAGTGACCTCAGGTGGCATGCAATAGGGATCATTTGAATTTGCATATTTAAAATAACACTTATGAGAGATTGCCCAAGGGTCCAGTAAAGATCAATTAGCTGGTAGGAGAGAAGTCTGTAACTGCATGGCTAAGTCCACACAAGCCAGAACCTTGAGGGCAATTAAGATGTGTTCAAGTCTATGCTTAAGTGTGGTTTTATTGTCACTAGCATTATTCACACTGAGTGTGAATGCTGTACCCTCCTCAACTCCTCTAGGAAAGGTGCGACCATTTCAAAAGCCCCAAACAAGCCTTAGAGGGAGGCGAGGTCCTCAGGGGTCAAACCAGCACTCCCAGCTACACAGGAGTGCTTTGTCTTCAGGTGGACTTCAGGTCTCCAAGCAGCTTACTCAGTCTCCCACCACTCTGGAAGGCCACAGCCCCACACCATCCCCTCCTATCCTTTTCCACCGTGTTTCTATCACCTTCACTCAATGACTGCTGTAAAGCCAGTTGCCTGCGGGCAGGCCCAGCGCAGGATCCCAGATGGAGGGCTGGGGGGGAGGAGGGGTGCTGAGTCTGTATATTCTTCCAGATCTCCCCCTGCGCACTCCTCCATGCAGAAATATCTGTGCTCCTATCAGCGGTTTTGGAGCTGACGTCCATCGTGACGCAGGTAACGTGCCACAGGGGCTGCAAGGAATGTTCTCCCCTGGGCCAGGGTCCCGGACCCTGCCCCCTCCAGCCGAGGAGACCTCGCACTCGCCCCGTCGCTGTTGCCCGCAGGATGCTGCCGAGTCCTGTTGGCTCGCTGAAGGTCAGGCCTGGTGACATGGTGGAGCAACATTGATTTAGACCTACCCAGAGAGCTGCCCTTTTAAATTCTGATCCCTGGCTCCAGTACCCAGCGTTTTTCTTACTTTGGGGCTGTTAAAAGGCCGGACTGACGAAAGCCCTTGCATGCCCTCTTGATCAGCATTTCCAAGCACTGAAACCAGGACTGCAAGTGTTGAAAGCGCTGGAGCTGGAGCCCACACCCCCTGACTGGCGCCTCCATCGTGTTGTCACAAGGACTTGGATCACATACAGGAGTGATGGCTTGTATGCAGTAGTAGCACCAGGCAAGGAGCAAGACCCCCAAGGAATGACCTTAAAGGCAGGGTCACCATCACACCAGCATATACCTACTGTGGAAAGGTGTTTCCAGAGACCCCGTCTCCTTCCCTGTCCTGATTTGACCACATGGGAACCTTTGCAGTAGTAAGAAGTGTGACCAGGCACTGTGGGGCCAGGACAAAGGGAGTTCACACAGCGAATGCCTAAGCAAGGTGCTGAAATCCTGTCACGCCTTGATGCACAGGGTCAGGGCTCTCTGACTAGCTGAAGAGCTAAGTTCGTTCATCAGCGCCAAGCTATGGCCTCAGGTCAAATGCAGTCTCCACCACAGTGAGAGAAGCAGCCTCTGCCTCACTTTAAACTCCTTTTCTTCCCTCCTTCCTTCCCTTCTTCCTTCCCCAGCATATCCTTCACTTTGTCCCCAGAGCTCTTCCCTGTCTTGCATTGGCAGTCACAGGAGGGGACGAGCAGGGGACGTGACACAAGGGAGAGCTCTGCTTATCTGTCCCAGAGGGAATTTCTCACCTCCACTCCGTTCTGCTCAGCTGCCCAGGAGGCAGCCCTGTCGCCAGAGGCAGCGTCTGGCCTGCTGTGTTGACAAAGTCACAAGAGATGTGGACTGCACATGGAGATCAAGGCAGGGCTGACACAGGATTTAAGCCCATTCCCACTGCTCTGCTCATCAGAGAAAGGAGGTGGGTGGGGCGGTGGGAAGGGGAGGCGGGTTGTCTTCTGCACTGCACCGAGAGCCAGGAGCAAACTTTGGCTCCTCTGCTCCCCCTGCCCAGCCTCTCTCAGCCACTCGCACTTCCCTGCCGGGTCCCAGCTGGAGTCAGCATAGGGCTGACAGCCAGAGGCATCACTCCCTGACCTTCCCAGACAGGACAGAACATTTTTTTCCTCATATGCAAGTAGTTCCCATGTCAAACACACAAAGTTCTGCTCCCAGACTCAACAGTGAAGCAGACTCTTCTGGACAGGCATCCACAGAGCACGTTATCTCCTTCCTACTCCTATCCTCTCCTCTCCATCTGGATGATTCCTCATTCAGATGCTTATCTGCTGAATTTGGCACCAACCCTTAGATCTGAGCAGCCTGCCCACGATCCTGCTGCACCCCTGCTTGCAAAGAATCCTGATGATGTGCACTGTAACTGCTTGGCACAGGAGGGCAAGTTAGCATTCGCCTTGGCAGTTTTCACACACACCGCTCAACCGATTGCAAGTGCTCATCCATGCCTCTGTTTAGCACAGAGTTCACTTGCCAGAAGGGGTTTGTTGAAGTCCAGAGGCTGGGACCAGAACTATTGCCCTGCTCCGAGTGCCCCGTCCTTGCATCATCCCAGACATCCAGGCTCTTTTGCCTCCTCCTCACAACCTCCCAGCTCCTCTCAACGCATGCCCCTTCCATTCCCCGATCTTCCCTTACGACTCACTTCAGCTAGGTGAGAAACTCAGGCGTATTTTCCCCTCTCTAGCACACTCAGAGAAAGCCTCCTGTTTGCATTGCGGTGCTCCCAACCACTTTGTGCTCTGGGTGCTGGGGCCTGATAAGAGGTCAGAGAAGCCTGGTGGCTCCCCAGGGCTGGGCGCACATCCTTAACCCTAAATGACTGCACTGGGAGCGAGTCAGTCTCAGGTCCAGGGTAGCTGGCCTTACAAAGCTCGTTCACCAGGCTTTGCAGGGGAGTGTTGTGGAGTGTTGTCCTTGCTGCTTCGGCAGGTGGGATAAGTTAGCAATAGCACTACAGTGCTGGTGTAACAGTGGTCACGCTTCCCAGTATAGAAATACTGCTTTTTAAACAAGCACCCCATACCCTTCTGTGTCTCAATTCCACTGTGAGGCTGGCAATAATAAAGGCCAGCTTAGCCTGAAATAGCTGGATTTTAATGGTGCTCAACTCCCACTGAGAACAATAGCGAATCCCACCCCCGAGGGGCAGCAGAAGCCGCGGTGGAGAGCTGGCTGGAAGCACTGCTGGGAGCCCCAGACATGCAGCGATGTGGCTGCAGGACTGCTCACCAGGAGAGAACAAGTAGGACTTCCCCTTCCCTGACACACCGCCTCCACCTTTGTGCTGCCAAAACAAAGAGGTTTGGGTGTGATCCTACTCTGTGCCCAGCAGCAGCTTCGGTGGTTGCGTGCACAACGTGCCCGCTCCCTGTGCTGCTCATGGAGGAGGAGGGCGTCTGTGCCCTGGGCACGTTCCTCGGCCCCTGAGGCACCATGCTTCTTCCTCTCCAAAGTACACACGCCTGCACCACCGCACCCTTGCTGGAGAGTTTTCCATGCTGCAAGCCAGGTTGGATGAGGAAAACCAGGCTCTTCCCAAGGTGCCCAGTTGCCTCCTAACACAAAATCACGGAGCAATTGATGCAGGCGAGCACGTAGGGCAGTGGGAGGGACAGTGTGTGCTGTCCCAGCCTGACTAAAAGAGCTTATAGTTTGCAGCCGAACCTGGCTTGACCTCATCCAGGATCGCCCCAGGGAGCCGAACTCTTCTTGTCCAGTTTTTCTTTTCTTACCTTCCTGTTTTGACCTTTATAGCAATATCCAAGTCAACTCCTTGGACTATTAATCAAGGGGCTGCAGTTTTCCTCAGTGGTCAGTGGATGTCAAGAACAAGGAGAGATACATCCTAATTCACTCTGCCACATCAGGCAGCACATACAGGTTCCAGGATCACAGCACCAAAATCTAGAGGGAGGGTCACATCTGTATGATGCAGGGCATTAGGTGTCAAAAGGAAAAAAGGAGCACAGAAGAAGGAGAAATCCCCTGATGATACACACACACGTGTCTGCAACTAGAAGTCACTACCAGAGCAAACTGTGAAGACCCCAGGCCAGGAGGAACAGAGTTACAATAGTGTCTCTATCCAGTTTCGCTCCCATGTCAAGAAGAGAAGCCTGTGGTAAGCAAGCTGTCAAAGCCTGCCAGAGCCAAGCTATACAGTCATATTAGTTGCCAGAGGCAGAGTCTTTGGGCTATTCCAGTTATGATTTTTTTTTTCTTTTTTTTTCTAAAACTTTTTCCGAACTCCAGTCTCTGGCAATCATTCTGGACAGCGTGGTAACTGTGTGCTAAGTTTGGCCTGAAAGTATATAATCCTAATGAGAATAGAAAGACCTGACTCTGTCCGGGAGCTCCTGCTAGGCTTCAAAGGATCCAGGACTTACCAAGCGGTTTTGAAACCCATCCATGACTTCTGTCCCACTTTCTGACTGCTGCCGAGGAGGGAAGGCTGCGCGCACGCCTGCGAAGGGGCACGGGCTGGAAGAAGAAAGCAGAGAATGTTCAAAGGGAGCAGGGTGGGAGAGGCAGGGGTCTGCACACAGTGGGAGATGGGCTGGGGTGCTTTGTGTGCCAAGAGGGGACCAGGAGGAGCAAGAGGGATGTGCACAAGTTTTATTACTGTTGCTGAAGAGGGTGCAGATGGCATGGTGGAGATAAGGGGGTGGGAGAGGAAGGGGAGATACCCATTAGTGTCCAAGGGGGAGAGCACGGCAACAGAGGAGCGGGGCTGGGGAAGCAGGGCTGGGTGTTGAGGGAGGTAAACGGACAGAGGGTGGCTAGAAAAGGCAGCCTGGAAGCACACGTTAGCCTGCGTGGATGCCCACGTGCATGCTGAGTTGGGGGTCCCATTTCTTCACCTGTCAAACGTGGACTTTGTAATGCTGTAAACACCTGCCCCAAAGGAAAGGGCTTCCTAGGGCTGGAGAGGCTCCAGGAGAGCAGGCTCTCTCATCACAAACACTTTCCACCTTGCACTGGTTTCGCTGCGTACGTCAGAGGGGAACAAATATGTGTTTGTTTCGGCAGGGACACTGCTCTGTGCATAGATAAGTAGGGATGAAAATGTCCACAGCCACTACCAGTGAAACACAGAGGCCCTTGAAACTTTTAGAGGGTTCCCCTCCACCGCCACCCTGGCAGAGAAGAGAAACGCTGTGTGCTTTAGCAGAGACATTTGAGTTTCAAGGAGTGCAGAGAGGCCATGAACAATGGAAAACTAACACTGCCATACAGGTGTTAGTACTAGCTCAGGGTATCACATGAACTGAGGCAAAGGGGAAACTGGAGAGTTGGGAATGCAAGTCCAATCTAGCCACTGAAGAGAAAACAGCAGAGCCCCTCTGTGTATCCCTCCTTTCTTGTCAGATCTAAGATTGCTCAAGTTAGGGCTGCACATGGACATGCTGCTGATGGAGCTCTGTACAGCCAAAAGCCTGATGCTACACCAAGAAGTATGTGAGCCACATTGTTAATGCAAGGGGGGGCTGTCACCCCCATAGGCACCACTGCCACTTCAATGCCTGATTTCTCATGGGTTAACAAGCATCAGGCCATCCCGTTGCTGGAGTTCCTCACATGGAAAGCTGACTGCGATGCATTTAGCAGACTGCAGAGATGCTCACCTGCCTGCCAGCTGCTTCCTGCTGCTCTGCCGACCTGCTTCATCGCTCCCTCCTTGTGAACATCAGCCTTTTCGACACCAGTCGTAGCTGTTACTTAATGACTTACTCCACAGCAGCTGCTTGCCCAGAAATACAGGGGCAACAGCCTGTCTTCCCTGTGGGTCCCAGGCTGCATCCCTGGGGAGGACCCAGCCCCATCACTCACTCCCCACCTCCTGCAGCAGCGAGGTGGGTGGCAGCATCTCACCCCACGCACAAGTGCTGCTGCACTCAGTGCTCAGAGCTGGCGAGGTCAGGGCGTACCTTCAGTCTGTACCCCAGATTGCAGCAGCCCGGCCCTTTTAGCAGTTCCAAGAGTGCATACACACACGCACACACACAGAGCATACATGCTCTTAGGCTGGGCCCAAGCAGAGCCTCCAATGCAGACGTGCTCTCCTTCGCAGCACTCATAGACAATGGAAATGGTCTTATTGAAAAAGCTGTAGACAGAATGAATCACAGCCTCCTGCGGGCCTAGTCTCTGGGGTCTTCCCAAAGAGACGAGGTTGGCAAAAAGCAACCAGCCCATCGCCCAGAGCTGCTTTCTAGCTTCATGCAGTACCAGGAGGAAACACCCTGTTCACCACTCTGGGGACCAGGCTCACCCCAGGAAAGGAGTGGAAAGCAAAAGCACTCCAGCAAGATGGTGAAGAAGTCCCAGGTCCATAGCGGCGCTTGCCAGGGAACAGCATTTCTGGAGTCACAGCCCATGCAAGGAGCCATAAATGTCAAGAGATGCAGGCAAACATAATGTTGTAGCAGTGAGAGAAAACAGAATTCCACCAAGGAAAGCATCACCAACGTTCTCCCCAGGGCATGGAGGTGACTGTGTCTTGCTCTGGGCTGGTCTGCTCTGTCCTAGGAAATGTAAGAAGTAGCACCTATTTGACTTGTCTTTCTCAGTCCTGGTTTCAATTGCTTGTAACTTGCCACTTTCACCACTTGGGCTGACATTTTCCAGACCATGCATCTGCCTTAGCCTGTTAAAAGAGGTGGGGGGGCGGGGAAAAGACCCACACACATTTAGAGATTTTTATCATTTTCAGAAAACAAGGAAGAAAAAGAGGTTATTCTGCCCATGCTAAAAAAAAAATCAGTGCTTACAACTGGTTAACTTTGAGTTTATAGTTTAAAGAAATAACTTGAAATTAGACAAGAATATGTCTCTGCTGTCCCCAAGAAAAATATCCCTGAATTTTGATCCGGTTATGAGCTTCATACACAGAACTGATTTGGCAGAGTTGGTGACTCCATGCTGCAAAGTTTCTGCCCAAAGTGAGCATGCTGTTTGCCCACGTGTACCTCCCAAGTGCCGAACCAAACTGGTCCTGCACTGGAACATCTGCATCTCTCCAAGTCAATGTGTTTGGGTGGGGAGCGTTGATGGAAATCACACTTTCTCTACAGAACATAAGCATTTGACTTGTAAAATCTTGCTGAATGACCCAGTCTCAATTGTTAGACGTAACTGAAAACACTTTCCAGGCCTGCCCTAACTTCATTCGCTTCACACACCTTTTGATTTCTGCCATAACCAAGACTGTGTCCCACAAAGAGCTCTGGTTTCCTTCCCTAGAGATGCCTAATTTACATCCACCAATCCTGTGATCCATGCAAGTCAGAAAAAAACAGAGAAAAAATATAACATGATGATATATCTATAGTATCTGATTGCCTTACGTACCAGGGAGTTAAATCCTAGATGCAAAGACAAACTTAATTCCATTGTTTCCTCGATGGGGAGGTTTGACAATATTGCTATGTAGACTTTTACAGCACCTTCACCTTTGCTAGTCCTAAGCAATGTTGATCCTGCCTCTCATTCTTTTACCTTGCACCTAGGAGGGGAATCAAGGTATTTTGAAGCTTCTCCTCTCAAGGCATTATGCTTCTGGGTAGTCATGGCAGAGCAGGGAGCACAGCCTGCAGACATCCTCTCCCAGAAGATCTGGCCGAACCACAGCAAGCCCAAACACCCTTGGCGCTCCTCAGCTCTACAGAGGGAAGCTGGCTAGAGGAAGGCCACGGCTCTTTTCACCAAGGGCTACTGAGCTGCATCTTTAAGGTTATTTTGAGGTCCAGCTTTCCAGACTCAGCTTTCACATCAGTGGTCCGGAAAGCAGAAAGCAGAGTAAAGCACAGCGTAAAACCACATAGCATCCTTCATACCAGGACCCCTGGGCACTTTGTGAGTATCAGTTTTACCACTCAACAGACCAGAGAAGCTGGGTTAATAATTATTACTTTTTCCTATTGCAGAGGAGAAAACGGACACTGAACATGAGGTAAATTTCCCGCAGAAAACAGATAAGCCATATGCAGGTTTATGAGAGGAACCCAGGTGTCCTGACACCCTTCTCCCTGCTCTGGTCACGGCAGTGAGCTGGAATAGCAAACGCTGCATACAGAAAATAATAACACAGGGCTGCTGTCTTAGAGAAATGTTGCACCCTCTGATTTTAGCCTAGACATTTGTGTCCATATCTTCCTTGTTCTGCTAAATATTTATCCATAGCTATGCCTAGCCACACTGATATTGATGTGTATAGCAAAGAGAGATGGAGGTGAAAAGAATTGTGATCCAGAGTGATGGGTATTCATGGAGTGGGAGACGGAATAGGAATATTTTCCTCTCCTGCATTCTTTATTAGGATGGCAAGGTTTGTATGGAGAGTAGTGGGGTTTTCTAATTAGACCAAGTGATGTATTTGGGAAAAGACTGTCAGGAGTTTGAGCTCTTCTTCAGGTCTGAAAGAGACACATCAAACCTCACGCTCAGTACAGACTGCAAACGAGCATTCCAATTGTAACTTCAGTGTGTCAATCGGCTAGGTGTTTTGAAGGAAAGGGGGTTGTTAGTGCATCCACAGTAGTAGGAAATATTAGCAAGCGAGAGGGGTAAAGGCTATTAGTTTCCATGTAGTAAGTAGATGCAGAAGTTCTTGATGGGGGAATAGCAAGGGATTAGTGGAAGAGTGGAAAGCTGGGGAAAATTTTAAAACCAGTATTGGTGCTGCATCCTTGGTTCCTAGCATCCATGAAAGCCTCACATTTTAATTCCCTTCTCATCTTTTGAAAGTGTTTCCTAGTTTTGCCATAAGGATCAGGATCAAGTCTGTGACACCATGGCTGTTTGTTCTGTGAACAGCTCTCTCCTGCCTTCGTCAGCCTGTTCCTGTCATGTACTAATGACCCACGTGAGTTCATTCATGGCACAGGAGTGGTTTGGTCTCTCCCCCAGTTTCCTTGAACACACAGGGCATGCTGGAGGATGTGTGCCACGTTCTGCACGCCACTGGAATGGCTTTGGGACATCTTAGTGGTTTTATCCTCTGTTACTCAGAGTCTGACTCCAGTGTGACAATGCCTTGTTGTGCTACGTAAAATCCCCAGCATGAACTGCTTCTTCCTAGCCTGAGTTAACGCTAACACCACCCAATGCTTCACCCCTCTCTTTTGATGACTGTTGCCCCCGTCTATGTCTTCTCCTGAGACCTGGCACAGGACTGGGATCTCCCTGCAATGCAAGCCTTGCACTGTGCAGGCTGCCCAGCCTCTTTGCAAGGGTTGCAAACAGTTATCCTGAGGCAGATAGCACTATGCTCATCCTCAGCCTGCCCCGAGTGCTGGGGGCTGCCATCACAGCAACCACACTTTGTTACACTGGATGCTGTAAATCTGGATGACTGTCTAGGAGGCACAGGACAATTTCTGAGGATGAAAGAGGTGGAACCAGAAGAGCCTTCCCTCCAGCCTGGGGGACACAGCCTGAAAAATACTCTTTGCCGAGTCTCCATCACATAATTCATTGCAGAGTAATTTCTTCCTGCTGCATTTCGCCCCGTTTCAGACATCGCTTTTGACTCTCTCATCCCTCTCTCTCTTTCAATCCCTGCTGTTTGTTCTATGAAACTATTCGTCAGATAATTCCCACAGACGGCTCCCAGGCATCAGTTCACTCATGAACAGCTCTGTGTAAGTCTGCTTGAAATACCAGCTGCTCTGAGTGGATGGGCAAGTGCCATGGGATCCTTCTGCCCCTTGACATGAGGGGAATCCTTTGGATGGTGCAGATATGCTCAACTACAAATTCCAAAATGGTTTCCTGAGGCCACTCTCTGATGTTCGTGTCCCTTTGGAGCACAGGGAATGCTCAAGGTGGAACGACCATGTCCAAAAGGAGCTTGCTAAATGAATAGGTATAGATCAGCTTAATCAGAGATGCAAACAGCTTTGACAGCAGGACCAGCGACAGTCAGCTCTCCAGCAGGCTTTTACAAAGTTTGCATGTCCATGCTAAATTAAAGGAGTGTAGAGGTTGATACATCCGTATCCACTGTTTGCTCTACCCTTCTTCCATGCTTTCCTCTGTGAATAAAAACCAACCAAAGGTTTTTCTTGGGTGCATCCCCACCAGCACAGCTGAACCCTTCTCCAGCTGAAATCATGTTGGAAAGCATTTCGCAGGGTGATGGGCTGAGGAGGGACTTAAAACAAAACAACCAAAGCCACTCAATTAGAGTTTGGGGCTTAGAAGGCCCTTTATCTCATGGAAAAAAAAAAAAAAAAAAAAAAAAAAAAAAAGAGAGAGAGATTAAAGCCCTCTGATAATTTACAAAGTGCTTAAAAGTTTAAAGGGGAATTGGGCTTTTATCTGAACTATCAGATAGCATGAGGCACACAAAGGCCACGCACAAGGCAGCCCCAGAGTGCAGTCACTTCTTTGCAGAGAGCTTGAGCTTCCAACCATGGATCTGATCCCAGTCACTGAAATTAATAGGCAGACTCTCAGGCTCTCATGGACTAGTAGCCAGGCCAGTCTGACATGTCCCCTTGGCTCAGACGTGCAGTCACGTAACTCTCGCTTAGGAAGTCCTTGGGTGTCCTCACTTAGTGGTGCCTGACAGCTCCTGTGGTGAGATGGGCTGGATGTTTCAGATGCCTTTGAGTGAACATCCTGGCGTTGAGGGCTTCTCCCACCACACCGATGGCCAGTGCTTACTTAATGAATGTGTATGGTGTGCTGAGCATGCCCTAAGCAATGTATAGTTGGCCCAAGTGCTCTCAGATCCTTGCCCGACCTGTTTTTATTTGAGTTGGTATTTCAAGCAGTCAGTTATTATTTGGGTGGTTGAGGCCATCATTCATTATTCTCCCGGTAGACTTTTTCTGTCTTCCCAGCTCTCTCTCTGTTCATTATCCACTTTGGCCACTGCTGACAATGGTGTCCCGGCAGGCTGAGACCACCATCAAACAATGGAGGGAGGAACATGTGTGGGACACAGACCGTGCCCTGGAGCTGGCCCTGGATACTGGAACTCCCTCCCGCAGGAAACGGGGACTCCCAGGCTCATGTCGAAATGCCAAGCTCAGCACTGCCTTCACATAAAGGAAACAAGTTGCCCTTTGAGCAAGAGGGCTAAGAAAGTCCAGGGTTCCTGAGGAAAAAGGGGTGTCCTTTGTCTCCAGATGCCTTCTCTTCACCCTTTGCATTAACCCTTCCCCCACAATGCACAAGAGACAATAGCAGTGTGCATAATCTAGAGCTAGATACCTGCTGGTGGGCAGGTCATGTTCACACATGGTGATGATGTGGCCAGCTGCTGTCTAACAGAAGGTACAACAGCTGGGTTCTCCCTCTCTTTCCCACAGAAATCACTGGTTTGCATCGTTTCATCTACTCTGGGAGCCACCAAGTTAGTGTTTTTAAAACTTCTACTGCTCTTTCAGATGTGGTTGAAACTGGGTGACATGTTGCAGAGCTACTTGAAGAGGGAAGGATGGATAGCCAAACAGGCATTGTTTCCTTTGGAAAATTAGTTTTAAAAATATCCTGCAAACAAACAAGACTTTCTTCCTTTGTGCTGACCCTCAGTTGAAGTGTGTACTTCACCCAACAGAAAGTCCCAGCCTCATTCATCCTAGCATGCAGACAGAGCCACCTGGGCAGGCCCGTCCTTACTTGGCCAAACTCTTCACTCTCTCATGAATGAACGAATCAAAAACTCCTACCTTGTATCTGCTTTGCTGGCAGCCCATAAGAGGATCAAAATGTTCCCCAAAAATTTAATTAAACAAATTGTTTCCCAACTACTCAACTTGTTTCAAAGGGCCTTTTTGCAGACTTTCAAGAACAAGCTGAAGATGAAGCTTACCTCTGGAGATTTTGGTGGGTCACTCAGGAAGACAGGGCTTTGTCAAGTAGCTACAGCTCTGGTCTGAGGGTCAGGAGACTTGAGTCCCCTTCCCAGCTCTCTCCAGGAACTTCTGCGTTATCTTAGAAAAACAATTTGCTTTTTTTTTATTTTCTCTCTCAGCGTTTGTCCATCTACTTCACATAAACTGTTTTCTCTTTGGGGTGGAGGCTGACATTAGTGAAGATTTGCTTCAGATTTCCAGAATGGGAACCTGAACTTGATAGGTGGGCCACTGCAACACTAATAGCACAAGATGATAGATCAGGACTTCGCAAGCCTTCATTTCTGGAGAAATATCTGAGAAAAAAAAAGTACATAATGTATCTCTAATGGAATATATACATATATATATACACATATATAATGCTCGCATTTAGAAAGACCCCAATTAAAAAGGATGGGAATTGATTTATCTAAGCCTTAAGAAGTCTCTTTTTGAAAATGTTTGGAAGTGTTTGGCCAGGTCACTGGTACTGACAACGTGTACGGGACATGAGAAACCACTAGCGACTGGGGAGATGTGCCACATAGCCAGGCCTGTCTGACACCTTCCGTGAAGCCAGGTGAGGCTTCCTCCAGGTGCCACTGACTGTCAGCACTGAGTAGCCAACAGCTCCCATCTGCTGGAGAGGTTTTTGTCTGTACATCAGCCACCAGGCCTCTGCGGTGCTGAGCGTGGGAGCCACTACGAAATGGAAGCATTCAAAACATCTCAGGACTTGTGAAGCATTAGAATAACATTTTTGAGGGTTGTGCTGTGGTTTGTCCTTTGGTTTAGGACACCACCAGAACCGGCCAAGAATACTTTAGCATGCCAAAGTTCTCATTTGCATGGCTGACATGCTAACATCCTCATTCTTACCTTGCATGTCTGTCAACTGTAAGCAAAGTATCTATTAATTGTGTCTGACTGAATTTCAAGCTGTTCTTTTTAAAGGTCATTGATTAAAGTTTAGACAATAGGTCAAAAAGAGGCTGAATCCCTGTGGAGAACACGCAAGGCATTCTCTGGTGTCACTGATTTTAATAAAGAAGAGTTCAATATACTCCTGTTTAGAAGGCCCAAATACTTTGAAGGTTTCTGTTTGAATGGAAATCGGAATTCACCTTGGCTGCACTCTCACCCTCTGTGTGCTCACCTCTCTGGTCCGCGCCAGCCAAGAACTTTTACTGTGGGGCACATCTGCAAAAATAGCGAGGGATTCTGTTAGCTTTTTGTGGGAAATCCTGTTTCCAGTAGGTGCCTCTTTCCAAGTGTGAGGCTCATCCTCCAAGGTCAGCAACAAGAGGTGATGCACAAGACTCAACATCCAAGACCATAAATGAGGTGATAAACATGTCTCAAGAAAACGATGTTAACTCTTATTTTGAAGCATTGGCGATTTGCAAGAAATAAACTGCTGAGAGTTCATCAGGAGGGAAGACATAAATGTATCACTTGAGATGACAAATAATCAATCATAAACTCTTGGGCTGCTTGAAAACATGACCAAGGCTGAACTGTCCCAGATACATGACTGGAAGTGTTACTCACTTGGTTGCAGGCATGACTCCTCAGGTCCACACGGCAACCAGAAACTCAGCCAAGATCTCACCAAGTTGGCCCTAGCTGCCAGCTCCGGGGCCCCTTTGCTTAGCTGAGTCTTCTGTGCAATACCTGCTTCCTGCCCTGTCCCTTGCCAAAGTCCCACTCATCCACAGCTCACCCCCAGCACCAGATGGAAAATATCCACGGCAAGAAGCAATGGGAAATACCAGCTCCAGTTGGCTCCTTACCCCTCAGTACACTCTGAAATTGGTGAGCTGTGCTGGCTCCCTGTCCCAGAGAACGCTGACATCTCTCTCTCTCTTTTTTTTTGATCGCCTCACATAAGGAATGGAAAATTCTGCGAGGGAATTAAGCTCCTGGGAACGCTGGTGGGCACCGAGCTGTGAGTAACCTCTCACTTACCTGAGCCACAAGAAATGCATTACTGAGGGAAGCAGGGCAGACTCGTGCCACGATGGGACAGGAGCATAGATGTCCCATCATAATCACTCCATTCCTCAGATGCCATAAAAAACAATACCCTGTGCATTGTATTTATTATATACCTTGATAAGAGCCCCAAGCAGCAACCAGGGCCAGAATCTGCGCCATGTTACAACTTTGCAGCAGCTCCAGACACAAGGCACAACTAGGCACCGTTTTCACTCCCTGGTAGAGTATCTCATGGAGCAGCGTGCTAAAATTTCTTAAGCGCTGTGTGTCTCCGGCACATGAACACGAACAAACACCGTGTGCCAAACGCACCCAAGCAGGGAGGCTGTGCATTATTGCAATGGCTATAATCACAGCTTCATATCTCCAGCGTGATAACAGACGGACAGTTTCTGTTACGCAAACTGCGCCAGGTAGAGCCAAGCAGCCCGCAGTGCGGCATCGCTGGCATTCTAGGAACGGCTCCGCTCCTCTGCTGCCAAGACACGCCGCCCACAGCATGTCCCAGCGCGGTGGCATGTAGACGGGGAGCTACAACCACAGGGAAACGTCTTCCTGCAGCAACATGAGGTGCCTCTCAGGGCTGGCGAGGAGCATGTTTTGGGGTGATACCATGAAGCCCTGCTGGAGAAGGCCAGCGGCCCGGTGGCTGTGGAGCAGCTCAGGAAAGACCCAGCACCACCCAGGGTGGCTGTTGCTTATATAAAACAGCTAGTAAAGCTGGTTATCATCCAGGCAGCTCCTGCATTAGGTGTCAATGGCCATGTGGAGGATTCCCAAAAACAATATACATGCCAACTTTGCTGCTCAAGGAGAGGAATGTGAAGTAGGAACTCAGCAGATGGGCTTTGTTGGTCCCTTAGCAGACATCTAGCAACAAACACAGAGCAAAGCTGTATTCAAAAGGCACTTGAGCACATGTGGATTAAAGTTAAGCATGTGTTTGCATGCTGTCCTAGATCATATCCATCGCAATCTCAGGGCCTGTGTCTAGGGACGTTGTGTTGGCAGAAGCTGTCTTCTGATACAAAATGCCACCTACTGAGAACAGGCTTTCGCTGGAGTCTCCATACCAAATGGGAAGACATACCGAACCACTACGCAGAGACAGGGAATTACCCTTGTAGGTGTTGAGGTTTTGAGCGTTTTCGTTCATGCGCACCAGGGAAAAAAGAAAAAAATAAAGCTTGTACCAGCTGCGTTGTGCTCCCAGGTTTTTGTGAAAGAGCCTAGAAGGCACATAAAAGAGGAGGAGACAGACTAACACCTCTGCCTGATGAAGACACATCCTTCCATTCCTCAGGGTGAGAATAGACCGCAGTGTATTTATTTGCGACCAAAAGCATGAGAGGCAGGTAGGCCACAGTGAAAACTCATCTGAGAAAATTGTTAACATGCATTACAAGAACCAGGGGCATCAAATGAAAGTGGCAAGCAAAACAAGTGGTAGGAGGTGCCCGTTTACACAACAGGTAGTTACACCGTAGATGTCTTTGCTGCAGGATGCTCTGGGTACTACAAGTGTGGCAGTTGCACATCCCCCTCAGATCTGGAGCCTTCAATGGGGCAGTTAACGGCTCTTTTTGTGGGACCCTGAGTCGGTTGACAGGGTCGTTAGCAGAGGAGGGGCCCAGAGAAGATGAGAAGCTTCTGGAATGCCCACAGCCAGATGTGACCAGACTATAAATGGGGCTCCCGCCGAAGGCCCCCTTTGTAGTGGTCTTCTCGGAGCAGCGGGTCTGTGAGCTGGAACCCTCCCCTTAGACTGGGACGCCATCTAAGGAGACTTCCCGGGACTGAGAGCGCCTCACCTCCTCATTTGGGTGAGTGGTAATTTACTGGATATATCCCTGAATAAGTCCTTACCTAACCAGGTGAGTGTGAGTCCTTGCCTAACCCAGGCAAGTGATTATTTCTTGTGGGTACCCGGGGCAGAGGGCTCTGGTTTGTTTCTTGTGAGTGTGTGCATGCACACTGTGGATCCTCATTATTCTTATTTTGCTGTACCCCAATAATCTCCTCAACTGACATCCGAACCTGTATTTTATGTCGTCGGAGTGCTAACTAATTGTATAAACCCTGTTTCTAGTCTGTTTATTGGCTGCACTTTTGCAGCTAGAATAAAGCCTGTTTTGGAACTTGTTGTCTGCCTAAAACTGACTTTGTGGTGCCTCCGTGACAAGAAGTTTACAGGGTTTCAAAAAACATCAAGATGAACACATGGAAAAAAACCCGACACACACACAAAAGCGCCACTTCAACAGCCATACTAGGTCTGCCTCAGAAAGTCCCCAAAGTACGAACTGAGGGAGGCTGGGGAACGTTTGGGAGACATATGACTATACATTTGCCTTCAAATTATGCTCTTTGTTGTGCGTGCACTATCAGCCACTGTTGGAGACAGGCTGCTGGGCTCCAGGAACCCTTGGTGTGACACAGCACAGCTGTTCCTGCCCTCTACATAGACACTTCTTTGCTTGGTGGGGGCAGAAAGGAGCAGCAGACTCGCAGCAGTCAGTGCCAGAGGGAACACCCAAGCCTCCATCCCATAGCTGGTTGTGCTTGATCAGGAATAGATATTTTGCTCAAAATGAGATTGGGCAGAGGCTCGAACCTGGGCATGTCTCAAGCCATTTCCCTAGGCACAAACACTAGCATGTACCCCTCATATTCCAGCTCTGAAAAATGTAAGTTTCAGTCTGAAAATTACATTTCACACACAAAAAAAAAGGAAATTTGACACAGCACACTCTCTGCCAGAATAGCTGAAATATTGTGGCTTTGTCCCAACACAGACTGAGAGCTAATTAGGAAGCTTTAAAAGTCGTTCCCAAACAGAACTGCTTTCCTCTGGTTATCTACCATGGCAGTCTCACTCCAGAAATACACAAATATGTCAAAAAAAGACAAGGACACGTATCAACAATTCATAAATCTGGAATAGAATGGCATGGTCTGCTTTACACAGAAGTAAGAGCATGGCCATGGTTAGAAGTTGAAGCTCTGAAAAGTGCTCAAGCTCTCTTTTTCCAATGCCACGATAGGAAATGCCAAGGGCCAAGGGAATGGGCAACGCTGTGGGGAAGCCGGTGAAGGCTCTGGGCTCCCCTCCTCATGTTGGCAGCAGAAGGAACTATCACTGATTAAAAAGCACACCAGAAAGAGAGTAAAGCATGATTCTAACACAGTAACGGCAATCCCAGGCATTGAAAAGCACAAATCAGGCTCAAAAAACTTCATGACCTTTGTTTAAAAATTCAAAAAAGTAAAATCCAGCATGGTTGAGGTGAATGGCCATGTCTGCCACTGAGTCTTTAAGCGTTCGGAGTTCACAGTCTCACACTTTTCTTGGTGACTCTTTGGGCTGGAATTTTGTTTAAAAAAAACAAAGTATGAAAAATAAACTGATTTAGGTTTTTTTACCTTTCGTTTTTGCCACAGCCATTTTGAAATCCTTGCTGTCAAGTGCAAAGCAGCTCCTGCCTAAGTAAGAATTTGGCCTAAATATTTACCCTGAAAAAGATTTCCAAAAATACCAAGGTCAAAGAAGAATAGGGCCAAGGATCCATCCATGATTGTCAACACTAGAATAAATTTTTTTTAAAATAGAAGAAAAACTTGATACACGTCTCTTTAAAAAAAAAAAAAAAATCAATATCAGCAGTAGTACAAAAACAGTGGGGCCAAATTTTCTGGATTAATTGGAGAGAAAACCCACCCAAGTCAGGAGGCTTATGAGCAGAATAGCTTGCAGAGTGTTAGGAAAACTAAGAAACAAAGATGTTAGCTGGTTTTGCAACACAGAAAAACAAAACAAAACAAAACAAAAACCACACAACTTACAAGGAGCTGCTGCTCTGTGTGGAAAGTTCCTGACATTGGAAGTAATTACTGAATGATTAAGTTACCAACTTATTAGGGGTTATTTACATTGTTTACAAGCATGTGACTAATTACACAATGAAGATACCAAAACATAATCACCTAATAACAGCATATGGTTGTGGCATAGGTGAATTGGGTGAGCGGGGAGATCCTGCCCAAGTGCTGCCAGCAAGCCCCAGCCCGCCCTGCTCACGGGGCACTCGGAGCTCCTTCCCCGTCTCCCACCAGCAGCAAGCCCAGAAGAGGTAAAAAATATTTCCAGGGACACTTGTTTTAGAGGGGCCACAGTCTGGAGGGAAAGCGAGGAGGGCTGCATGTACGTCCTCGCAGGGAAACACAGGCGAGAGGCCTCCCAAAAAATATTTTAGTGGTGCTTCTCATGGGGGAGCTGGCTTCTCCTTATACAGTTTTTATATTCGGGTTACGCATCTTTACTTACTATGTAAGATGAAGTTACATTAACAAATTGACTTCTTAGAATATCATGTCTCATATTTCAGATGGGCTTCCCCTAACAACTCTGCCATGTAAAAACAAAAAGGTTGACATGGACCTGACTTAACCAAAACTGATGTCTCAGGCTAAAGGGTGGTCTCAAGGATGGTAAGAAGAAACAGTGCTGCTGAAGGTCTAGCTCCACACTGATACCAAGTTATGGCGCAGAAGCTCTGTAAATGTTGTAAGATGTTCCCTTCATAGAAAATCCACATGCAGGAGGAACACCCACCAGAAGCTCACAGTGTTGTGAGCAATTCTAGCCCTGCTGAGCTGAACCTCCTGTGCGTGGCAGAATGCCCAGGGCACCCAGCCCCGGGGTCTGGCCAGGGGTCCCACATGGACTGGATGTTCAGATGCCACTACAGGGACAGGGGCACCTCAGCACAGCCAGAAAAGGGGAATGTGAGGCTGGATGTTTACCCACCAGTGGCCAAGAAAGTCAGAGACCCCAGGGAGCTGTTTGTTAACCTCCACAGCAGTGACGTCTTGGACAAGGTTCCTCCAGAAGAAAGTGCTTTGTGGGCAGCGGCAAATCAGCCAGACTTACAATACCACTTATGAATATATGCCGCCTCCTAGACGCCATCCTGTCTGATGCCATTGTGGCATCTGTGCATATCAGAAAGCTGCCTGGCATCCCCTGCAGTGCCCTACAGATTGGTAGCGCCTGGCTGTGGCACCCTCACCCCCTGTGCCTCCAGCACCGGGGACCAAGGCTCTGACCCCTCACAGACCGATATGCTCCCAGTCACAAAGCATGGCGGTGGCAGAGACAATGTCACGCCACAGCCATGGCTATTTGAAGGCACTTGCAAGGAGCTTGGTTTGCTGCCAGACTAATATCTGTTCTCAGTGGTGCTTTCTCCATTCCTCTTCCTCACCCAAATATTTTTGCTGTGGTTTGAAGGCACTGCGATGCAGAGGGCAAGAGTGCATTGCACCTAGAATGGAAACTGGAACTGTAACAGCACCTCTTAATTTTGGGTACAGCATACCCAGAAGGACCCGGGACATTCTGGGGGGAAACCACCCACTACATTACCGAAAGTGCTGGACAGTCACACATGGAGCACCCTCATCACGACACAGGGAGAGGCAGAAGGAGAAGAGCCCTTGCCTTGTTCTGTGACAGTGTTCAGAAAGGGGATGAATGTTTCATTGGTGGGGCAGACAGGCAAGAAGGACATAGATGAACTCCAGCACCAGCTTCTGCAGGCAAGCTGGTGGCAGCACCACTGTGATCTATAGCTGCCTGTGCCTGCAAGCTCTTTATGCTACTTTTATTCCAACCACCCCAATCCCAACCATGAGCTCCAGCTTCTCGTCCACTGCCAGCTTCATTCTAGGCTCATGCCTCCAAAGCTGCCAGGGATTCGCACCCTGAAGCCCAGGGAGCAGCCACAGCCCCTGCTCTTTGGCCTGGCTCTTTTGGCACAAACACAAACTGAAGCTCCAGCAGGAACTACACTGTCTCTGAAGGAACTGCAGGGAAATCCCATCCCGACTCTGAACCCACAACGGAGAGGCAAAGGACCTAGGTCCCTAAGTTACCCTCTTGTCTTCTCTCCCCTCCTGCCCTAAACAGGATGGTCAAGAGGGAACATGCTGATTTATTAAAGCAGCTCTCGTGCTGAAAAGAGGCCCTCGGTGCAGGAGTGCTGAGCTCAGCTGAAATTGGGCATCTCCCACGAGCAGTGGGACAGGGAAATTCGTGTCAGCTGAGGAGTGACCCTGCTGCAAGGCATCCAGCTGTTTCCCTTCCCGCCTGGGTCTGAGACAGCGCCAGCCTGCCCGCTTCCCTCCCCCAAAACCAACGGTCACGTTTGTCACATTGGCCTACATAGTTAGGTGTCACGTAGCCAGCAGCTCATACGGGAAGATCTTACATAACTCAGATAAATGGGACAAGGTCAATGCCAAGCCCGAGCTCCTCTTGCAGAAGACCCCACACCCGTTGGTCCTCCCAGCCCTCCCGCAGCAGGGGGGCGCTGCCAGGGATGGGGAGAAGCAGGGGCTGCCCGCGCCCCCCAGCTGCTCTGTCCACAGGCAGATCAAAGGGCACTGCTGATACAGACTAGAAGAAATTCCTGGTAGGATTTGAAGGGCTGGAATTTGCCAGCGTCGGTCGGTAACCAGCGATGCCAGATCAGGTGAGACGGTTTAGTGAAACCGCAGGTGTGGCCCTTTGTCTGTGCCCAGCACCCAGCGCGGTGGAAAAGTTTTACCTGGGTTACCTCACATCCCCTGCCCCTGCTGATTCAGGCTCCCCTCTCTATTTTTAAACAAGGCCTTCAGTGTCACCCAGTTGGGAAAATTACTCTGCACCTCCAGAAATAGATACTATACCTTATGCCTGCTTTGCCCCGTCCCAGGGGAGTCCATTTAGCCGTGATACCATTCAGCAGTGATTAGCACTGCTGCTTCATGCAAAGGCATTTCTGCAGCGTCTGCTCTGAGACTCTGCAAAACCTGCATTTGTGGGAAACACTGTGAAAGAAGTAAAAAGGGGGTTGAGTTATAGGACACCAAAGCACGCAGAGGTGAGGGAGCGGGGCTGTGTTTTGCATTTTCATGGAAAAGAGGAGGGAGGATAAAAACCGCAGGCTGCGGAGAGGGGTTGGGGAGGCTGGGTGCTGCAGGCAGCACTGGGAGGGGTCAACAGGCAGCCAGAGCTGGGCCACGGCTTGGGAGCAGTGGCCTCGGGAACAGGGACAGATACCAGCTGGGGAGGACAGATGTGGAGAGGAGCCTGCCCCGTGCAACAGGGAGAGAAGAGGCAGGGGGCAGAGGCGCCCAAATTAGGATGGGGTTTGCGACAGCGTGGGTTTTCCTTAAAGCCTCTGCTTTCACTGACAGAAGAAATTTTTCAGGGCTTGTCCAAAAAAGAAAGGCAGTTTCTAGTCTTGCTGGTTTCAGAGAAAAGCTTAGAGTTGTGTCCCAAGAGGAATTTTAAGGGTAAGCAGTTGGAAGTGGGGGAGGAGGGGAAGGGCTGTTAAATAGGGATGCTTTTCTTTACTGTTATTTTTTCTTGCTCTATCAATTTGTTGCGCACTTCTGGCCATGTGGCATATTAAGGGCCAGTACGCAGGGTGGCTGCTCTCTGTTTTACCCCTGCCTTGCTGGAAAATGTGACAGGGCTGCAGGACTGCTCTGGCTACCCAGCCCGCGGTGCTTCAGGAGGGACTGGCCCCGCAGCAAGCCCATTGCCTCTATCTCCCTTTCCTCTCCTACATCCCCACATCCTCCTCAATTCAGGGAGCGCTGCCTCCTTTATGCAAAGCCCCTTTCATACCCCCATGCATTGACCTGTCACGCTCTGCAGAGAGCCCAGGGAGCATCGAAGCAAGGTTGCATTGCAGCCCTGGCTTCGTGACCCAGCACCACCAACCCTGACCTGTCTAGGGACACGGGGCCAGCTACAGGTGCCCATCACCTGGAGTAAGCAGCCAGCGAGCAGTGTTAGTATCACGTGCTGGAGAAGGAAAACCACAGAGTCAGCCAGAGGCCAAAAACAACAGCCGGGAGAGGAGGAATTCATTAAGAGAAAAGGCAGGGGAAGCAAAGCTTGTTTGTGTAAGGGCAGAGCCAGCGGCAAGCCGTCCTGCAACCCGCAGCCACAGAGGGTCAGGGCTGGAGCCGTGCCCACCCAACCACCCCCATGCTGGCTGTCTCCTCAGCTGAGCTGTCCCAGCAAGAGGTGTTTGAGGACCCTCCTGTCCCCTCCCAGTGGGGCTGGGGGACTCTGGCAGAGTGGTTGCACCAAACTTGATGCTTTCAGCCCCCACCAGCATCATTTGTTGCTGCTTTTGGGGCACCTGGGTAGCAGTGGCCCCTGGGGTCAGCGGATGGGTTTTTGGAGCCCGAGACCCTGCGGGGGGGCACACCCCTGGTCCTCGTGGCTCCCCAGCTTAGCATCCCCTCTGGCACGCAGGCCAGCGAGTTCCCAGCAAAAGAGTTGGAACCGACTTCAAAAGGATTTACAGCGAGCAACCTTTCTATCTCTTGATCCTCTCAGCTGTACACTGGATTAGGGGCTGGCTGAAGCCCGGAGCCCCCAGTCTGGGGCTCGTTCCCCTCCTCGGTCTCCAGGGATGCACCAGGGACCTGCTTGTTCCCAAGTCCCAAATTCACTGTTTCCCGTGCTGACCTGGCAGTCAGCGAGGGGGACGTTCTGTCCGGCATCAGCGGCGTTTCCTGGACGCTGGCTAGTGGGGGCACAGGAGCCCTCCCAAGGACATGGCATGGGTTTGACCACTGCAACACCATCTGGCAAAGCTCAGTAAGGCCGCGGCCTCTCCTCCGTCTCAGGACTGTACTGTAGGGCTGCCCCAGGCAGAGAGAACCCTGTATTCAGGAGGAGGGAATGCTGAATTATCCCAAACCCTGTCTCCCCTAATCGCATTTGCCAAGGCAGCCATCCCCACAAATCTTGCACCACTCTGGGGCTGAGCCAGTCTGATTTTTTTAACTGGGCTGCCTCCCCCTGGAAAATGTATTGGGTCCTTCCAATAGCATGCCCATGCCATGGGACTGACACATCCCCTCAGGTCCCAGGGAGAAGGGAATGGTGGAAGACTCAGAAGAAGGATAATTTCTCACTGCAGAGGAAAAGGAGTGGGTGAGGGGAGAAGAAACACTGCAGGGGCTGCAAATCTTAACGAAGCTTTCAAAATGGAATAGGAAAAGGAAAGCTGGGGGGTGGAGCTGTTTTGTATTTTTCCAATGTGCAAAAGTGCTAGTCCACATTTTTGAATCCTGAAAGCAGGGAAAGTTTTTGGAAGAGAGGAAAATTCTTCTGGATCAGCCTCGGGTAGCAGAAGAGCGGTTTGATCTCAGCATTACTAACTTCCATTTGCTCTGCAGGACAGGTCAGTATGATACAAAGTTTGTCTTTGAAAAGGATGTCCAAACTTTTTCCAATAAGTGGGGATGAGAACAGAGGTGGAGTCATTTCACTAAGGAGATAAGGATGGGAAACTGCTCAAGCAAAGTTCATACTGGAAAAGTGGAGAAGTTTAGCAATCACCAGAAAAAAAAACATAGCCAGCACAGTGGACAGGGTTACTGCAGGGCAGGACACCAGGGCTCCTCCAAAGTGGAGAAGAAGGGCTGGTGGGCTGCACTGGGGCAGCAGAGCAAGGGTCTGGAAGCAGCATTGCTGCACTCAAAGCCCATTTTTGCCACTGCCACCCCGCATGGCTTCGCGTAAATCTGCTTTGTGCCCCAGCTTACTGGTTTAAAACATATGGCGGGGAAAATGTGAGGTGACTTCAAAGGTGGTGGAGGTGTGAGCAACTACCATCACGTGTTTTGAGAGCCACTGAGAAGGGGAGAGGACTCCAATCTGCCAGTGCAAACGATGGATCCACCAGGGTCTACAAGGATGAGCTTGTTCACTGAGCCTTCAACCCCTATCAAACTCTCCCCACAGCTCGGGCAGGCAATGCAGGGAGGTGCTGGGCAATCACTGGACAGAGCCGCTGCTGCTGCCACTGCCGCTTCAGTTTGTTTGCTTTCCTTAATCCCAAGTGGCAGCATCTCTGACATGGCAGCAGCATGATTAAGATGATCCAGCGTTGCTGTCACAAGCATGTAATTACGGGTTTCCTGTGTCACTCCTGCTGGGAGGTCAGTGACTTGCCCTCCCTCACTCCGGCAGCGGGAGGGGACGGCCACCAGCTCCCAGTCTGCCTCTTAACCTCCTGCCCAGCTCTGGCCTCCATCTCCGGCCTCCATCTCCAGCTTCTACAGCCCTGGCGAGGGGTGGGCAGGCTGCGGTAAACAGCCAGGCTGGGGAGTGACAGCAGGCTGAGAGCGGTCAGGGAGACACAGAGCAAAGAGAAGGGGGATGAGGAATACTGGAGAGATGCGGGTTTGTAAGGGAGGCCACAGAAGATTCCCCCCTTGCCAGCACTCTGTACCCTTGTGTTTGCCCATGAGGCTCTGAAGCAAAGTGGCCCATGTGGCGGTAGCTTGACAGCTGTCAAGAAGGGGCCTGGCTTTCAAGAGGGGGTGCCTGGTGGTTTTCGGGAGGCTGTCCCTCAGACCCCACAGGGGATCTGGCTGTTCAGGGGAAACCCTGGTCCCAGGGAGAGCGGAAGCTCTCCTCATGAGCACAGGGGGCTGCCAGGGGCCAGTATAAGGGCTACACTGCCCATGGATGCAGAAAAGTGGAAATTATGGTTTGTTTCCCTTCCCACAACCCTTTAAAGACATAACATAGTACACCTGGGTCCATCCTGAGAGACCTGGGCAAGCTTTCCCATCCCCTACATCCACGTATCTCTGCCTACAATTACATGAAGAATGGGAACCTTGCCACAGCGTGCCCCGGGCTCTGCCAAAAGGGACTGCAAAACCATTTAGGACTCCCCCAAGGAGTCATCTTGCTCCTCAACACCCATGTTTCCCTTGCAGCTTGCAGGCTGGTCAGGGATTCACAGAGGGACTGCTCTCACCAGATCGGTTTCTGAAGCTGTTGCACATGGGATTATCTGCAAATCACAGCAGAGAAGGACCCGCTGCTGGCCTGTCAGAATAAGACGAGGTTTTGTGCTGCATTTGCTCCTGGAGAAGGCGGAGTTTCCTCAAGCTCTGTTTGTTTAGTGACCCCCACGTAAGGGAATCCATCACATAGGCTCCTTTATTAACACTGGCAATCATCTGCAACCAGCTGTTGCCCAGCTGTCAGAGCTGGTATTGCATGGGAATCCCTGCACAGAGAGCCGTATCTCCTCGTACTTACAGACTTGGGCTCCAAAAGAGACTTAAAGAAGAGGGAGGACAGGGCATCAGCCTGCTTAGTGGAGTTACTGGTACAGGCAGATGCACTAGATCTTAGCTCCTACTCACACAGCAAACTGCAGCCCAGCGGTACCCCAGGGTGGCCTTGTCCCTACAGAGCCCAATGTCAGTGCTCATCCTTGGCAGGAGCAAAGCACTTCTGTCTATGAGGATCTGCCACATGGTCACTGGTGCTTAGCCCCAGCAAATCTTGGCCCTCCCCAAAGCACCACATGCTGCTGTGTTTAGATGGGGGCGAAAGTCTAGATTTCAGATGTTCAGGCCAAAACGGATTGACATCTCATACATAAAGCAAGCTGTGAAACTGAGTTTCAGTTCTTCCCTTACTGATCCCAAATATTTGCATCTAGCAAGATGTAGCTTCCAGAAGGGCATCCAGTTTCAAGCCAAAGATATCAAGAAATAAAGAAGCCACCGTCACCTACAACACGGTGCCTCAGTGAAGAGTTGCTTTCACCATTTAAAAACTTCTGCTTTATTCCTAGTTTGGATCTGCCTGGTAGAAACTTTATGTGAGTTGTGTTCTACACCTAACACAGTTACCAAGAGCTACAGTCTTGAAGAACTGCTATATAAACCTACAAGGAAGCAGACAGCAAGGACTTTTGTAGCCTTCCTCTAGTCTACATTGCATCAGAAAATAAATAAGCCCTGTCTATAACGCGTATTGTAAGCAGGGGCACTGTCTAGAACCCCACAGACAAACAGGAAGGGTTTCCTAATCCGTGCCAGCAGCCATCCCAGCCACATGCCATTGCTCAGTCAAGGTTTTCTCTGAAACAGAAAAAAGAGAGCATGGAGGTCCTTCAAGTGAAGGCTCCCAGGAGCAGTCTTGCATCACAAAAAGCTCCAGCTAATACAGGGGCTTAGGGGTCACTGTGTGGTTTAGCTGTAAAGAGCCTTCTTGAAGGGGCAGCGCAAAGCTAGCAGTGGGAGTGCAGACTCGGCTGGGGGAGGCACGAGGCAGCTGTGCAGACGCTGCCAACCACCCTTCCCACTTCCACCACAGGGAGCAGAGGAGAATGCTGCAGCACGCCAGCCTGCGGTGAGGATTACTGCCGAAATCCTCAGTGCATGCCCCGTGTCGCTGCTCTATGCACCGATACAGCCCTCTGCACAGACGAGGCCTCCACACAATAAGCATCCGTCTTGCTCCTGACCACTTGCACAGCCAGTCCCTGAACCTCTCACCGTTTCTTTCCTGCACTCCCCATTCGCATGACACAACATCTCTGTGTTCCTGAGTGCGCTCAGGGTGATTCACAGGTGCACGCACCATGACCTGCTTTAGCACGAGGCCAGGGAGGAGCTCTGCCTGCCACGACAGAGGTACTGCTGCTTTCTAAAACATTTTCCAGGAAGAAAACCCTTCACCTTGCCAAGGGCAGTGTCAGGCCGGCTGTGGCACTGCATGGTTAGCAGTGACTGACGCGTGCAGCGTCCCCTCCCAGGATGAGGGAGCTGGTCATTTCCCTCGAGCTGCTGCTCAGGGAATGTGTCCCATAGCAGATGAGACCCAGGGTACAAAGCCCAGAAGTGTTGCTTCCGGAGGGGAATGGGACACTGGCCTATATTGAACCAGTGGAGGGGACAGCAAATTTGCACAGAACGCAGGTAACTTTGAAAGCAGAGCAAAAGACACCCTTTAAACATCAGGCAGGGAAGAGGCAGGCAGCTATTTGTCACCTGCAGGACTATTGGACTGGGTGGGACCACCAAGGCCATCTGTACCAGTCCCTACAACTACAGGCTGATTCAGAGAGATCACAAGGACATTCACCCCCACCCCTCCATTGACCACATCACAAAATATGTCATTGTTCTCCTCTGCAGTTCACAGGAATATCTCCTGATGCCCTGGGAAAGCAGACCATGCCACACATTACAAAAGGTTGAAAAAATGTTCCTGCCAATCTGATTTGGATGAAAATATTTTCCTGACACCAAATCTGGCATTTCATTAAGGCTAAAACATGTGCATTAGACACATCAGGTAGGCCTTGGAGGAGTATCTGTGTGCCACTAAAATCACCAGGACACCCTACCACATCTTGTCTCCACCTGTTGACAGTGTCCAGTGTATCAGGGCAAAAAATAAATCTTTTTAATTTCTTTTCAGCATTCTTTTGAAACTTATCAAAAGGGAAAAAAAACTGCCGATGGGTTTATATGGGCAACTGGAGATTGGGATTCATATAGCAGAATTGTGTGTATTAACCAGGATTAATCAACGCACTGCACCAAATCGAACTGAGATAATTTTTCATGGTCCCTTTGGCAATACCACCAACTGGAACATCCAAAACTCCATACTGTGAGCTTTGTTTCTCCAGTCCAGAACCCCATTATCCTGTCATCTGATTCCCTCCATAAATTCAGCAATCCTGCCAACGAATTATTCAGCTGTTCTAGGTCTTACCCATCAGCTTCTACCTCCATGTAACACCAAGATCACGAGGAATGAGAAGAGGGACAAAAAGTGAGACAGTTTGCTTTCTCCATAGCTAGAGACCACCCTACAGCATATCCCAGAAGAGGGCCAGAGCTTCCCAAAGTGCTTGTGCTCTTCTAGCTAAGATACAGAAAGCCATGGGGAAGAGCAAGAGATTCAAACACTTGGTACGAATTTTGTATTAAGACTGTTTGCTGAATTTGTACCATTTAAAGCTCACAGTCACTGAGATTTCTACAGAACATGATTTTTCACTTCTTTCTTATATTTCTGTTTATGTAACCCACACATGTAACCGGTGTGGGAAGTACTAACAGGACATGACTCAGAAATACGTACAAGCGTATCCCTCCATATTTATGCAAGCAAATTCCCAGGAATTTGCTGCTGAGGATGGCTGCATTACACTGAATGTAACAGGTACTTGCAAAAAACGTCCTCGGGGCCTCTCAGCTCCTGTAAATGACACTTCTTTTGACACCCTGGGACCTTCTACCATGGTGGGAAACAGACACATTTACTGAGGCATTGGCCTGTGATGGAGGACCCAACACAGCAAGTCCTACCACTTTCTACTAACAAAAGCAAGGCACATTTCTGTGATGTTCCTTCTCCACAAAGGGGTGTACAGCCCAAAGAAAACACCATCCCCTCCCCCCACTAAAAAGCAACCTTTTTCCTAGGAAGCAGAGTGTGCCACGGAGGACTGGTGTTCATCACCTCTCTCAACAAGCTGATGGAGGGTGGTATGTTTTGGAGCATGAGGTGAGAACATGATCATACTCCCTAGCTGACCCTGCAGCTGGGAGTCAAGCCCAGCCTCGCCTGTGACGACTCTGCTGATCTTTATCTGCTAGAAATGCGATGAATCTATTCAAAGCTGGATCTGGTGGGGAACCTGCAATAGATGAAAGCTCAGCAAGGGGAAAAGAGAGGCGGATGAATGGTTGGCCCTGCCAGAGAAGACCCGTTCCACAGCTCAGACAGAAGGGGACTGAGACTGTGAGCTCTGCAGGAGAGCAGGGGAGAGCTGCAAGTCAGCCGAGGAAAAGCAAAGCTCCTTTGTGCTCCTTTGGGACACTTCTTGGAGTTCATTACCAGCAGGCCACAGCCAACTGCTGGAAGAGACAAACCCCAAATGACAACAAAAGGCAGTGGTTCTGGGAGTTCTGAAACAAAGATCACCACAAAAGAACTAAGGCAGGACAAATATTGCCACAAAGACACAGGAATGGCACTGAAGAAGCTGACTCTGCCACCAAGCTGTGCAGAACAGCACCAAGTCATTAGGCCATTTCTACATATGAGTACTGTTCCTTCTTAACAGCTGATTGCCAAGGTTAGACCTCCAGATAAAATCAGAAGAACTTCTGAAAACCAATACACAAGTGTGGTGGAACAAGCATGAAGCAAACTTTCAATTGCAACACATAACACTTCTATCAGGAATTCCAGAGAACTCGTGTCCTTCATGACAAGAACCAGTTAAACTTTGCATCCTTGCAACAAAGGCATTCCCATTTTACTGAGCAGGAAACTGAAGCACCAGTAGACTCCAACCAGTGTTTCTCAGCGTGGAAGCCTAAAATCAGATGTCTAAAAAGCTTGCAGGCATGTTTGAAAAGGTCTCCGACTTTCCAAGATGCTTCATGTCCCCTCTGTTGCTAAATAAATAATGACCTACTTCACTGTTCATGATCACAAACCTCTCCATAAAGGTGGCAGATTATTATTATTATTACTGGTAAGAGGGCCCAATTCAATCACTCCATTCTTCTAATTAATTCCAAGGCTCCCAATGCCATTTCCAGCTGATAAGACAGGAGAGAAGGCTGTCATATAATTGCTTAGCATACCCCCAAGTTTTCAGTTACCTCTTGCACAGATTTTTTTTCCAACCTGAAGGCAGCAGAGTCATGCATGACTATGTGGGGCCATTTGATCCTATCACTTTCAGACAAACGCCCCCCTGGAAATCAAGCATTAGCAAGTCCAAGCAAGAAAAATCTGTGTCCCAAGACTCTGGATGACTGTAGTAGAGATCTGTACTAACATGTCCTTCCCAGGCCAAAAGAGAAATCACATCCTTTTACTGTAAGCTAACTTTATCCACACTTCTGGTTTGGATCACTGAATCAGATGTTTGAACAAATCTTCCCACTTCTCCTCTTATGGCAGGACAGCAAGGAGCTTATAGGACAGGGTAGATACTATTTTGTTAGATAAAAGTACACGGATTTTTGAACATGAAAAAAGTGAGCCTTCATCACTTACAATGCAAGTAGGAACTCCTGCCCAGGAAAATACTAATCTTAACACTTTCCCAGTCTGTGTTAAATTAGTAGCATTCGTATGCAGCACTTCAGGCCATTTACAAGGGGCATTTCCTGCAATCAAAAACATATGTCCCATAAATGGCCCAGTTCTGCCTAAGTTTGCTTTCCTACAGCAGCTGGCCATTCCTGAGAATACAAAGGAGAATATTTAAGCAAGTGTAGTGTTTGCTGATACCCAGAGCTGGCTGGGAAATAGAAATCCCTTCCAGCGAGAAAGAAAACAATAGTTACTGAGTTTCTTTTTAAGGAAAATACTAGACTGAAAAATAAAAAAATGCTGGTTTTATTAGCATTCTACAAAAATCATGATCCACAAGAAGCAAAATGAAAACTTCTGGCTTCCTGGCTGCCCATCTGGTAGGGACTTATTTAATTTCTGGTGCAGGTGAGCTGTCAAAAACTTAGCGGGGCAACTTCCCATCTCCCACTTGCTTGTGCCTCTGACTGTTCAGCTGCGTATCTGATTTCTGGACATGAGGGGAAGGCTGGGTGGCTGAGAGCTGCACAGAAAGGCAACTTCTGCTAGCTCGCCTACAGTGCTCTCAGCAATTTTATTTTCTCCTCACAGAAAAAAAGCCAAGGATACTTCAGTTTGATTTTCCCAATGGAAATCTGCAATTTTCTTACAGAAACTGCTGAGTTAGTGAAAAGGGCATTTTCCATCGGAGAATTATTCTGATGGAAAATTTCCCAACTAGCTTTATTAATACCCTTGACATTGTTTTGTCACTCCTCCTATTTGTGTATCAATGTCTGGCCACTGAACCAAATTTCCAGCCAGGACTTTCAAAGTTATTATTCCCAGAGGGCCACCATGTAATTCTTGGAGTACACTAGACCTGAGATTTATTACAGTAACTGCTCTGGTGCCACACGTTAGGCAACCTGGACGTGTATTTCAGTACTCTCTTTCCAGCCAAGAAGGCTCGGAGAGGCTGTGTGCTAAGCCCATCTCTTCATCCTTTCATCAGATGCCTCAGTCAGGCCTGGCTCGCTCTCAGTTCCACATTGCATCACGATACCCATTACTTGCCAGGTGCTTGCGCTACCAGTCACTACGTATTCCCACCACGCTACCAGAGCAGGAGATACCCCAGAACATCTCCCCTCTCCCTAACCAGGCTGTTACGGCTAACACTGAAGCCAGCGTTTGACATTTGCAACCAGGGTAAATTGTTTCCTCTTGAGATAAGCTGTGGTTAAACCGCTGACCTCCCAAGACGACGCGCAGAGCTTTTCTCTGGGCGTGAGCACAGTGCTGCAGACCGATGCCAGCGAGCCCTGAGCATGGGTCTTTGCAGTATCTTACCCTGAACGGCTGGCTTTCACCATCAGTGTTTCGTGAGGAAGTGCTGCAAGCTAATTTTACAAGCCGAGATTCACTTTCTGATAATTCAAAGTTCTTTGCTTCATCTGGAGCCTTGGTACATCATGTGGATCAACATTACTTCTGTCCTTTGTGCACTCGCCTATTTAAGGAGTGTAATAGTGTCAATGTATTGGGCAAGACCCCTTGGTAATAACTGCCTAGCCCCAGAAAGGAAGATAATTGTGACATATCTTGTAGTTGAGGTGCCTTGAGAATAGCCTAAAGCGTTACTAGTGATTTATGAAAATCATGTGCAAATCCCAGAGCACAAGGCTGAGCCTCTGCAAAATTCACTTTTCCCTCATTTGCTGACCAGCTATTCTTGACAACCTCACTGGTACCCCTGCAAACGTCCCTAGTTGTCACTTCCATTAACCCATACATTGTCTGCATAGCTCTGCATGTTAAAAATGCTTAGCAAATAACTGGTCCATGGCCCTCCACCAGAACATGGGTGTGGAAGCTATCCTAGTGATAGCATGTTATACTGGAGTTAAACCTTGTGTGCGTTATACACAGGGTATTTTTTTGCCATTGGCCAGAATCCCCACCTGGCTGATAGGTTTTGCTGAGTCAAACCTAGGCAAAGGAGACCCATCTTTGTTCATGGTGACTGGGAAACCACCATAAAATGGAAAGCCCCCTCTTTTCTCCTTGTTGCCACCACCTCCTCCCTTGGTAAACCCTGAAAGGCATCCCAGGTCCCACGCATGTTGTAGTTCTGCCCCTACACGTTGTCATACAGATGGGTCCTCAGGAGCACGGTGGAATAAAAAACATGTTTCTCTCTCAAGCAAAGCTTTTTCTCATTAATGTTTTCAGTTCTGATATTCTCCTGAAAGACTTTGACCCCGAAGGGGTGACTGCCCCCCAAACAGGGAAGAATAAAAGTTTTGTTTCAGGCTGTTTGATGCTGTTGCAATGCCCTGTCTTCTGGAGTAGCTGTATCCTTTGACACAGCAGTTCCTAGCGCACGTTTTAAGGACAAATCAGCCTCAGTTAATAACCGTTTTTCTATTGCTTCATTTTACATACCACACTCTAACCGCTCCCTTGACACAGCATTTAAACTCTCTCCAAACTGGCAATACACTAGTAATTTCCTTAACCCCCCCAACCCCTATTTAGAAACTGTTTCATTTTTCTTGTTTTTTAATTGCATTTTTCAGGAGCACAAATGCATTGCTATCACAAGTGCTTTTATGGAGAGAGGATTTGGGAAAGCTTCCACCACCTTGGCAAGCATTTCACCCACCGGTTTGACAGAAGCCGCTAGTCTGTGGTTTGCTCTGTAGCTTTTTAGCAGTCACTGTATTCCTGGATTATAATCCCACTCTGGTCACCATTTTTGTTTTTCTTTCCTTCTTAGACGTAACACGACGACCCACACGGTCACAGATGAGTGCTTACTGAGTATACACAGCAGCTTCTCCCACTACAACTTGGCCATGAGTGCGGAGCGAACATTGCTTTCTCCTTCAGCACTTCAGCCTGTCTTCTTAACCACTTATTTGCTCCCTGGAGGCTGTTTAGTTTAGACACATAAAAAGCTGATTTGATTATAGATCCTCCCAAGAATATCTGCAAACTGATCTCAGGCACCTGGTGATCTCCCTGTCAGGCGCTGCTCTCATGCCGGTGAATCCTCGCTGGGTGGAGTTCAGAAGCCCAGGTTGTTGTATGTACGTGGCCAGTGGTGTCGGGGCCTTGCTGCAGCACACAAATAGCTCACACCACTGCCAGCACGTGTCTCTGCTTGCAGCTTCAGGCCTTCAGCCTCCTTTCTTCTCCCTTCTCCATAAGGGACGGTGTGATGCCTTTGCTTTCCTGCTTGGGGCCATGGGCAGTGCAGGCTGGCTCACACCTCCCTGCCCTTCTCCAGAAGCATCTACCCTAGCCCTGACCCACCTCAGCTCGGGGTCAGCCCCCACCTTCCTCCAGCACAGCATCAGTGCAGTGACCACCTGGTGAAACTGGATGCTGTCTCCCAGCTCCAATCATCACATTTATTTCCTTGTTCTTCCCTCACTACTACTCCCCTAAACACCCCTAGTGCCAAAACCACTGGAGCACCCCTATAGCCCTTACTGCTGCCACCCTCTACGAGTGCACCTCACACCAGGCTGGACTGTCTCCCCAGACCAGCACTGTGCTCACTGCCACTGTCCCTGTCAGGGCACTGGCCACAGAGCCCAATGGCTCCATCCGAGGCAGCTCAGCTGCAGGGGTGTACTGTGACCCCTTCCCGGAGCCTGGAAGGACAGGTATCCCTCTTCCCTCACCTCCACTGTGCTGACAGGGAAAGTGGAGCGCAGAGACAGGCACCACACAGCCCTCAGGGGGACTCACCCTCCCTATGTGGACATAGCAGCCAGCTGCCAGGGTGGGTATTAGTGAGTGCCCTATAATCCGTGTGCCATGAGGGATCTCTCCTGGCAGTGCAGGAGAGGAGCAGGGGTGCTCTGTGGTGCTTGCTTACTCTGTGGGCACTGTTGCTGCTCACGGTCACTGCATATTGTTTGGCAAAAAAATGTCCTATGTGCATTACCTCTGAAAGGCATGATGGGGAGGGGAAAAAGGGGCCCCGTGTATGTGAGGGGAGGGAGCGAGATGGAAGGACAGTCCACTCATCCACAGATACAATCCAGGCACTCAAGTGTGGAAAGGCATTTTTTGCATCTCCCTTCCGGCACCACAGCGTATTCTGGCAGAGCTGTGGAAATTCACCTGTGACATTACATCATTGGGGCCTGGCATAAAAACACGAAAAGGAAGTGGCTTCACCAGGCACCCAGATGCTGGCTGTGGGCACAACAGCATGATTGCGAAGGTACTGAGGTGGCCGTGAGTCACAGGTACAGCGTCACGTCAGATAGGGGATACCAGCTTGTATCACCGTCCCCTCCCAGTCGTGTTTCAGAAGGAGGTGCTGCCTGGCTCCTGCTGGTGGCATTTTCCATGTGAACTTGGCAGCGCTGGTGATGCCCAGGATTAGCTTCCCCCGTGGGGGATAGGAAAAGCCAGGTGATACTTGGGGTCGTGCCAGCCTGATCCTCACGCAAACAAAAAAAAGACCTGGCTTTTTCCAGGCTCTGCCACTTTCTCTCACATGCATGGGAACTGTGTCGCCCAGACGGGCTGGGCTGGGAGGGCAGGGGAGAGATGGAAAGGCCCGCAACTGCTTTTGGCAGATATTCTACCTAGGCTGGCCTGATGCTACAGCAGTGAGGGGCATTGCAGGAGCCCACGATGCAGAGCGAAAAGCAGGCACCATAACTGGTTATGTTCTGGGGCTCATCCTTCCTTCCTGACATGCTCCCACTCCCCCTGCCTTGCTTGGGCACCATGCAGACACCAAACCTCACAACAGCTGCAAACCCTCACTGCTTGTACAGAAAACAACAGGCCAGCAACCCCCCTCTGTTTTCTTTTAGCTTAAATATGACAAATATCAAAGAAAATATGAGGAATTACTTTGGCCTGAAGTTCAGGACAGAAAACAGCAAACATCAGGCCAAGGGCAGTTTTAAGATGATTATCTTACATTATACCCTATTGGAGAGTGTCAGTGTCTTGCCCCAGGGAAGGAGTGTTGCCACCTCTCCAAAGGCACCAGGCTAAGCATCAGATCTGCAAAATCGCAAGGCAGGCTGTCTAACATGGCGTGGAACTCAAAGTCAAAGAGGAAGGTATTCAGGAATATCTAGGAGAGAGGGGCTGCACATGAGGACTGAGCTATCAGAGGCCTCAAGGGGCTGTGGGGCAGGGGCAGAGCTAGGGCCCACGGCCGGACTAGCCGGGGCTGCGGGACAGGAGTGAGGAGAGAGGCTTTGGGCTGGGTTAGCTGCAGGTAGGAACGAAGGACACAAGCTGAGCTGTACAGATGACGATTCTACAGTCACCATCTGCAATACACCTGGCTCTTGCCTCTGCCCTTGGTCTATTCACCCCTAATGAGCCACAGTTGTTTATTTGTTTGCAGCAATTTCAAACCCAAGAGTAAAACTGGAGTTGCCGAGAGCACTGCTACCATCCACACACCGGCTGACCTCACGCATGTATACGCCGGGGAGGTATGCAAACCATACAGTAACAATC
Organism: Pampusana beccarii; assembly: GCA_013399365.1. Lineage (NCBI taxonomy): Eukaryota > Metazoa > Chordata > Aves > Columbiformes > Columbidae > Pampusana > Pampusana beccarii. Next base: position 793,080 of record VWYH01008992.1, read on the forward strand.
CAGGATGTGCAGCTTTAAACTCCAGCTATAGGTGTTGCGTCTGGTTATGTAAAGTTCAGTTGCATCACACACTGTTGCACAAGGTAGCCTGTGCCTGGTGGCAGTGTGCCAAACCCCACTTCATTCATCGATTGGGTCCCAGCAGTCGCAGCAAGATGGTCAGGAGAGAGGTGTCTGCTCCTCGGGGTACCCTGGTGTGGGAACGGCCTCTCCCAGCTTGCCGCACCCTCCCAAAACGTGCCCGGGGAACTGCCACCCACGTCTCTGTTGTGGTTGGCACAACAGCACGAGAGCCCAGTGAGCGAACAAGGTGTGAGCCACCCAGGTGCCCTCCCCTTGCTCAGAGCCAACACTGCACCTCCTTGGAGAGACCCTCTGCTGCCAGTGCTTCACAGGAAGCTCTGCCAGACAAAATATGGCATTTCAGAGCCCGGCACCCACCTCACCAACAGTGTCCTCCTGCAGCACCTCACGCAGGTGGTTTTGGCCACCCCAGCACAGCACTGACCCTGGCTGGTGCAGCTCCCCCGCTGTACATATGCCCCCAGGATTTGCAGAAAGCATCTGCAGATCAGCCAGGGCTGGGACACCGCACCGGGGGATGGGAATGGCCTGGCCAAAGCTGGTGGAAATCAGAGACCACCAGGAGCACACTTGAAGCCCAAAGGGGGTTTTCGTCCATCTCCAGGGAGGCCCCAGCCCCCACCCCTGCCAAGGTCCCGTGCAACACCTCTCCCTGGACGTGCTGGCCACCCATGGTGACAGGCTCAATGGCATTCAGTGGATTCATCTCCATTGCATGAAATGCTGCCTCCTTGCCAAACCCCTCTTGCTCCTCTCCTCTGCTAAAAGCGCAAACCCGCGATGACCCACTCCAGGGCGCGGCATTACAAGCAGTGGCCCATCCACGAGGCTGAACCGGGTGAAAGCCCTACGGCATGGGAGGGTCTCCTCTGGGAGGGGTGGGAGGGGGACCTACCTGTGCAGAGAGGTGCTCTGTCCCCCCCCAGTGGCAGAGGCCTTCAGGAACCAGCTACCAGGCTTTGCTTGCCCAGCTCACCCGGCCACAGCCACCTCACTCTTTCCACAGGAGAGTGTGGGCATTCGGGACCATGAGGTAGTGCCGTGTGTGCTAGCCATGGTGGGCTCCAAAGCCATCAAGGCATCTTGCTGAGAAAAACGGACATCAAAGAAGACACCCTGGCAAAAGTTCTAGCAGCCTGTGGGAGATTCTAGCCAGCGCAGCCCAACCTTGTGCAGACCTTGCCCTCAGCACAGCCATACAGGGCTTCGTGGCTCCTATTTTCAGTTAAGGAAAACACAGGTTTTGCCTTCTGTTTCTTCCCTTCCCAAGATACCATCACTCAAAACGGAGGAAAAGAATGCCCAGTGCCTGTGTATTCAGACTTACAAATTTGGTCTTGCGTTTGCCATGCCTGCAAATTCCTCACGGAGCTGTAGTTAAGCAGGGACCTGGACTGTTTGACTGCAAGCCTGTCTGCCTCCACAGTCCATCTCCCTCCACAAGGGAACAACCCAGCTCTTGCGGAAGACCCCAAGAGAGCCAGGACAACAGGGATCCACCTAGGTTATGGCACGCAGATACTCAGGCCGTTTTCCTAGAGCAGTTGCTGGTATGTGGATGACACAGCACACGTAGGCATGACCCAAGTCCCCCTGCAGACCCAATCACCTTCAGGCAGCAGGAACATCCTCCAAGCTGGGCATGAACTTGGCGTGGGGAGGATGGAGGTGAGAGGTCTGGGAAGATAAGGGAGCCCAACAAGCTGGCACATCTAGTGTTTTCCCTCTGTGCAACGGCAAGAAAAAAAAAAAACACATCCACACCCTCATGACTGATTTTGCCACCAAGATATCGTACACTAGCTGCAGCGGGAGCACACGTCAAGGAAGACAGTCGCAACCAAGCCACAGCCCAACTCACCAACAGCTAATTGCCCCCTTCAGGAAGGCACCCAGCAGCCACAGGCTGGCTTCATCAGGCTAGCTCAGGCTCTTGAGTAGGAGGAGGGTTTAACACCAGTCGGTCATTGGTGAACAGTCTAGGATGTGAAGGCAGGTTGGGCTGGAGGAGGGCATGGGGAATTTGTTAGACCTACTGTGACCTCTGCTGGCTTGGTCTGAAATTGGTGTGCTGGCTAGCCTGATCTCTCCAACACATGGTGGGAGCTGGTCCCCCTGCTGTGGGGCTCCCAGAGTCTCCCACGCTGCAGCCCCTGAGAATCGCTGCCTCCAGCACAGGCTTCACTCTCGCTCCTGGTGCAAGCATAATGCAACTCCTTCAGCTCCTCTGGAAAGAAAAATCAGCCTCTAATCCTCACAACAACATCTTTCTGCAGTCCCTGGTCATGGCAAATTTAAGCTGTAATCTCCTCAGAAAGCTGCGTGGGGTCAGGGAGTGCCACACTGAGACAGGAGGTTTCCGTGGAGTGGTGGTGTTCTGCTCCAAGTGGGTCTGGTGATTCAAGGGCTCCCACCCCACCCAGGCCTCCGCTATCCTGCTGCCAGTGTGGCCGCTGTTAGGTCTGTGCTATGGAAGGGACCCTCTCAGGGGGTTGCAAATGGTGCCCTGAATAACTGTGACCATGAGAGGCCCTAGGGCACCTTTCATGAGGATGGGATTATAAATGTCAGGATCTGGGCTGAAGTCACTTAAGGATTTGCTCCCCCAATTGCTCATCTGCAGTGGTATATAAGGGGCTGAGTTAGGACACCCAAGACCTTCAGCCCCTTGACCCACCAGGTGCTGAGCCATCTGCTGTGCGCTCCTCCTTTTGCCCCAAATCAATCACCAGGCAAGTGCCTGCTTGGGTCTCCTATGAACAAGCCTTGGAGAGGACATCCCACCGAGGTGAGCAGGACACCTCACCCCTTTCAGAGCTGCCATCCCAAGGTTGGCTCTGAGTCCCTTATCTCCAAGAACAAAGCTGGTTTAAAAGTTTCCTGCCTCTCCCAAGCCTGGCTGCTTGTTCCTGAACCCATGCTGCAATGTATTGTCCTCTCAGGGGCATATCTATGACAATTTTCCTTGGCAGCAAAGCTGCTTATAAAGTTCCTGCACAGTAGCTTGTCCTTCCTCCCATCCCCAGCAGTGCCACTACATCACTGTACATGCCCACAGAGAGAGCTCATTCTCTGAAATGGTTTGGGTTAAAAAAAAAAAAAAAAAAATCCTTCTAAAATGAAGGCAAGTTTTGTGCCCCTTTGTAACCCCCTCCACGGTCCAGCTTGTAGATTACAGCAGCAGCAAAACCGAAGGCACAGTAAACCTCAGTGCAGGGGCTGGAGCAAATGCTTTGGGACAGAAACCTCAGCCCATCTTTGCTGCCAGGCGAACCAAAGCATCGAACCCCACCCTTGGGGTTTCAGGACCTCAAAAGAAGTTGTTGCATCACTTCTCTCTAGCTCAAGGTTTTGATCTTTTCTATGCAGTCAGAGAGCAGGGAGCTCTCTTTTTTAAAGGAAATCTGAGCTTTCAGTTTAATCCTGTGTTTTTAGGAATGCCTGGGTCTTAATCCAAGCCTGGAGTTTGGACTGTTTTAAATAGATGTTGTGTGACATTTCAGAGCTCGTTGCACTTAATTGGTGACCTAGAGTCTGTTCCCACTGCTTTGTATGAAGTTTTAGGTTATAGTTTGATGAAAAACACTAAAACACACTCATTCATGTACCCCACTCCAGCCTCTACATATAAAAAGAAATACAAAGGGAGAGAAAGAGAGGCAAAATCATCAGCAAACCAGTAGGGTACTGAACCTCGCTTTGAAAATCAAAACCAGAAACTCATTGGTGGTGACACATTAAAGTGTCACAAGCTACTCCCATAAAAGACACCACAGAACTAGTTTTGATGGAGTGTTTGTGCTTCTTTTCCCATGCAAGCTACTGCCTCTGCAGCAACACAATTTTTTTTGTAGCAGAAGAACTTTTCCAGTAGTTTCATGTTTTAGCACAATTCCTCCCGCAGCACTGAACAAGGCTGAATGCTCATGCAGCTTCAATGGGGTTTGCACTCATCTGACCTCTCTTGTAATCCAAATACTCTTCATCACAGCAAGCACACCTTCCTCTGGGCTGTTTGTTCCTGCTAAACACAGGACAGATTCTCACCAATGCTGCAATATGTACTGAACAAACATTGTGTGGTGATTTAAAAATAAAATCTGATTAAATGAAAAACTGAGACATTTTAAACCCCCTAGAAGACATTCCTGGGTTACAGGGATGTCTTTGGAAAAGCCGAGACACACAGACAAATGACACAACACTTCCCTATCAGCCAACCTTTGTCCCCACCCATTAGACCACTTTTCTCCTTTATGATGTATAGTATGGACTTGTGAACTTGACCTTATTGCGATGCTTTAGTAAGAGCCTAGCCTTTCTTTAGCAAAGGGGATTGTCCGCACAGATGAGGTGAAGTGGTTGGTACACCTGCAGATAGCTGACAGTATCACAGCAGAAAGTATTGACAACAGTTAATAAACAATGGTGAAAGCCACAAGGCAGAAGGCTAGATTATTACTCTTACCATTGCGTTTTTCATGTAAAACCACCTAGAAGATTCAAACTCCCATCTTCAGGCCCAATGTACAAGGTTGACACATATTTTCAAAAAGCTGAGGTCTGCCACAAGCAGCACAGGAACTGAGGCAGGCAGACAAATGAAGAGCACAGAGAGGGGCAACAAAATGATAGAGGGAGTTCCAGAATACGTGCCCTGTCCCATCCTAGGGGCAGCTGAATTCTCCAAGCCAAGTCAGTGTTGGTCTGGATTAAAACTCATGCCATTGAGAGAGTTATGATGGTTGTGACTGTGAGAAAAACTATCCTGCAATATCACTCTTGACCTCACAGAAGCAAAGCCCTCTGAGTCCAGGAGGCAGGGTGGAGTGAAGCAAGATAACTTAGGGAAAAAGAGACTCAAACACTCCCAAAACAAGAAGCTGAATAACAAGCAAAGAGTGACTGAACAGGAAGGCAGTTGCGGGCTCTGCTGTGGGCTGTAGGCTGAGTCCCCAAAGCTGGAAAGTTCCTCTGCAGTGTCCATATAAATATTTCTGTAAGTTATTTTTAAGTGCGTGTTTTGAAACTGAAATATATTTAGACTAGTTAAATGAAAATGTGGTTTACAGAAGGCTGTTTCTTTAGAAATTTCCCACGCTGTAGAGTCTGCTCGGCCATGCTTGCTCTGCGCCAGGGCTGCCCGCTCCTGTGGGCAGCTTCGCAGGCTGGCGCTGTGAGGGCAGCGGTGGCAGCGCGGGGCAGGAGCAGGGGCACCTCTCTTATCGGGGAGGACATGACAGCCACGCACCAGCCCCAGCGCTGGCACAGGATGGCTGGCAGCCTGTGCCACGTTTCCACGCTGCTTTCTGATCCCGGCATGCGAGAGCAGGGCAAGATGTCGTGCAGCACACGAGAGAGGGGAAGGGCCGAGGAGGAAATCCTGGATCTGGAGAAATCTCACTTTCTCCTTCCTGTGAGCCGCGGCCGGGTGACTTTCCCAAGGCGCAGCAGGGGTCACGACAATAGTCTCTTACCCAAGCAATATGAATCTGGGGTACTCATCACATGTGGTCTGATCCCAGAGCACTTGCCACAGAATCAGGATTTTTTTTGGCCAGGCTCCAGCCTGGCTTGAGCAGCCAACACCCTTTGATAGAAGATAGGGATCAAAAAAGCTCATGAGATGGACAGCAGGACATCTGCCTGGTCAGTGGAGCCTGCCACCTAGGACCGTGGCATGCCATGTTCTGCCTCTTTGCTTCCTTGAAGGAGTTTCAACGGGCTGCAAACTTATTTTTCCTTGCACATCCCAAGCCATTCTGCAGTGCTGCTGCATACGCAGGGACAGTTTTCTCTCCCATCCCAGAGAGAACTGTTTTGCAGTGGATGGTAAAGTCCAGCTATCTGTGTTTAAGGCTGAAGGAGAAACACAATTATTTATGCACTAGTTGACATAAAATAATACTGGGAGTGACACCACATAGAAAAATGCTTTTTCTTCCATTTTGCTGACTTGCATTATCTGTCCATCTCATGAGCAAAATTCTCACAAGCTTTCCCGTGGATTTCAGCTGGCTGGGTTGATTTAGGAAAAACCTTTTGAAGCTTCTCAACTCCAGCCTGCACAGTTGGATTGCTTTTCGGGGGAGTTCTGGGAAGCGCACATCCAACAAAACGTCTTTCCAGGACTCTGATTTTCTTTTCCAGCTTTTATAGATAGTCCAGCTGGAACAGCAGCATCGTGTATGCTATAGTTTAGAAATCTGACCTAGTTCCTTTAATCCGCACTAGCCACGGGAGCTCTCAGAGGGCTCAGAAACAGCGCACAGTCTCGCCAGGTCACTTGCAACAGGCTTTAAAGAAACAGTTTCATCCAAGAGTAAAAACATCCTTTGATGGATATTAAATTAACCAAAAAAGGGGGCAGTGGGACTTTGAGCTTAAGTAACAGCAAACTTCAAATGAGTCTAGTTTCTTCTGCAGATGAACGAAAGCTAAACTCTCTGCAACGCAGCTTGCATCACCCATCAGAGCTCCTTGCAGGGGAATTCCACAAAACAGAGTGAGAGATGTATCTATTAAATACAAACGTAGGATTAACAAGTACTGACCCAATGGCAGGACCCCAATCAAGCTGCTGAAATGAAATACAAAGCTTACAGTAAGTCTCGGATTCCCCGTTTGCTGCACTACAGATCCCCAATGCTTGAGGGGCAACACTCCCCAATTGGTAGGCTGCCATCTGTGGAAAGGCTGCTGAGGGGGATGGCAAGACTGCCAAAATGTTATTAAATCCCAAACAAAGAGTAATGTTGCTGCTTTCTGTCCCTCCCCCAGCACTATCCTTAGAGGTCCAGAAGTCACCTCTCTGAACACGATTTCTCCTCCCAAAGTCATCAGCCAAGTGTTTTGATGTTCCTTTTATTCCTTTTATTTTTCCCTAACACAAGGGTTTCTCTTTTTTATTGTTTTTTTCCCAAGTGAGGGATTACTCCTCGTAATAAAGGAATGCTGAGAAACCCACTTCTAGACATCCTTCTCTTAGTATAAGCAGAGGTTTTTATAAACTATATTCACCATCTGTTTGGAGTCTGGTCTCTTCCTACGATGATAGGTGCCGCTTAAAAAGCCAGAGGAGGAGCAGACCTGCTCTCCTTCTAGTTGAAGCCAAAGACAACACTTCTTATCCTAAATCACCCTCATCTTTTCCCTGTCTCATTATAGAACTGCTTTTCCCAGGCTCCCAGCCATTCTCAATAGCAGTGCCCCAGCCCCCTCTTGTTTCTTTTTTACCAGAGCTGGAGACTATATTCCCTTCCCATGAGAAAATGCCATCATAATATTTGCTCCTTTTAATTTTTTTCCCTTCCATCCCACTCCCATTTTTGTTTTCTTTTGACCCCAGTGGTGCACTGGGAAGAGCCATGCCCACTGATACCAAGCCTCCTGGCCAAGCAGCTACGGCTCATTTAAAACACAGTCCTGTGAACTAATGGTTTGACTGCTCCCTTTCTGTGCACCTTCCCCCAGCTTAGTTCACTTCTCTGGACCTCAGGGTCCAGATGTTCCCACCACCCTCCTCACGCCCTCTTCGGAGCAGAGATAACACTGTCCCAGGGAGGAAACCTCTGGGCCTCATCAGTGATGTTGAAAATGCATTTTGGATGCAGTCTTCATCTTGCAAAGTATCTCAACAGCAGCAACATCCTTGTCTCATTGCTTTGATCAGGCCAGTCAAGGAGAATATCAACCATACAAAAAGGACATTTTCTAAGATCGGCTATGAAAATTTAAGAGGTGGCCGCTGCCTGCCCGGTGCCGAAATTCCTCTTCCTGCTCTGTGCAGGGAAACATTTGCAGGATCACTGGAGTTTTGTTTTGCTTGTTTTTAGGCAACAGGAATTTCACGTCAGTTTCCAGGATTCACATGCAGCTGAAGGGGTTTTCCAAAACAAAACCCATCCTCCATTGCAACCTGCAGAAAGATGGGTCCAAAGAGCATTCTGACTGCACAAAAGCAGAAACATTGTAGTAATAGTAATAATTTGAGTGATGAGAACAGTCAGGGTGAGACAGGTAAACAGAAAGAAATAAAGGTGTGTTTTGAAAGGCGTATAGACCCTGCTGCTGCAGAGCTAATCCTGCCTTTGGATCCCCAGTGTCAGGAAAAAAACATCTCTGGACACAAGTCAACACACAGCCTTGCTGTACGGGTTCACACACCTCCACCTGTGAAACGTCTTCATTTGGCTGTGGTGAAGGGGAACCCCAGCACCGCCGTGCATGGCTGGGCCCCGCAGAGGCAGCAAGCCTGTCAGGCGCCCAGTATGCAATTTTCCCCACCTCCCTCTTTTTCAAAGGGTCCTTTCTTATCGTCCCCCCCCCATCCCAGCTCCCCATTTCTACACGTTACTGGCATTCAAGGCAAATATTTCTCCCGGCCCCTTCAGTCTGGTCCTCCCCCTCTGGCTTTTAGGGGGCCCCTTTATCAGACAAGATCACGGCAAGCCGGGCAAACATTACCTCAGGGGCACTGCGAATCGGGGCTGGGGGCGTGAATGGGCCCCACGCATTCTCTCCAGCCTCTTCCCTTTCCTATAGCAACCAAGTTGGGAGCAGGCAGGTCACACAGCCCCTCTGTTGTGTGGAGAGCCCTTCCCGGGGCCGGGGGGGCGGCCATTTGGCTGCCCCGTCTGGGAGCAGGTCGCAGGGGGACGGGGCCCAGGGGGCAGCGCTCAGCCCCACACAAATATGGCAGGGGGTGCTCCAAATCCCTGCTCAGGGTCTGGCCAGCACCTTGCGCTCTCTTCCCAATTAACTGAAGCTGTATTTTCTGGTGGGAACGGGGAGCCGCTTGGCTCCATCGCCAACTTTTCTGCCCTTCAGAGAGGGGAAAGGAAAGCAGTATAATAACCTCCCACCCCTGCCCCATGTCATCCACAGATCCCAAAGGAGAGCACTAGGCAAGGGGGAAAGAAGGACCAGGAGGCAGATCTTTCCACCAACAGAGGCTCTTTCATGAGTCTTGGAAAGGGACCCTCTGCCAGCAGGCCCAAGCCCTACACACTGTGTGCAGAGCAGGGGCTGCTGCTCTGGAGGGATTCTCTAAGGCAGCATCACAAACCACAGCATTCTACCTGCCTCTCCACACCAAGTCCCAGCTCTCCCTGATGGAGTCATCTGTGGAAGCTCCTTCTGAGGCCCTCAGCCTTGACACAGCGACACCAAGGTGGGGGACATCATCCCATGCCACTGGGATTCGTCATGGCAGTGTCTGCAGGCTGGTGTGAGCTGCGCCTCCCACCAAATCTCAGAGGATAATGTGGACCTGGTTTCAGAGGTCCCCATGTCCTTCACCAGGCATGAAAACCAGCTCCTTCACAGTAGGCAGAAGGCTCTCTGCAGCCCTGTGCATGGACTCTCCTGCTCTTTTCTCCATCACAGGGCTCTGTGCAGTTTCTTCCCAGAAACACAGTGTTTAGCTAAAGATGCCAAAGGGCCACCTGAAGTCTCACTCTTGACCTCCCACAGGTCACCTCCCTCTGAGCACGCTTGCGCCTCTGAGCATGGAGGTAGGGTTTCAACATGGCGACACAAAATGACCAGCCGTCACCAGGTCCCATGGAACTCCACGTCTGGGTGCCCTCAGGGACCCCAGACAAGGCACACAGCCTGGCACCGGCAGCGTGAGCAGGAACAGCACCCATCGGCAACCTGGGAACGGGAGGCCATCTGCATTTTCACAGGGGAAAGGGGAGAGGATGCTGGTTTGGCCATGTGAAGCTTTACCTTGCAAAATATTTATGATCTGATGTGACAGGGCTAGTCACTGGCAAAATTATATGCGCAACAGCAGCCTCCCTGTGGCTCCACACGTAAGGAACAAGCGCAGATGTGCTGGGTCAAAGCAAGCATCCATCTAGCCAAGAGCTCTGTCTCCAACACTGGCTGATAGCAGATGCCTGAGGGAGAAGAGAAGAAGAGCAGGCCAAGAGTGATATTGCCTCCGCATGCTCTCCCAGGCTGATTGCGGGTCAGGACTTCCTGGGCCAGAGGCTGTCTCCATATCTAACAGTCCTTGAGGGACTTTTTCTCCATCAGTCTGACCAGTCATCTTCAGGAGTCAGAGATTTTTAGCACGCACCACATCCTGATGCTTACCCAAGGGTTGTGTGAAGGACTTGCTCGCTTTGCTTTCATACTCTACATGATACTGCCTACCCCGGCATCTTAAATAAACCAAAAATAACATTAATTGGGTAATCTTCCTTCTTGGAAGCATGATGGTGTCTGGGATGCCAGAGCAAATCCTTTGCCTCCAGGCTTTCGGTAAGAGACTGGATACACTCACCCAGTAATGGGCTGCCCAGGCAGGTGAGCTCAGTCCAATGCCCTTTCCACCATGCCCAGGTGCAGTGGGGCTTGCTGCCTTTCCATGACAGAGCTGCGGCTCCTGGGGTTGATACTGTGCTGAGCTGTATGGCACAACTTGTGCCTCTGCCAGGGAGCCCTTCCAGGAACTTCTGCAGCATATAACTGGCATCACAACTTTGACCATATTTTTGTCACTTTTACTCTGCTCTCCTACTCTGTCTTCTGTAGCTCTCCTCCAGGAGCCATTTCAGTCGCTGACACGGCTCACCTCTTGCAGAGGACAGCCGCGGATGGCTGCAGTCCCTTCTGTGAGCTCAGCTTGGCCCATCAGAGAGCTCCCAGGCCTAAAAACAGAGACATTGAACAGAACTTTGTTTTCCAGGATAGAAAGTAGGCTAGATCCTGGAGGTGTAGATGTGAAAGGGATCCTGCTCAGGCATCACCAGCACCATCTTGGAGACAGTAGTCTAAGCCTCTCCAAAAACACCACAGGCTCCCATTGCACCCTTAGGCTGCTCCAGCATTAACTAGCCTGATGGTTAGAAAGTTTTTCCTAATATCATACCTCAAATATCCATGGACACTTACGCGTGCTAAGCCTCATACCAGCTGGAGCTTTTTCAGGACCTGTGGCTTTACTCGTAAGTATAGAGGGGAAACTGTCAATTTGAATTCTCATCTGCTTCCAAAATGAGTGTGTTGTGGTTATTTTACTAACATCTTTTTATGTCACAGTAGCAGCCGCAAGGCACTATGAATGGTACAGAGAGCAAGGGAAGCATGGTCTTCCCAAAACCCTGCGTGATTCATGGAGAATTAGAACAATGACAAAAGGTGGGTAGCAGGGAGCAGCACGCCAGGAAAGCGATAGTGATGGTGACTAATATCCTGAAATCCAGGAGTTGTTTTGGCTCTCCTACCCACGCCTGAGACCCTCCGTCACTCTTGTGGTTTCACAGTCATATATTCCACTTTCTAAAAAAGCTTTCACTCTCCCCCAAAGGCTTGTGCAAGGCCCACCCAAACAACGGAAGAAACTCACTGACCAGACGAAAACCGATTGCACCCACAGTGCTGACACACGCACTGCACGACCCAGCCGGGAACGGAGCATGAGTATTTTCCTCCGCTCTTGGGCTCTTGGGAACTTCACAGCTCAGCAACAGTATGGAAATAACTACACCAGAGAAGCGCATTTTTAAGTGGATAGCACCCCTTCAACATGTTGCTGTGTCCTCTGCCAAGACATAACTCTGTCTATCCTGGGATATTTTGGGATGAAGATAAAACATCTGCCACCTTCTGCTGGTTCAAGGGTAGGGAAATTCCTCCTTGCCCTGGCCTCTCTATTGCTCTGTGACAAGAAGTCAGCCCCCATCCCACCACCATGACCATTCCCACCACACAGCACAGCCTGCACTCCCCAGGCAATGGAGAAAAACAGCCCTCTGCTCGTGCACCAAAGACACTGCTGGCCTTGTCACAAGGAATAGGCCGGGGAAGAGCAAAGGCAGGCTGTCAGTTGCAGGAACCATTTGCAGAGCCCATGACCTGCTCTTCATGGGCCTCTGAGGGATTCAGGAAAGAAGGGGCATAAGAAGGAGCAGGTTGTGTGCAGACAACGTGGTCTGGTAGACCCCAGGCTGGGAACCATCATCTGAGCTCCACAAGATGATGTTGTGGGGTATGGCAGCCCCACATGTACGGTAAGCTACAAAATGTTACACCAAGCATGAGACACAAATTGGCACAGTAATACTCTCCAGCATCAGCTCAACCCATTCCAGAGCCAGCCACTGCCCCAATCCAGGGTCACTGCACCACACATCCAAGCTGGAACCACATGACACCCCTGGGGAAGGGTTCATGCTGGTTCCCAACCCCTGGCAAGGCTGGCAATCAGGTCCAAGAGGGGCTGACCACCACCACAGCATCAATAGCCTCAGAACACAGAGCTGCCCACATTCCTTCCCCTGGACTGCAGGGCAGAAAACCAGGCACTGCCTGGCAACCAGCTGTGTAATTTGGGGTTAGGATCCTGGCCAAGCTGGCGGGTCCAGTGTGTTGGCCATGCTGCAGGCATGGCTGGCTGCATTCACAGCACAGCAGGGTAGACATGCCACTTAACAGGTCCTCAGCCTCAGCTGGGAAGGCTCTTGCCACTCTCTTTCCATCAAAAAACCCTGCCCTTGAGAAAGGAGCTTGGTGGAGAAGGCAGCTCCCAGCACTGGCCAAGCAGATCTCGTAGCAGGCTCTTTGCCTCCTCAAAACTCAAAGGCTCAGCAAAGGAAATTATCAGGAGCCCCAAACTGTCAGATGATGCTCCATCCTTACACAGAGGTGGTATCAGTTGTAGCTTTTGCCCTGAGGCCCACAGAAACTTTGAACATCCCTGCAGCATTCTCAGCCTTCGCCCCTTCACCAGGTATTCCCATGGAGGAGAAAACACGGATTTGTGACTCCCTCCTCTGCATGCAACAGGCAAGTCCCTCCTTGCCTCAATCTCCCACTGGAGTCAGGGCTGATGGGTCACTGCCCCCTTCTTCTGGGGCGGTGGGAAAAGAAAGCTGCTAAGGGCTTTGTAGGCATCAGTCCTCGTGCTTCCCAATGGGGAGCACGTTAACACTTAGTTCGTGTGCCATATTTGCAGTTTAATTAAAATCAAAGACAGCAGGAGACTAGCAGGGATGTGGTGGCTAAGGGCCACTTATCCGGCCAGCCCCATGCGTGCAAAGCCTCCATTTGAGGCATCTCTGACTCTCCAGGGACACATCCTCTGCTCCCAGACAGTGGGCAGAGCCCTCTCATTCCAGCCACCTCCTGCCCCCCAGCATTGCAATTGCCTGTGAATTAAAAGGAGCTATTCTTGCTACTTGTTTTTTAAACCCAGAAGTTCCCACAAAGGCGTTTCTACCAAAAAAAAAAAAAAAAAATCTATGCTAACAGGAGCCTTCGGCAAGGCACCCACCTTTCTCTTCCTGCCTCACTGCCACCCACTTAATTCAGCAAGAACAGTGGGTGGCATTTACAGAATATCTCCCTGCTGAGAAGCAAAAGCACTAGGAAGGTGGCCCAGCCACCAGAGTGGGAAATGCAGTGGTCTGTGAGCACTTGGCCTCAAATCGAAGTGGTTTATTTCTGGTAACTTAGCCACAGCAGCTTCCAGTAACGCTCATAAAGCTCCTTTCCGCTCAGGAGATGGTGGCTTCCAAGGGCCATCGCAGCTAGCGTTCCAGTTTGGCTTCCTTTAAAGCATGCTGGTGGTGGGCTGAAGTCAACAAGGGAGCTGAGGCTGCCCAAGAACCCACACGGGGGACACCAGAGATTTCCTAACAGAACCCGTGAGGCACTTTTTACACTATGAGTGGTGACAAGCCAACCTCATGTGGTCTGGCCAGCATCCATGTGTTTGAAGAATGAGAGGACAGGATGGCTTATGAAGATCGCCTGTTCCTGTCATTTCTAAGATCTGTTTTATCCAGGCAGGCATTCCCAAATACCTGTTCTGAACAGGCTGCTTACATCACCTCACTTCCACCAAGACCAAGATGGGGCAGTCTTAGCTGGGAACAGCTGTGGCTTTGCCTTACATCTGCTCTAGACCTAATGATGTCTTGCATCTGCACTGTCCCATGACAAAACTTGAATGTTGCCTGAAAGACATTTCATGGGGAAACTGCAGAAACAAAACCACAGCTCATCAAAGCCCATCCTTGCCCAGAGCTGTTATACAACCAGATCCAGTGACTCCATGCTGTAAAAATGCCAACAGAGCTGCACCAAGATGGAATGAAGTGAAGTTGAAGAGGGCATGATCCAGCCAACAACCACAAACCCTTCTCTTGCCATGCCAGACCAAATCACGGATTGCTAGCCCATTTCTCACCAAACAGAAACAGAAGGTCTCATCTATCATGGTGTCCTGCCTTCCTATCACACTGGAAAACAGTATCAGGGTCACAGAGCAAAGCCTAATCTCTGCTCCCCACAGCACCCCTTGCTCTGTGTGGGCCTTCTCCTGCCTTCATGCATCCAGTTCCTCATCATTGCCACAGCTAGGCACTCAGCCCTGAGAATATGACACTGACCAAAGTCCCTGGAGATCCTGGCTCCAGTGGCTACAGAGCACCACCTGGGGTACTTTATAAAGCAATTGGCTAATGCCGCTTGTTGGTCATTAAAAATATTACATGTGTTCTGCACTTCATTGTTCAGCTGGGTTCGAGGGTTGCACAACTACCCCTTTTATCTGCCCGGAGTTTGGCCTCTTTGCATTTCAGCCTGTGCCCCCTTCACCCAAGACTAGAAGCTATGACACAGCAAAGCCTTTCTGGGTTTCTTTACACCATTCATTCCGCTACCACATTGCCCTGACTCCCTCTTCAAGCTACCAACAAGGCCACAGTGCTCCCTTGCTTGAGGCCACACACTTTTCAAATTGCTCCCTGTTTTGCCTCCTCTCCTGTCATTTGGGGGCTCAGAGCTGATCACGAGGCTCTGAACAGGGATGCAGCATCAAGACAGAGAAGGATGGAGCAGTGAGGAAAGACAAAACTTCTGGCCGCAGAGAACATGCTTGATTGGTACATGTCACTGCCTGAGCAGCATCCCACTGTGTTAACAGACAGACACACACATGCAAACACACCAGACACACACATGCATACCCAAGCACTACCATTTAACACCAGTATGCCACTCCAGAGCCCAGGGCAAGGGATCTTCCCCTGAACCTCCAGATGCTGCTTCCCATTTATCCCACCTCCCAGGGACTCCCCAAATGTTAAAAAAGCACTTGCTTCCACCCATCTTCCAACCCAAAAGCCAGGGCAGGAGCATCAAGCAGGTTGTCCCAAGAGATCCCATCTCCCAGGTGGGCAGGCAAGTGCTGCTGGTTCGGTAGGGCCGTTGCTAGCAAGAGGAGAAGGAGCCTCATTCCCAGCTGGTGTGGAAATGACGGGGATCAGCTGAGAGCCCATCCCCACCCCCTCTGCTGCTGTAGGCTGTGCTCTGGCCTTTCCTTGGGGTAGTCATTTTAATGACCAAGCATGTCTCCGAATTTCCTGCCAAGTTTCAGTCACAGGGATGGAGAGAGAGAGAAATACATGCAATGAAGGGGAAAGGGGAGAGAGGCAAAGGGAGGGAGAGATACGTTATCTTCAGCACGTCAGCTGGGGAGAAAACGGCCTTAGCAAATGAAGGCAAGCAAAGCAACATGTACTAGCAATGGGTGGCTTCTTCCCCAGGCCAGTCAAGCACCAAAGCTGGGCAGGAAGGTGAGGTGCTGCAGCAAGGGAGAAACACAGCCAAAGAGCAAAGAACCCTAGTGGGGAAGGCAGAGGAAGAGATGGAAAAGGTGAATAAGGTTGTAAGCATCTCCATCTAGGAGCCTTCAGGCTCTAGACAAGAAAATTAGTGAGGATTAAGAGCCAGTGGAGATCAGGTGGCCAGGGCAATTTGGATGATTATTTCCCAACACTGCACATTTGCAAGGAGCTTGCTGATCACCGAAGCACATAAACACAAGAGCCCTGTTGTGCATCCAGGTACCGCTGTCCCTCTCTCTGGGAAGCCCAGCCACTGTAATACATGGCTCTAATACGTAACATTTTCCTTCTGAGGCATGTTCCCTCCCTGCCTGTGCCTCTACCTCACCGCTCCGTGAAGGCAAACACCAGCAGGGACATAGCCATGCTCTGCATGCCCCAGCAGTGTGCCAAGACTGTGGGCATGCTCATCCTTTCAGTCCCTTGGCCATTGCCCACCCTGGACCAGGATCTCCCCTCTGTCTGCCAGGGGCTCTGGGCAAGTCAGGCTGGCTGAGGCTCCTCAGTGAGGAACCCAGAGCTGCTTCTGCTCATGCTTCTCCACCTCTCCGATCCACTCATGCTGCTGCCACCAAGCCACACGAGTTTGGGCTCTGGGCAAATGAGTCTTGAACTCAACCTGTTCTCCCGCAGTGACCAAATTCCCCCAGGATATGCTGGAAGTGCCTCCCCAGGTCAGCTATGTTTGACATTGTGGCTTTTTGCCAAGCCAGGACTCAAGTGCAACCCAGCCTGGGCTCCTACAACCCACCTGCCTGCCTGTGGGACCCCACGTCGCTGGCCTCCAGTAACCCCAGTACAGCAAGTTTTGGAGAAGGGGAACAAATGGAATACGGAGGGGGAAATGGAGAAGGTGGGGGGGGGGGATAATGGAGAAGGGGGAAAAAATTGGGAAAGTGGTAAAAAGAGAAGAGCTGATAGCATCACCAGTGTCACTTCTCTACGCAGACTTGGGTTCCTTCTGCCCTCAGTTCTGCAAAGAGCAACAGATACTATGAATTGATATTAATAACATTTTAAAATTATTGTTACTAATAACATAATTGATATTAGTAAATATTGGAGTCTGAGGACAGGAGAAAAGCCTCACAGCAGATCCAGAACAGAATGAAGTAAAGCAAAGGAAGAGAAACTCTCTCCCTCCCCATACTACATAAAAGGAGAGTTATGCTTCCCTCTGTTCCCCTGGTTTTCTTTAACCCACAGCACAAGACTCCTCTCAAAAACCTGCCAAAGCTGCTGAGTCTTGACCCACTGGGCCAAGGCTTCTCACACTCAGCTCTTCTGATGAACATCTTCCCCGTCCTGAGCTCTGCAATCTCTGCTTCACAGGTGGATATCCCACACCTGCACACCCTGCACCATGCACAGCCCCCGGACCACCATTCCCCATCACCCTGTGGCCCCTCTGGCGTCTCCTGAAGAGCACTGTGGCATCAAGATGGAGCTGGTGTCCTGGGCTTCCCCTTGTCCCCCAGGGAGCCACCACGATGAGTCCCCCCTCGCAGCAGCACTGAGCTGGCCTGGAAACCACTGCGAGTGGCCAAGGAGAGGAAATTAATTCCCAGGCCCCTCTGCCATGAAGCCTGAGAAGCTAATCAGGGAACTTTATTAAAAACTAATAACAGTGATAAAAAGGGAGAAAAGTAAGGCGCCTTGGAAGCTGTTCAACCACGAGCACAGGGAGCGCAGGAGGCCCTTTCAAATGCAAACACGAGCGAGCCTCCTCCGGGCCAAGCAACACTCGGGGCGGCAGGTTGCAGATATCAGCCATGCCGAGGTCCAGCGCCAGATCACTTCTGATCAAAACCAGCCCCGCTGGCTCTGCTGGGAATGAAACACGTCCCCTCGCTGCCTTCTGCCAAGATCAGTTCCTGCCTGGACAGCAATGAATGAAAGCGTTTCACAGAAGCTGGCAGTGCCTCTTCCCAGCAGCTCTCCTCTCTGCAGTGGGGATTCCCCAGTAGCGCCTGGGGTTTTACTCAGGTCCTGCTCTGTGGGCAGCCCAGAGCTCTCCCTGCATCTGCTGATGTGGCAGGACCAGGATCACCTCAAAAGCCTGTTTTAATTCTTTTTTTTTTAATGGTGTTTACAAACAAACCATCACTCAGGGGCTCAGAGTGCACACCTGCGGCTCCTCTTGATAGAGGATCCTTGGGCAGGGTCTGATGTCCCTGGAGGTATTTGCACTTTGTAATGGTATTTCCTAACCTCTCCCTTCCCAGTACTCCCTTCACCACCACCATTAGGAAGGGTGAGGAGGTGGAAATATCCCACTGATTTCCCTCTAGCTCATTCTCCACCTGGGGAGCCAGAGTGTGACTGAGACCCATGAACAGTCCTGTCAACTTCCACCCATGCAAAGCCAGGGAGAAGTTAGCTCCTTCTTAGGTATAAGGTCCCATGGACTCAGAAACAGTCCCTGAAGTCCAGCCTCTCCATCTGTGCAGTGCCTCTTCTCCCTGCAGCTGTGCTGCTTCACTGCTGGATATCAGCGCTCTCCCGCACTAGTTACTAGCCTCCACCTATCTCTGATTTGGGCTGCTCTCTGGAAGTTTCCTATCACCTTTTTGGCACCTTTCAATGCTCAACTTGAGGGAAGGGCTCCCTCGATTTATCCTTCACACTCTGGCAGGTGTCTCCCAGGTCCCAGTGGAAGGAGTGCTCCAGCATAACTCTCACGTCTCTTCACACCGCAGTCCTTCATCCTGACGACACTTAGATTTTGCATCTCTCACCCAAGATGTGTTGTTTCAGCAAAGCATGATGCTCCATTTCCCATCACACCTGGAGTACATCACCCCATCAGTGAAATCCTCTAGGCAGAAAAAGGCAATTCAGTATGCCCCAGTGTAGGGATGGTACCTTCAGCACTAGCCCTTGGGATGGTCCTGTCTTAGTGTGGTTTTGCCCTGCCAGTTCCCTCCCTGGCAGCTAATGGACAAAATGGGAATTTCATACAAGAGAATCCACTATGGCAGAAGATCATCTCTAGGAAGGATGATGTGCTCCTCCAGGGACGACTTTCTCACTCCAGGAGTGAGGGACATGCAGGCAAGAAGCAGGTGGTGAGAGGGGAGCTCAGGGACAGAAGCAGCAAAGCCACCGCAGGGAGCAGAACTACCTCAGAAAGGGACACCACCACGGACTGCGGGTGGCTGGAGCCTCCAGAGCTCAGTCTGCCGCATGTCAGAGGCACAGCTGTGGTTGGACCATCACCATTGTACTGTGTTTGGCTGGGACATCCTAGACAAGGTGATGCTGTGGCCATCGGAGATGGAAACCACTTCCCTTTGTCCAGTTAGGGCACATGGTCCTTCATGCTCATCCTGCCCATCCAGCCCCTTTTCTCTGCGCACAGCTGTCCCACAGTGCTCACCAGCAGCAGGGCCAGACTGGCTCCCAGGAGCAAAAGGTACCTTCCAGCCAAGTCCTCCTATGCCTGGCCACGATGGGGTTTGCCAGCCTGAGTCACTCCTCAAACAAACAGCTGGCAGCCCACCCCCCTGCAAACACAGCTGTTGCTGGGGCAGAGCGCAATGGCTTGTCGCATCGTGTGCCTCGTGTACAAAATTGCCTGCAAGCAGAAGAAAGAGGCAGGGAAACCATCAGATTAAAAGAAACCACAAAGCCTGTCTCTGCATCTCCCCATCCCCACTGCCTCTGGACAGGATCGATAGGAAACCAAACATCCTGTACACACACAGCGTATCGTGCGGCGGGGACGGGAGCTTATCGACCGTTTCCTCTGCGAGACTGCCTGCACCACCCGGGGCTCAGCCCCGCTCCCAGCTCCACGTAAGGAGGGGTGCAAACAAGCTGCCAGCTCACACTGACCTCTTTGCTCCCCAGGAGGCCTCTGCAGAGCAGCTCTCCTTCCCTTCCCCTCCTCGGAGCACAGTGAAAACAGGAGAAAGTTCTGCTCTTCTGCTCTGGGGGGAGGAAGGAAAAGCTGCAGCCCCCACCACCACAAACCCAGGTGCCTTCCCAGGGTTTGTTCCCCTCACGGCAGCTCCCAGCTCCTTGCCAGCAGGGCAAAGCGTTGCTCCAACCTCTGGGCTCATCCTTCTCCGCAGCCCCAGGGGTGTCCCAGAGCAATCCATGGAGTGACACCACGAAGAGGGAGTGCAGACATTTAGGGCAAGGGGGTTAACAGCCACTGAAGGCCACAAACACCTCAGCAAGGGGAAACTGGCACCAGCATCTGGTCTTCAGGTCTTGGCCACTATCGATGAGGCTCTCCCTTGCAGTCTGTTTTCCTTTGGGCCAAGCCCCACATTTTTAATGTCGCAATCCCAGCACAAGTCTATTGCTACTTCTGTTATTTCCACCATGCGGTCCATTACACAGCTGGATGTCTTGAAGGTAAAAAGCAGCTATCGTGGCTAAATTGACTGTATTGCTGCATCAGAGCTCGGAGTTTTCATCTTGAGAGAGAAGTGAAGTGACAGAGGTCACTGCACTGCCTCTGTTAGGTTAAATGTGAATTTGCCTGGCGCTCTCCTGGAAAATCGGTCACCTGGGAGCTGCAAAGGACCTCCAAGAAGGCCTGGACAAGGCAGAGGGAGGCTGAGAGGGGAGCAGAGAGCTCACCCATAGACCTGGAGTGCATCTCAGGCACTGAGATTATGAATAAACTCCATGAGCAAGTTCTCCCTTTGCCCAAGGACACCCTCCAAAGGGAAAACATATGCATAGCTAGGTCCTGGAGGACCAAAAGCCATGAGCTAATCCTTTGCCTTCACCTGCAGGCAGAGGAGATAATTACACCTCTCACTGAAAGCCCACCACACTTCCCCTTCCATCTGCAGCCCACTCTGTCTGGCCAGAAGGGGCCAAGGTAGGGATGTTGAAGTGGCTGCCCCAGTCCCCTCGGGCTCTTTGCGCCCCTCTGCGCTGCTCCTGGGCTCCAGGAGATCATTATCAGCCACAAGTGACCCCTAGATTAGCTCTCACCACCCACCAGGCATCCCCCATCCATTATGAGCCTCCTCCCTCCTCCAGAGCAACCTGGCTTTCCGGACCCCCCTGCAAGTTTGTCAGGGATGCCAGGACACACAAGGGGTGGTGGGAGCCCTAACCAATAGCCCATGATGCGCTAATCCTGGGATTAGCCAAAGTTCAGAGGTTAATTACAAGGGTGTGGAGAGGAAGAAGGGGAAAACAGGGACTATGGGAAGACCAAAATGACTCCTCCACCTAAGCGGCAAGCTTGGACGCAGGTTGGCTGCAGCTTCTGAAAGACAGCATGAAGGAGGCAATACTGTGGGAGCACATGGTCTCCCACTTGGTGCCAGAGTGGCTGGTCCACCCCAATTCCTCACCCATCTCTGAGCCACCGAGCACTCCCAGGCTGCAGCTTATAAAACTAGCACAGCCCTTCCCACAGAGGGGTGAGAAAACTAAACCCACTGGAGACCGTACATGGCTCTAATACAACCCAGGCCATGCAGGAGGGCAGCAGGATTTACAAATCTTCCCACCCAGACTGATTTCTGAGACATCTCTGTGGCAGAAAGAGGCATCACGCAGAGAGACCTGAATGCGCTCCCAAGCGGGAAGCGGCATAAACGCTTCAACCTCAACTCATTATCAGAAAACATTGCTAATTTGCTCCAGCACAACGCTCCTAAGTGCGGTTTTTCTGGCTTCCAGGCCGTGAAGTAGCTATCTCCCTAGGACATCGCTCTTGGATTATGTAGCTTTACTCACCCATGGAGAGCTGCCTGGGTGCCTGGCGTGGCAGAGACAGCCCCGAGCCACCCTCTGAGCCCTGCTGATCGCAAAGGGACAAGAGGGATGGCAGAGGGTCCCTCCCCAGCCAGGGTCTCCAGGCAGCAGCCCATGGGGACTCAGTGCTGTCGGCCCACCAACAGGTTCCTGGCATGTCCCTCACCCGCCCCGTCACTGCCACCACCCTCAGGGCTTCCCTGGGGGATGTCATTAGTCAGAAACTGCAGCATATGACCGCACATCTGGAAGGAGTTAGATGACGAGAGCCTCTGCCAGCTGTCTTCGTTTAGGTTTGTTCATACTTGGAAGCGCTCTGCAGCGTGATCTGTAAAATAAAAAGTTGTGCTGATTGACACAAGACGAGGATTTCCTCTGAGGCGCTCCCTGCCCCCTTCGCCTCCGCCTGGGACACCAACATTAGTACTTATTACATCCCAGAGATCGGCTGCATATGACGGAGGAGGCTGTGTCAGAATAACGATGGTGCAGCAGTTAACCATCGCCTTTCTTCCTGCCAGAGCACAGCTAGCTCCAGCAGGGACAGGGAGCGCAGGGCAATGTCACCCCTGGCTGACACCGGGACAGCCCCAGTGACACCAACAAGCCTTGCCGCCCAAGGGGCACCCAGTGGGGCTTCAGTGCGACTCTGCTGGGGCCCATCCTTTCAAGACTTAAACCCACGCCGAGTGCTGCAGCACAGGGGAGATCCCACAGTCTCTGGAGCAGCCAGTTCCTTCCCCATCCCATTTCTGTACATGGGGCTCCTCCAGCCCCCTTCCCA
This sequence comes from Pampusana beccarii, assembly GCA_013399365.1. Taxonomy (NCBI): domain Eukaryota; kingdom Metazoa; phylum Chordata; class Aves; order Columbiformes; family Columbidae; genus Pampusana; species Pampusana beccarii. The sequence goes on from VWYH01008992.1 coordinate 815,322, forward strand.
GGCCCCAGCGACCCCCTGAGCTCATGTGTTTTGTTCTGCTGGCGAAGGGAGAGGGAGGAGAGACCCCCACAGCAGTGGCCAGGGCGGTCTGGCCTTCCTCCAGCCCTTCCCTCAGACCTCCACATGTTGGGCTGGGGCAGCTGGGTAGGTCATGCTGCCTCTGCTCAAAGGAAAGAGATAGGGAAGGGAACATGGATTTTGTAGGGCACATGGTAACACAGCACCAAGCATGCTGGCAGCAGTGAATCAGCGAGGACGTCCACCCTGCCATGACCACACTTCAGGCATCCCTCACCTTTGAGTTCAGCCTAAATATCCCAGATACCTGCAATACCACCAAGCTCAGGAAGGCCTGCAGAGCTCACTAGAAAAGCAGATGGGAAGCTTGGGGCCCTCCATTTTCCACACCACACACTAGTTTCCCATCTGAAGCTGTTTCTTCAGCCTTGCCTCTGGGTGCAGTAGAGATTAACAAGGTCTGAGGTCAACCAAAGAAGACTATCAGGAGAGCAGTGTCTAAGCTTCACCGAATCTTCATGGATTTGTCAATACACTTGGGATCAGCTGTTCCGAGTCTGATAATCCAAGTCCCACACACACAGCCAGGGACTGCCGGGAAAACAGCTGATCTGTTTTAGAATCCCCCCTAGGCTGGATCCTTCCCACAAAAGATGAAGCAGGACAGGAGCAGCCAGCTGCTGACATAGAGTCCTTTCCAAGATAAAGGATGATGCTGTGCAGGGAAGTGGGGAGAGTGGTGGGAAGGTGTGATGCTGTAAGATTATGTACCCCTGCAAGAGATCCATGTGCTTGCACAGCCATGCACAGCCTCTCTCAGCTTCTGTATGGCATGTGTGACCTGCTCAAAAGCAGCACAAGGGGCTCACAACTGAGCATGGGCAATCTTGCCTGTGTGACACATGATCCCCCAAAGAGGCTGCCAAAGCTGGGCCTCAGCCAAAGGATCGGGTTCCTAAGGACATGTCTTCAATTAATGTCTTTTCATCCCCATTTTGTCTAAAATTGGGGTTGACCTGCTTCTAAACAGATGTGTTGGGATAGCCAAAATATTTGCCTTTCTGCTGGCTGCTTGTTTGGCATCCACGCCTGGCTGATGCTGAAATATTCTTTCCTCTCATGCTCAGCGAGTGAAAAGCAACTCAGGGGGTGCGGTGGGCACCCTCCTTTCAAACACCCAGAGAGTCAAATTCAGCCAGGTCCCTGCTGCCATCATGTCTCATCTGCAACCCCAGCATCTCCCACACCAGCTCCATGCTGTGGAAGCATGGGAAATGTGAAAGGAGCTTCTCCCCTGGGAAATGCAGGGGAAAAGGGTCCAGCACTGGGTGGAGTGGGCAGGAGGCTGGGGAAGGGGCATCCACGGTGTGGACAGAGCAGCAAGCAAAGCCCTCCCACAGCACCTCATCCCGCAGCCCCTGCACCCAGCCCACGCCAACAGCACCCAGAGAAGCAAACCCTCCATCAAAGAGGTTGCAGTGGCACCCACCGGGATGTCACAGCCACAGTCACCCAGGGGTTTTTCATGCATGCCCTCAGCAGAGCAGCGTCAGGGCTTGTCCAGCCCATGGAGGGAGATGGCTTCAGAGACACTGCAAACTGCAGGAAGAAGAATGCACTTGGGCAAAAGACACCACACAGGGGGTGCAGGACACCCAGCGCCCTCTGCCCCTGTGCTCACTGTGGGGATGGACCCCACAAAACACAGAAAAGCCCCTCAGGGACTTCCACCCACTCAGGGACATTCTCATCCCCGGCTTGTCCAGAAATGCGTCCTTGTAGACAATTTCCAGCTGTCTGCGAGGAGGCTTTTCTGCACGCAAACCCTTGCGCTGGGTGCTGGGAAATCCCCCCCCTCACAGCCGAGACCCAACCCCGTGATTCAGAGGCCGGGTGGCTGGAGGGGCAGTTTACGGGCAGATGCTGATGGAGGCGTGCAGCCGCACCACTAGCTGTGCTGCGTGCCCCGGGAAGGAGCCGGGCTGCGCGGCGTGCAGACGCCCTGTGACTCAGAGCAGCCTCGCCAGCTCGGCGTCAGGCTCCGGCTGCAGCTGGGGAGCCCGCCAGCGTCACAGACGCGGGGGAAACCTCTGCCTGTCTTGTGCTTTCCTTAAGAGGCATAAGGAATAGCAGCATCTCGCTGTCCTCTCCTTCCTCTTCCCCGTGCAGACACAGACCCATTCGTGCTGGCGGAAAAAACGCAGTCAGTTTTGGTGTTGGGAATGGGGCTGCCTCTGCAGATTTCAGCCTCCTGGCAGGCTTTTGCCACCTGCAGATACAAACACAGCCCCTTGCCCTCACAAGTGCTCTCACCAAAGCGCCCAGAGCCTGACACGCCAGCTTGACTCTGCAACAAGCTAATAACCAGTGAAGAGAGCATGAAACCAACTGCTCCGGCTCAGCAGCCAGATTCACCCCTACTCAGTCACGTACCTGGACACCCATCCATGATGCAGACAACCGTATACACCAAGGCTTTAAGGCTACAAAGATCCTTCACACATCCTTTGGCCCTAAGCCTGAGAGGCCATGGTGGAAGGAAGACATTTCAGCATTGCAAGCTCCTGTGCCTTTTGCTAAGTAATAACCCAGCAGGAAGAAATGCTGCTATCAGTTCACCCCAACCCCAGTTTGAGCTGTCCCTGCCTCCTTCCACTCTTTTTTTTCCCTTTCCCATTTCCAAGGCTCTCTTTCCTCACTCATCACTGCCTGGGTCCAAATAGTTGGGGTAGACCTGAATATCAAAAAATAAAACACACCAGTCAAGTCAGTTCTTGGATGCCATCAGCAGCTATTTGGGTCTCATTCAGGGGCATATTCTTGCTGGTGGCTTATACAGCCACCAAGCCCTCATACCTATGACCACAACCCCACAAGATGAGGTGTCATGATCCTGAGGAAGAGAGACATTTTCACACCAGCTGCTTGACAAATTGAGACTGGAGTAAAATTCACCACTGACCCAGCAGCCCACAGCTCAGTGCCTCGGAGATGTGGCAAGCCATAGAGAGTCTTTATCCAAAAAAGGAGGGTCAAGAGCTGGCCTGGGAACATGTCTCTTGGTACGCTCTCATGGAGGATTTTTGTGTTTGAGTGCCAACGTTTTGTACCCAGGTGTTTCTAAGCTTCACTCGATCTCTGTAGGCTTCACTGTTTATGCTACACTATTTTGCCTTCCACCCTTTCCCTGAAAGAGGACCCAGTCTCAGCTGTTCTTGTCCTCCAGCAGCAGACCTGAGTGGACCAGATAGCTCAGTGCTCTACCTCAGAGACAAGTGAGTTAGTTTCAATAGCAATTTAGATGTCAAATTCCCTGTGGGTTTGGCTTGCAGTGCCCTGCAGCTGGAGGTCTGCTCTAGACCTGATATTCAGGCTCTCAGCCACTCTGGAGTTTCTTGCAGATCACAAAGACTCAGCATATGGGAACCTGCATTTGGCAGGTGATGAATCCAAACAATAAGAGGTGAGAGTCACTGGTGAGAAAGAAGCAGTGGGTGGTGGGACATGCTGGTTGAAGACAAACATTTTATGTGGTCAGGCTGGTCAGAAGTGCAGAGCCAGAGGCTTAGCACAGTCCACCTCAAAGGGACACAGCACAGCACCAAACTCCTCCTTGCTGCTCCAGCTGCACAGCAGCCCAGTGCCACCAAGGGTTTGAAAGTCAAGTAGGATGGTAGGCCAACATAAAGCAAGGCCTGGCAGCTGTATCACAGATGCCTATGGTAGCTCTGGCTGCAGAAACACCATGTCAGATCAGACCATCATTCTGGCTGAGACTCCTGTTTGTGTTAATAGCAGGGAGCACACTCACATGGCAGAGAGGAGGTGTTGTTAACCTGGGACCACTCATGGAGAGAAGTCCTTAGGTGACAGCAAACATGCAAGGCTCCAGCCCCATGAAGGAGAGGAGTCAACGCAGGGCACGTCCCCATGTCAGGACGTCCACAGAGCTCCCTGCCCTTTCCCTTCACTTAGGTCTTGCCTCCTCTCCTCTGTCTGTGAAAAGTCAAGTGGAGAGGACAGTGATGCAGCAACCTCAGTCACAGTACATACCCCAGCAACACCCTGCAGCCTCCTAGCTACTCTGTCTCAATGCCACAGGTTATAAAATGAGTTTCCACCAGTGCCTGGGGGATCATGGCTTCACCAGGTAGAGGCTCTGCCTCTCCAGTCCTCCCAGTCCAACATGTCAGGAGACCAGTCATCTCCCCCTTGCTCTCCAGCCCTTAAGTGTGCAAGTGCGAAGGACTGAGGTGTAAAGGCATAAAGGACACCTCTGCTAATCCCATGGCTGGGCCAGCACCGGCCCCTTCAACAGATGGGCCTTCAGAGAAAGGGCCACGCACCCCAGGAATATCCAGTTTCTCACGTGCACTTCAGATCACTGTGGACTCTCTCCAGAGCCCACCAGCAAAGACATGGGCATGTTGTGAGTGTGCCCTGCAGCTGCACATCTGTGACCGAGCTGCTCACATCTGGCAGCACTGGCAGCATCCAGAGCCTCCCGAGAGGAAACAAATTGCCAGCCCATGTGTGCTGCATGGGTTTTTCCTCTGGCTCTAAACAAGGACCTGGTGACCCTCTCCCAGCCTTTGAGGTGGGAGCTGGCTGGTCCCCTGGGGAGGATCCCCCTCAGCAGGGCTTTGTGTCTGGATGCCACCACACAGGAGTGTTCAGGGAGGAGGCAGGACAGTGGCCAGGCCTTGCCTGTCCCCTGGTCACCGCCAGTTCTGCCTCGTCATGGTGCCCCAGACAGACTGACCTCCATGAGTGCTTCTCCCTGAACACCCACCAGGATGAATTCCTTCCCTCTTAGCAGAAATGTCTCATGATGCAACAAGACTTCCCTTGTTTTCTCAGTACCTGAGATTTAGGGCTTTGATTGCCCAACACTCGTCTGATGGGCTTGTAGGGAGGGGGACGGAGGTTGAGCCGGTGTCCTCAGAACTGATGAGTATCATCCCAAAACAGCCTCGAGCATGTCATGAAGGTCTGCCCGAGTCATTCTCTGTTGAACTCAACACACTCATAGAGTAAACATCCCAGTCTTCAACCCAGCAATGTCAGATGTCGAATGTCCCGACTAGCTGCTCATGTATGCTACTTATCTATTACTAGACAGCACTTACATCTTCATCACAGCATCAGAGTGGGATTGTACTTTTCCAGTCTGTTGTGAGTCAGTGGTGAGCAAGTGGGGACGTGTGGATTGTGTCCAAGGATGGTGTGCCATGCATACGCACATCTAGTGGAGTAATTAGACTCATGGCCACACTCTAACCTCAGCCTTCCTCTGTGGTCCCACACTTGACCTGGAAGCCAGAGACTGAGGGAATAGTCCAGCCTCGCTGACCCCAGGTGGGGTCCTCTGATCTGAGGACATCGCTGGGGTGAGAGGTGCGCTGATGTTCACTTCAGCCCTCACTACCCAGCGCCTCACAGGTAGTGCAAATAGCAGTGAGATGATGAGAGGGGAAGGATGCTGGCAAGGCTCTCAGTTTGCAAGGCCCAGCACCACACTCTGCGGTGTCCCCAGGGTGCACTGTTCCCAGCCCAGACCCCTCCTGTCACTCCCCCCGGACCCTCAGCTCAGTGGCTGGTGGGGCAGGGCATCGCCAGTGGGAGCAGCCAGCAGGGAGCACAGGCATGCTCAGCTATAGGAAACGAGGCCCCATTCCTCAGGAGTCCCATCCCAGACAGGCAGAGACAACATCCACAAAAATTTGCTCTTTATTTGTAAAAGACCCTTTCTCTTTTCTTTACCTTTCCATAACCCCCATCTCTCTCTCTCTACCTCTGACAGCACTCCTACCTGTACTCCCAAGAAGGAGGCTATGATAACAGCAGATCTGGATAATATCACTTCTCTGATGCCCAGAAAGCCTTTGGTATGTTTGCTGAGAGCCGTCTCCGGGCAGCCTCAGCTCAGGCAGGCTGAGACATGGGGGAGGTTTTCTGCTACCCAGAGCTCCGAAGGGGAGGACGAGAATTCTCCAGGCTGGGTGAGGTGTGAGCACCACCATGCAGATGCCCCTGCAGATAAGCTCCATGGGTGAGACGGGGTGCAGCTGCCGGGAAGCGGGGAGTGAGGCCGCCCATCTTGGCAGGGGAGTCATCCCCGATGAAGAACGGCTATAGCCTCAGAAATGCAAAGTTTTCCCATATTTCCCAACCGGTGTGTTTTCTACCCTACCTCGCTTAACGTCAGACCTCAGGGAACACACAGGGAGCAGGACCACCACAGGCAGCAGTGGGGCAAACCCACACACCCTCCAGCAGGGTCACCATCACCCACCCATTCACACCGCTGAATGCTCCTCCCCGGGGGCTAAAATGCCACTGATTTTCTGCAGGCAGGGCAGCTGCAGGGCCACGGAGGGGTGCTGCCTCCTCCCCAGTTCTGCCAACGGGAAGGTCAGGCAAACCCAAATCTGTGAACAGCCCACATCCATTTTGAAAAACCCCTTCATCAACATAACAAATCTTTCCTAAAACCATATCTCAAGGATACATGAGCTCGCAGGCTCCGTATCAAAGCTAAGGCCTCTTGGCAAAGCCAGGTTGGGCTGGCAAAACCTGCTTGGCTATTATGGCCTATTGCAGCCAGAGATCTTTGGTTTGGGGGTTTCACACTATCGTCTTTCAGCAGCTCTTTAACACACCAAGCACAAAAGCAGAGAACTGCTCAACCTCTGCTCTCTGCAGAGGAAGCAGGAGTGAGTGTTTGTAGACTGATTTTAAAGAAGACGAGCCTCCCCCAGCCCAGCCCTCAGCCCTCCCCTTCACTCATAGCCAGGGAAGGAGCTGGCCGGCCCCAGCTATCTCCACCCCAGCTTACCTCGCCAGATGTTGGCCATTAACAGGGACCAGCATGAGGCAGGGCTGGCCTCTGGGAGCTGCCTCCATGCGCTGTTAGCGGTACGTGTGTGTGAGCAAGAGCGTGCATGTGCAAGCCAGCGTGCGTGTTTGCAAGCGTGTCTCCAAGGGCTGCCGTAACGCAGCAGTTCCTTTGGCCCGCTGCCAGAGGTGAAACATCTTCCTCGCACACGCACGCTCTTGGCTTTATGCTCACCCTTGCCCCCTCGCTGTTTTGCAAAGTCCCGGACCCAGCTGACTCAACAGCTGAACTATCTGGAGGCCTGGAGCTGGAGGTCTCCCTCCTCCTTGGCCTCACGTCCAGCACATGCTGCGTTCCCGGTGTGCAGAGGTACCAGCTTCTGATGCTACTTCCAGCATCCTCATTTGGTTTGCTCGCTCTCGTCAGCCCAGCTCATTGTCACACACACAAAAAGTCCAGCTTTCTGATTCATCTGCTGTGGGTCCTGAGGAAAATGAGTCCTCAGCTTTTGTTTTGTGAGGATGGAGCAGGATCTGTTTATTGCAGGCAAGCAATGAAGTAATTTTTTTCTCATGTATGCCAATAGCGGAAAACAATTTCAAAGGGAAAGGAGTGGGTTTGGATCTGGCCTCACACAAAAGTTGAATGAACTCAGACCAGAATCAAAGTCAAACAAAGCTTCTGGGTGGCTCGTCCATAATACTGATAAGTCCTGACCCACGTTCTCTGCCGCCACAATCAGAAAAACACTCCCTGTTATGGATAGGGCTACAGCCTATGAAACCTGGCTCCTTGTCCCCTCTCCTGGCCACCCAACCTCACTCCCTCCCACTGCTAGGACATGACTTCAGAAAATCTGCCTCCCTTGGGCCTGCTTCATCCATTAGCTCAATTCCTCTCCCAGAGCTGGACAGCAATCCCTGAAGTTCTGCTCCAGTTGTTTAGCATAGTGGAAGAGCTCTTGTTCCACCCACTGAATCCAGCGGGGGCTGTGGAGGCACCTGGGGATAAGGCAAAAAGTGGGGCTGGCTTCAACCATACACATCGCCCCTTAAAAACAAGGATACAGAATCCTCAGTTCATGTCCAGCTCAGTATCAGCTGAATGTGAGGTCAGGTACACCTCAGAAGGATGGAGGAAAAGCCTTTGACCCAAAGTGAATCTACAGTAGCATTGTTTCTAACATGGGTTTTTTTCCTCTCAAGGCTTTGTCTGCTCTTAAGGTCTTCACCGTTCAGCATTTACACGTTGCAGCACAGGTCCCCAGCAGATGCACCCCAGGTGCATCAGATGCTGGGTGGTTGTTTAGTAAGATGAGCAGATTTGTTGCCTTTCTTACTGCAGGACCCACAGCAACCACTGCTCCCACAGTTCAGCTCTGATGAGCAGCACCTGGGAAGTGGCTGGTAGACCACTGATAGCTTCAGCATTTCCACAGCTTTCTTGGCTATAGTGGGTCAGTGATCCTAGGGGTGGCCCCAGCTCCCACACGGGTCTTCGCATACAGCAAAAAAACCAGCAGAAAGCACAGAGCCATGGACAAGGCATTTATGAAAAGCTATGTTGCTAAGCAGACATGCAGCTGAGATTGACACCAGTTGAAGTCTCCTTCATTCCCCCTTGGCTCTGTTCCCAGACGTAATGAGTTATCCTCAAGGAGCTGAAGGGTCCTGCTGCCAGATCTGTGTCCAACAGAATAGGTGTGGGGGTGATCCATGGCCATGTAACCCCCCCGCCCAGGACTGGAAATGTCTTCATTGACTTCACTGGGTGCATTTCACTGCTCTCCAGAACCCTGTAGAGCAACTCACTGACATCATTCCTCTGGCCAGGCTTGGCAGAGGTGGTGGGGATGAGGCCCACAACAGCCAGCAGGCCGAGGATGGTCTGCATGGTTTCCACATGTTAGTTCTTTCTCGGGACTCTGTCTTTGCTGTTCAAAAGCCTCAAGTGCCCTCTTTAGCTCACCAGTGCAACAACCGTGACTGCTGCTATGCATACAATTTCAACAGATCCACAGCCAGGCACCCTGGTTAATGGGGCAATCAACTGGAAATCCTTTAGCTGCTTCTGCTATAGGCAAAGGGAAATGAGTCATACACATAGAGCCCCTCCTTTCTGTTGAGTTGGCTATGACATGTAAGGTGTTCACTGCTGCTGGAACACTTTCAACAAGTCACAGCAGGATTTTGGACTGTAGACACGTCTGTGCTTCCCCAAAGGTACCTGGACAGTGGACAAGTAGGACATACAGGCACATGCCAAGGGATGGGCAGAGGGGAAGGGGAGAGAAGAAAGGACAGCTGGAGAAGTACAATAGCAGAGCCCTGCTCCAAAAATGATCAGTAAAGAAAGAATAATGGTTGCCATTATTACATCATTACATCCCAACACTTGAGGTCCACAGTATCTATAAAGCAGACTGGGCGTCACAAGAAGCTTCCTCCCAGTAACATTTCTTTCCAAAAGGAAGTTAGAAGAGCACTGGTTTGACTTTATCTGGAGCAAAATGCACACACCAAACAACAGTGCCCACAAACAGCCAATGAGAGTGGTTCTGCATCCCAGGACTCCAAAGACAGAGAAAAATAAAGGCTATAAGTAAAACAGCAAAAAGGATAAACATAACCTGTCCTAACGACTGAGAGAACTAGCTCCTTAAATAGATTAACAAATCAATGTTTGTGTCCAGTATCACAGAGCAAGATGTGTTTGAAATAAGGAGAGATTTCACTGTGGCTTGTTAACTGAGAAGGTGAAGACTTCCACGCACAGTCTTGGTCAGGATACTATGAACATGGCTTCACTTTCTCATGAAAAATACCACTGGACTCCTCATTGATGAAGAGGAAGATCACAGGTCTGTTATCACAGCTGAAAGATAGCACTTCCTACAGCCTAGTTTCTCCTGGCACTAGGATATTGCATTGGGTTCAGCAAGCGAAAGTGCCAATTCTTGAATCATCAGGACTTCCTGCTCACTCCACAATGACTCAGAAGATATCTTTCTAACACCTATGCACTTCTTGTTTCCCTTTTAACCATGCTGTTCATATTAGATAAGGGTAGCCAGGCAGAAAATTTTACACAGCCTGATTTCTGTTGCCTGGTGTGTCAAACTAATGCTCCTGTTTTTTCTCTTGCATATACTAGTAGGCAAAATGCTTACGGGTAACTTTGCAGGGCACTTTTTTCCCTATGAGATTCAGCTGATCCAAGATGATTCTTGCTGCAGATTCTTTTCTGAGAAGACCACTGACATGTCTGTACTAGATCTTATCTGATATTTCTCAGTAAGCTTTCTTTTTCTATCAGAAAAATATGAATTTACTGGAAATGAACCTTTCAGTGGAAACTTATCAGGGCTGACAGATCACACAGCTCAAGCTTACATACTCGAGAAAGATGTGGGAGACCCAGATTCATGATCTGCATCAAATAGACCAAAGAGACTGAATCATTACGCTACCCTGGTTCCTCTGAGAGGACGAGGGCTGTGCTCAAATCCCTCACCTAATCAATACTGAATCCCTGACACAATATGAAGCATCTCCTTGGGAAGAGGGAGAGCACCTCCACACAGAAATTTTCAGGATAGGGGAAATGTCTGGGACACTAGAGATAAGAGATCTCAGTCCCTGCGTCAATCCAGGCAAACATTTAAGCAGCTCTCGCTCGCAGCATCTTCAAAATACTTCGTGCCACATTGCCCACAGTGCTCTGGGTCATCACTGTGCTCATTATTACTGCAGTGATCCTCACCTGCCACATCTGGCCTGAAGCACCATTCATGTCCTGTCACTCGGTGGGTCAGTGAGGATGGCTGAGCCAATCCCAAACACAGACCCAGACGTTAAAGAGCTGAAGCAAAGTGTTGAACCTCTGCAAAATCAGGCAGGTGTCCCCTGTAAGGGTAGTAAATGGTGACCACAGATGTTGAAAACTGTCTGGGCAGCCAGCTGATGAGCCACTTCATTGCTGAGAAAACAGTGGGACCTAAATCTCCTACAAGATTCCCACCAGCACCCCAAAAAGCTGATGGGATTTCAGGTGCTTCAGGCTGCCTGCTGGAGGCCCTTCTCCTCACACGGCCTGGGCAGTCCCTGTAGGCAGCACCCAGTCGCCCTAAGCAAGTATTTTACCTCATCGTCCCCCCAGATCCCATTGCCTAAGCAGGTCCCTAAGCTGGCAAGAAGCTGGCATCTCCAGGAAGACCGAAAAACAAGATAGAGAGGAGCAAATAAAAGACACACTGCACACCCAGTCTTCTTCTTTCCATCAGAAAGCACATGGTATTGGTCCACAAGCCATATCCTGGTCATTCAGCCTTCAGTGTTCACCCAACAGGCCAACAACTAAAGAATCATCCCCTGGCTTTTACCAGGGAAGGATGCACAGACAACAAAGCTCAGAGCTCATGTCCTTTTTCTCTACCAACCTACTCCTGTTGGTGTAAGAGGCCACCTCTGGAGCTGGACACCAGCTGTGGGTTCGTTTTGCACGGGGGAACCTGTTTCTGCTCACTGCAGGGCCGCAGAGCCTCTGCCTGCCTGCAGCAGCCTCGCGGTCAGGCACATGTTTGCCATTCTGCAGGGAACTTGGCTATCGGAAGAGTTTTGCAAGCTGCTACAGGCTGCTCTGTGGCAAAGCCACTTCCTGGAGGAAGGAATTCCCCAGCACTAGCTGGTTGCCATAGGCTAAGGAGGGCTGTACCCTCCCGGAGCTCCGCCTGCTCTTCCTCCCCACTTCTGAGTTCTAGCCCTCGCCCAGCAGGGAGCAATCCCTCACTGCCCTGCTTGGGGGGCAGCAGCTCCTGGGGTGCAGGACCAGGCCTCCTGACTGCAGAAAGGCCCTGTGCAAGGCAGCTATCCTGGCTCTGCCCTCCCCAGCCACCCCCATCCCGCTCCAAAAGCCCTGCTGGCCGAGTGCCTCCTGGCTCCTGAGAAAGCATCCCCTTGGGGGCTTTTCCTAATTGGTGGTTTCCTTCTCTTTCTCTTATGTCGCTGTGTTTTGCTTCCTAGCTCATATTTTATAAGTCTGTTTTTTAATAGGCCGTGCAGGCTGCCAGAGCTCAGTCTACCTTCAAACCTCCACTACTGGGAGAAAATGTCCTGCCTGCAAACCAGAGGATAGGCATGTCTTTGTGCCTGGATGTAGGCAGGGCCAGTGAGCCCATCCAGAGGCAAGTAGGAGTTCTAACATTTGAAGCTTCATGCTTTCAACAGTTTGAGCAGTGCCCAAGTATCAGAGTGATGGGCATTGTAGCCCAAAGAAGACAATCTAGGCGTGGTTTCCAACACACACACCCGGGACCTGCTAACCCATGGTGTAGGGCACGTGATGGGCAGGTGAGATCTTCATGAACTGTAAACACCCTGAACAATACCTTCCCATTGTGTCTACATCCTCTTTCTCCAAGGAATCACCAGCTGGCACAGGCAATAGATTAACCCCCAAACAGCACTGCCTGAAACACAGACAGATTCTATTGCTGTATGCCCCAGCTGCTGAGGAAGGAGTGACTGGACATTGGTAATCTGCCAGTACATGAAAAACACGGAGGAGGAGTGTTCTTCTTCCTTCAGTGGGCCAGGCTTAGAAGACAGAGGCTGGCAAATGCAGCAGGCTCCACTCCCGCCGCACACAAGCACAGATAAAATCTTTCTCCCTCCTTCCAGCAGACCATCTCTCTTGCCAGCTGCTCAGCTCCTCACCTCCAAATCCCCACCAGCTCCTGGGCATGAGCAAATCCGCAAGTTATCAAACCTCACCTGCCTCTTTGTTCAGATCCAAACAGGGGAGCTGTCATCTCTCCTCGCTCCCACCTCTCACCCTGATCACAGTCCCATTGCTGTTTGGAAGGTTTCTCCTCTCTGAGGAGCCCACACACAGTGTGACTACTGAACCCCACACGTGGCTGGCGAGTCATGAGGGTCTGTTTGTGCTCCCGCTCCAGTTTGCAGAACCGGCCAACATACCATGAATTACCAGTGTCAGATATCACAGGCACATCACCAGCTGGATTTTCCATTCAGAGGGGAGGTATTGGTTGAACAAACGGCAGCAAGTGCCTTCCGAGTGTAAGAATGAGGGGTGACTGTCAGAGAAGGGTCAGGGCTTGATGCCCTGCGTCCATCCCTCCTCCTCACTTGCTTGTGAGCTGAGGATGGTTGCTCTGAAGTGCACGCCTTTCACTGCCTGTGAATATGCAGGCAGTCTATCTCTGAGCCTTTGATCCTATTTGCATACAAATGCCCTAACAGATAAGGGGCAAAGGAGAGAGACAGAGGCAGGATTGTTTCTAGAGAGAATGGTGTGCCCTATGCTTTCCCATGGAGAATCAGGAGCGCTAAGTCCCTTCCAAGCCACTGGTCTCCTTGTGCTCTGGAGATGAGCCCCACCACCAAGCCCGGCCACCAGGTCACCAAGAAGGAGCTCTCAACTCAACCCTGTGAATGGCAGAACATTAGCTGCTCCCGGAGAGCTGCTGACTGGGAAGAGGGTCTATTTAAGTGTAAATCCCTAGTAATTGCTGGATCCACTACAGCAGAGCATAGAGGTTCCAGCTGAAATCACGGTTTGCAGGCACAACATAAATACACAGAAGCTCATCCCTGCCATAGAGCTTAGAGTCTAAATCAGAGCAGATGCTGATGCGAGAGGTCACAGAAGGGAACACACCAGAGGCTGTCTCAGTCCAAGCTGAGTGTTTCAGCTACCAGGTAGCAAATGTAGGGAGGGAAAAACACCGGGGGGAAGCAGGATCTATAAAAGAAAGCAGATAAAGTACATGGGAGACTCAAGCAAAGAGACTCACTGACAAAAATCCTCAGCACCACGCATTCTTGCAACCAGAAGGCACCCTGATGAAAGCATGCAAAATGCCTGCAGAGAGAAAAACAACTAGGTGTTGCTGTTGTCCTTGGACACATAAGGGTGAAGACATTCAATAAGATGAAGAAGTGACCAGTCCAAACTTCATCAAAGTCAATAACTTCTTTGCATCACCTGTAATTGCACTAAGCTACCCCTAGCACAATAATATGGGGAGTCCAACAATTTAGCAAACCTTACAAAAAGAATGGAAAATTACGTGCATGGGAATAAAAAAAAAAAAGAAAAAGATAGCTAACAATATTTTTGAAAATATGTTGAAATTCTAACTTCTGGTTCCAATCCCATCTCTTAGCGGGTAGGAACCATAAAGCGTGGAACAGATTATGTTACATCTGCCTACTGCAAAGTTCTTGCACCTTCCCCTGAAGCATCTGGCAAAGGCATCAGAGACAACATCAGAGCGTCGGAGACAGGATCTGGAATAAATGGGTTTTGGGTCTCACCCATTTTGGCCATTTCAAGGCTCCAGCATTTCCAGAGTCAAGATTGCAATCTCCATATTTGCATATACAAAGTCCTTGCAGACACCAGTGAAGTGAAGCCATTTGAAGTAGCATTGCCAGTGCTTGTGATGGCTGTGGATCTCATTATACTGTTCCTGTCGTTCCTTAAAGCTCCAGACCCTGATGACAGATGATTAGGTGAAAAACATGTTTTCTGCATGAGAGAAGTTTTCAGTCGTGTACACCATGGGGAAAACTACAAAACACAATTTGAAGACAACTCTAAGGCTCAGAAATCAAGAGGCAAAGAGAGAAAATGAAGAATTTGTTATTTTACAAAAGCTCATTATTTTAAAGTTATCACAAATTTTTGTGGTCTGCCTTGAGATATCTGAAACTTTGGGACTTAGAATACTGAATTTAAGGCAATATGAAATGCTTTAAGCTCCTTCACATCTCAGTTCTTGCTAGCTTCTCCCTGTCACAGCTCTTCTGTCTCTCCCCGTGCTGCTGACTTTCTAGATTTCATCAGATTTCATCAGACTCATTCATTATGTGAAAACATACATCTTATAAACGAAAGTTCCTACCCTTCAAAGCTGCCAGGAAAAGCTAGCAATGGAGCCTGAATGTAACCCAAAAGCCCAATATTGCATGCCTGAGAAAAACACCAGTATCTTCTTACACTATTGAGACATTTATGATTTGAGAGATTTGGGTCTTGGATTGTGTATCTGAACTCCTTCTGCTGGCAACGTTGCTTTCCCTACCCCTCGATTTTGAATGGGTCTCTCTTGCCTCCAGCCTCCTGCTGTGGCCTCCTAAATTTACACCACTGCTTCCTAAAAAGGCTAAAAGGCTAAAAAGAACTCCACAGTAGTACAGATTCTGGATGAAAAAGGAGTTTGATGTTCAGATCCTTCTCTCGAACACAAGAGTTTTGGCAGAGGTCAGTCCAGTTTAGGCACTATTCGCATGTCCTTAGTGTGGTCCTGGGCTTTGATCCAGCAAAAGTCACCATCATGCCTGGCTCCCACCCTCCAGCTGAGCTCTCTGTCTCTCCCTCTTGTCCCAAGGCACAGCATCCCCTGGCTCCAGGGAGAGAAAGCAGCTCTCCTCTTCCACCTCTGCTCCATTCCTGGCTCCCCAGTCAGGTGAGTAGAGGTAACCAGGAGCTGGTAAAGGTTACCACCAGTTTCCCAGTGCTGTTGTAATTTGGTTCTTGTTTCTACAGCACAGCACCGTGTTGAGGCTGGGTTTTCAGAGCCCCAAAGGCTTTCCAACTGAAGTTGGAGGGAGTTGCACCTGAGGGTTAGGGCACTCACAATTTTCATTGGAAGCAAGTTAGTGCTCAAACCCAGGCTCTGACCCAGGTTTAACATACAATGTGAACATACCCACATACTACGGTCTTGTCCTGGGGCCAAAGTCTTATGGCAGCATCTTGAAGGTGAATAGACACATCTCCTAACTTCGTGTAACCTGCTCAGCGAGGAGTTTCCAGTGTGTCCCTCACCCCGGTGTGCAGGTGTGTGAGATGTGCATCTGTGGCTGCTGCCCACAGGCAGAGCTTTCCAGGAAAGGTGTGTTTTTCCAGCTCTTTCCTGTGCCAGTATTGCCGCCACCTGGAGATGAGAGGAATGAAGGGCTCCCAACCATTTCCCTACCTTCATCCCTCCTCCTCCACTTCAGCTGGAGGGAGACCTGGCAGCCTCCCAGCTCCTGTGGTTACCACGTCCCTTGCGTGCAGGCTGTTGCAAACCCTGCTCTGAGGACAGGGCCCTTATGCTGTTGGTTAAAACACACGTCCTGTGCACCAGGGGAGGCTTTGGTGAAAGAAAGCACTCCCCACTCAGCTCAATCTCCGTGCTGCATCTTCTGAGAGGAGGTAACTTGCCCTGGGCTTTCCTGTCCTTGTTAGCTTAGAATTTAAGTTGCAGATATGTGCAAATGAATACAGCTCGTGTGTTCTGCAGATCTGTGTATGTAAAGGAGAAGAGGGTTTCTGCACATATTTTATAGCACTGCCTGGGTACAGAGATGGTAGGGAGTTTAACCACTGCATGTGCACATGCACATTTTCATGTTGCCTGCACGTGTGTGCCTGCGTATGTGCATTTCCATATTGTGTCTAATAGGCTCTTTGTTTCTCCAGAGAAGAAGGAAAAGGAAATCCGCATGTAATGAATCCATTTATTTTATGGAGCTCCCCTGGAGAGGGGCAGGGGGAGCACAATTTATGCAAGAAAAAAAAAAAAAAAAACAGAACAGGCAGCTGCTGTTGGGAGGGGGACATCAATCTGGTTTTGATTTTCATTCGTAAGTGGAGGTGGCCACACAAGCCAAGGCTTCGTAAACTCCCTGTAGAGAAGAGTGGCCCATTGGTGTGAGGCTGTCAGAGCCTATCTGGCCATTAGCATCCAGCCGCTCTCCTCTGCATCTGACCAGTTCCCGCCCTGTTGTTCTGCCTTCCTAGGATGTGCTTCCCCGTGCTGAGGCCTCCCGTTAGAAGACAGAGGCAGAGCTGTACTGAGGCACAGGCTGAAATCTTTGTACTAAAGGGCAAAAATCCCTTTACAGAGCATTTGCAGTTCATGTCATAATCCAGTGTATACTGTACACTATTGGGGGGAATTAAAAAAAAAAAAAATGCAAAAAAAAAAAAAAGCAGCAACATGACTTGTATGCTACAGTTCAGTTCCTCTCTGCAATTTGTAAAAACACAGGGAATTAGATGGTGTGGAAGACTCCTGAGCTGGAACAAATGGCCTGGAAACTAGATACCACTCATCAGTCTTTTTTCCATACCTGCCATTTTGCATAACTTAATGCATGTTGTGAGGACTGTGAGTGCAAAGGGACAGCAGCATAAGAGAAAACTGCACTTAGCACCCTCTAACTCTATGATTATCCCATACATGTCATGACTGTCCCATATGACAAGGAAGTTACATTTGGCTTCCTAATGATCTGTCCCCAGCTGTCTGTGACAGGCACAGCTCATATGCAAAGAATCTGGCTCGAAAACTAATGCAGGGTCTGTGTTCTTCACCATCACATCGTGCATGCCTGGTAGAGGTAGGCAGGTAAGTGGACAGACAGATATATCAATTCAGGAAACCAAGAATTAAAACAAGTATTTTCTGAAAACTGCCCTCACATGTTACCAGCAATTAAGTACTGGACAAAGCTAATACATTTTGATTTTAGTTACTCTCTGTAACTCAGGTCCCTACAGAGGACACAGATTCTCTAGTTCTCAACATAGAACGATATTTTTAGATGCCTCAGATACATGTTGTCCTTACAGAGAACAGACAGTACTTGCCTGTTGACACTGAACTTTAAAAGATTTTTCCTTGGCAGAATTAAGGCCCAATGGCGGGTCAGTGAGAAGAATTTAGAAGAAGAGGTGTGGTTCACTTACCACTCCCTAAAATGCCCAAACCACCTTGCAGCAGCAGGATTAATTTTGAGAGCTGCAAAAAGGAAGGTGGCTCATCCACATCTAACACCTTTGTTAATTTTCCAGGTAGTCTTTCCTTGGCTTTCTAAGAATTTCCTTTGCCACCAGCTTACAAGATAAGCATGTTTACACTATGCTGCCAGCAATGGAGTCCCTGGCATCACACTGCTCTTGCATTACCAGACATTCTGAACCTCTTGTGCTCTAATATCTGGAAGAGAGAAAAAAAAAAAAAGGCAAGAAAAAAAAAAAGCTACTTTAAACATATGGCCAAGTATGCATTGAAGTAAAATGCTGACTTCAGAGAAGCAGCCACAAGGAATGTTTGTTTCTGAAACCAGTGGGATCAGGGCCCCTTCCTAAAGCCAAAAGTGGTAGGTCAACTGGGCCATCAGCTTTCGGGCCAAGAGAAGGAGCTGCTTTTACAAGCCACACTGGAAAAAGCTCCTATAACAGAGTCTGACCTGTGGAGGAATGGACCAGGTCACAGTCCTCTCACCAGCAGAAGCTTTCAAGAAGAGTCGGATCCATTTCACAATTTTGTTTTGAAAGAGACCAAATTGCTTGCTAAGTCTCAGAACTACTGGCCCTGTAGCAGAGACTAACAAAGATCAGCTGAAAGCCCTTGAACTTACAGTAAAGTGTCATTATCCACACTTGCCCTCAATTCAATGACTTTACTCTGTTTGAGAGACAAGACCGAGAACCAGTGACCAAAACACTGTGCAAGCGGGGTGCGTAGCTAAAAGTAAACAGATCACTGTAATGCTCTCCTGTTTTACATATTCCTACCTTGTATATAAACATGGGTATCTTTAGTAGCATTGCAAAGGATATTTAGAATTAGGGAAATGTTGAACTGATCTACCTTTTCACTTCGTGCATGTTTTCACTTCCACTTATCAAATGCACATGTTTCAAACCATCTTACGAAATCTTGGTGGAATGATACTCTATCAAAGTTTTTCAATGGTCCCTTCAGCAATAGCTTGTGCGACTCTTCATTTTAATGTGTTCATCTTCATACAGACTTACAGGGAAGAGTGGCACAATTATGTCCCAGTTACAGTTAAGTCCCTGAGGAACTCAAAGATTAAGGCTTGTCCCACACCACAAAGCTTATCCAGAGAGAGCTGCTGATATAACTGTGCCAGCAAAAACCTTCATGTAGATGCGTTTAAACTGATGCAAACCTATACTGCCCTCATTTTTGTCACTGGGTAAACAAAGGAATGGCCCTAGGCTGGGAAGACAGGAGGCAGTAAATGATGCCCAGCCCAGCAGAAAAACTTCAAGACATGCAGAGCATATTCCCACTAGATGGCTCTGCCAATGTAGTTATGCTCTTGATCATTCCATAATTACTCTAAGCTATTATTTCTCAAGCACAATCACATAGACCACATATAGGTACTCTGTACTTCATGGATGGCCGGCATGCAAAAGCTTATCCTTGCTGTTCTCTTGGAGTTTGAGTTTTGCTTCTAAAAATGTGTCACTTGATTGGTCACAAGAAAAACGTGTTGGAAAAATCACTTCTTGACTTGCCAAGGTCACACAGAAAGTCTGTGGTAAACCAGAATTGAACCCAGGTGGCCGGCATCCTCAGCTAGTCACCTAAGAACACGGATCAGACGCTGCTTTAGAAGAAGTACAGTCTGGAAGCATCTCCAGAAAATTTATGCCATCATCAGGTTGTAACAACCCGGAAAACAGGAAGCAGAATAATCCCAGAAGAAAGGGTGAGCTGCCTTGACAGACAGACAGTAGGGCATGCTCACATATGATCCTGCATGGCTAGAGACATGGCATGCCAATTATCCTACAACATAGCACTGCATACATTCACATCATGCTATGATATGACACCTCTTCTCCAAATAGACAGCTCTAAGGACAAGAGAAAATAATTCCCTGCAGTGTATCTGAAGATCAAGAGAAGCCTCCATACAACTATAGTGAGGACTACACAGTGGAATCAGACAGTAGCTGTGAGCAGAGAAGGTTCCAGCCTGGCCTCAAGGTGCCCACAAAGGGCATAGTAGATTCTGCTAGTCCTTACGCAAAAG
This sequence comes from Pampusana beccarii, assembly GCA_013399365.1. Lineage (NCBI taxonomy): Eukaryota > Metazoa > Chordata > Aves > Columbiformes > Columbidae > Pampusana > Pampusana beccarii. Next base: position 835,053 of record VWYH01008992.1, read on the forward strand.
CTACAGGTCCACTGCGGCTTGTTTGGAAAGGGTCTTAGTATGCAACAGGAAAAACTGAGAAAAACCTAGTCTGGTTCAGCTGGTTGAGAACAAAGTCCCTTCTAGCATCACATAACTCAGCATGGCCCTGACTCCTTCCTCTAGGAGGTGACCTCTTTCCAAGAGCTCCTCACCAGGAATTACACCTTTTCGGGCAGCTCTCCGCCGTTCCTACTGACTTGGCCAAGTGAAAGCGACTCCTAATCAAGACTGGTTTAGTAAAGTTCCTGCTAGATCAAAACTGACTTCAGTTGGTTCCTGTCATTTCCAAAAAGCTCCTGCTGATTTGGCTGACTGTTGGAGCTCCAGGAAAACTGCATGTAAGCCATGCATTTGCAGAGGGTAAATTCTTCCCTTCTGGAGCACGAAAGAGACAAGACCAAAGCCAACAGGAACAAATAGAGTCCATTTGTCTGAGTGGAAATCACAGAACCATAGAATGTCCTGAGTTGGAAGGGACCCACAAGGATCATCGAGTCCAACTCCTGACTGTTTGCAGCAACCCCTGCTCTAGGGCTGCTGACCCAAGACATCCTGGGCAGTCAGGCATCCCGGGTCTCAGTGACACAAGCCCCCCACCCCTTAGCCACTTTCTTCCTAGCAGTTTTTTATGGGACACCAGCACATCTTCCTGCTGCAGCGACTTGCAGAGAAAACTGCCCTTACAAAGAGTTACTTCATCTTGCAAGGGGCTAATAATTTAGTCCTGAAGAGGACACTCAGAAGCACCCTGTACTTTGGAGATGAGCCCAGCAGGACTCTCATGCTCTTTCCTCACCCCTCTCAAGCCCTTGGCAGAACCGAGATTCAAAACAATCGCTTTGATTAGAGGCTTACAGCCACTTAAGCATCTGACTTCCACGCATGGCCCACCTGGCAAGGCAGGCACACCTCCCCCAAACCCACACTGGGCCTGTAACACTTGCAGGCTGTGTGGGCTGCTCTGCTTCAGGGCCGAGGAGTCTGCCACGTTCCCCTCCAGCTGCGTCGTCAGCAGCGTCATGCTGACAGGTTCAAGCCTTGCAGAGAGGGTTGTTTTTATAACCCACTCTCTTTTAACAAAACTTTCCCAAGCTTATTCCTCTGTGTTATAGTCAAGATCACCTGCTGCTCAGTGGGATTTAGACTCTCAAAGGAAAATTGAAAAAAAGAAAAACAAAGAAACAAACAAACAAAACAAAACAAACAGGAAAGACTGATGTACAGTGGCATCCAAGGGAGAAGAAAACACCTTAGCACTAACCAATCACTCCAAATATTGAGCTCTGCCAACATCCTTCATTCCTGACTGGCAACTCTCCTCCTTTCTCTGTTTTTCCCTGGGCTGACCACAACAAACTCCGTGGATGCTCCTCATACTGACCTGCAGCTCTCCTACTATTCCTGCCTTGGGATGGCAACATATCGCCCAGTATCTGTCTTTGAGCCTTGGTCAATAGCCCCCGATGCCACACTGCCATGCTTGTCTACTCACAAGCTAATCACAACTCAGCTCTGTGATCCCATAACCCATCTCTGCTGGTACACCTTGGCCTTTGCTTATGACACCTCAAGTGTTCTTGTCCCAGATTCATGGCACAGCTCCTTCCATGCACCTCAGTCTTGACTTGCCACTTCCTTGAGCCCATACAGACAGAAAACAGCACATGTGGAACATGTGTTGCTCTGCTGTATCAGTCCCAAGGTCTCTGTAGTTCATCTTTCACCCCTAGAAAGAGCTACCAGACAAGTCAGGGGAGAATGTAAAATTCACTTAGTAACCTGTCTATCATCTAAATTTGAACTGGTATTAGTTTAAAAGCCTGAAACACGCTGTTTATTCTGGCTTTTAGTTATGTTATTAATAACCACAGTGACTCTCCACATATTTGCCATTCACACACTGCTCAAGTATATTCTCAGTAATATTGATAAGCACACTCAGTAGTGTTGCTCAGGTTTTTTCCTAAACTAAAAGAGTTAAATTAGAGCACTTCAAGATATCTGAGCAAATGAGTTCTCTCCCAGTCATGCATTATCTTCTGGCACTCTACGGGGAACTTATCTTGCCATTGAGCTGCCTTTTCAGTAAGCTTAGCTGGGTGTCTCTGAAATTCCTCGCAGTTCCTCTCTGGTCTTGACCAACCTAAATTTGGCTAGTGCTCACATACTAATATTTAAAGCTCCCACAGCGCAAATGAAAAAAACATGCCATAACAAGATTCTAAACAATGCCATTTGCTTTTTGGTTTAAAGTTTTTGTATTGAATTTCATGCTCTTAAATCCACAGCCCTGGAGACCAAAGCCCCTTCTTACCCAAAAGGAGCTGCACAGGCAAGACAAGAATTAGTTTCTTCAGAGTGTGCTGGAGGATCAACTTCTATGTTCCCTAGAGGGTTTAGACTCTGAGGAATATTTAGTCCACAACTTCTTTGATTAAACTATCAATGAGCACAACAGAAGTCCAATGCCTTTTGAGACAGGGATATTCTTGCCCACTAGGAACTGGACTGCAAAAAAACAACTCATTTCACACATGTGCTGCCAAAGAGCTGTCAAATGGGAACAGCTTATTGTGAAATGTTTTTGTCATGAGAATGAATATTCAGTCAAGAACAAAACAAAACCTATCAACCTCTCTGACTTTAAAAACAAAAAGCCCTCTGGCCAAGATTTTCAAAGTTGTTCACCACCCTCAGTTGGCTTGAGATCCAGGATCCAACAAAGTTCAAGAGCTGCTGCCCAGTAGGGCAGGGAATGAGATCCCAAACAGGTGTGGACCAGGTGTGAAAAAGTAGAAGGTTAACACACCCCATCCATCACTGGACAGCACATCTGTAAAAACGGAAATAAACGTTAACTCAAGTCAAAATCTTGTCTGGAGATGAGCAGAATTCTCCCCAGTGGCATCTAAAGAATATTGTGTGGTGAGGACTGCAGCTGAGCTGATTTACTGCTAAACTGTGCTTGTATGGCTGCAAGAGGCTCTCGTTCCCTCACTGCTGAATTGCTTCTTCTCAATACAAGAGACAAAGAGTCCTAGTGCTCTTCTGAATATCTCTCTGGTTCATTTTTCCAGTTGCAAAGCAAATGGTTTGAAGTTTCATTGTCTTGCCAGACTCATAAAAAGAAACTCTCAAGCGCTAGCCAAATTGTGAAGAACAGCATGTTTTATGAAAACCCAATTAAACTCCGGCCATCAGTATCTCACTTTCATCTCTGCTGAGCACTGTCTCAGTTTTCTTGTTGCATGCCAAGCTCATATTCTTCTCCAGTTCACTCACCGAGATTAGTTAGCAGTCTTGTTTTGCTGGGTTTTTTTGGGAGGGGGGCAAAGGCAGAGTCCTTCTTGGTTATACACTAGATATGCAGGGCACCAGAAACAAGGATCTTTGGGGTCAGGCGGGGAGTTTATTTGCATGTCTCAGATATCAAAATGGGAATTGCTTGTCATTATCACTCACACCAACAGACACCGAATGCCTTTCCCAAGAAGAACTGACAGAAATGAAATAAAATTAAAAGAGAAGGAGCACTGCACTGCAATACACTTTGGAAATCCTCGTCAGTGGAATAGCTCTTTGAGCTGTACGACATGGCAGAGGCCCATGTAGACCCCAAAGTCCAGCATACCAGGAGAATTGAAAAGTGTCATAAAAGTACTCTTGTGCCCTGCTTTCCCGAAGGGAAATTGCCTTTTCCCTTATCTGTCTCTACCAGATAAGGTAGCTGGCTGTAGCTCATATTAGGAAGCCATAAGAAATGCAGGAGTTTATTGTGCTTTCACCTGACTGGCAAGGAGGCCAACACTATTATTTTCCAGCAGCCTCCAAGTCTCTTCCAGGTCACTGATTAATGAAAGTATTCACTAAAAATGCAATGCAACAGATTGCAAAGCAGAAAGCACATACAGTTAGGGATTGAGTAAAGTTCACTTTAATAGACCAACAACCATCACTTAAGCCCATCTGATCAACATGCCAGTCCAAGAAGCAAGCTTGATGATGGCTGAAACAAAACTAACAGGGGTGTCCTACTGTCTTGTGCTGTTATCACTCTTCTATTGTCTTCTGCTGTCTTCTGTTTAGAAGACTGTCTAATAAGACTGTCTCCCTATTGTCTACTACTCGGTGTAATTTTGGTGCTAAGTGATAAAAATGCAGTGAGAAGGGCAGTTGCTTCTTTTATTTGTCATTATATTTGAGGCTTTTTGTGCTGAACAATCCCAGTAAACGCAAAAAAACCCCAAAAAAACAACAAAAAAACCCCAACAAAACAAAACAAAACAAACAAACAAAAACAAAAACTAGAGACCAAATGCGTTCTTTCCAGATTTGCAAAATGGAAAGATAAATTGGTGTTCAGATAACTATGCTCTGTTGGCCAGGCAAATCTGCCAGGACTCAGGGTGGTAGCAAACATAGGTGTATACAAGAAGTGTCACGTTCTAAACTTCTAACCAGCTGGAAAACAGCAGTATCACAAAGAATTGCCATTCTGAGAGCTACATCAACAGCACAGGTGCCTAAGCGAGCGCTCTTCTCAGAAATACTCAGAGGAGTTAGATGACTGAAAGCCTCCAGAAGTGAAGGGCTTTGAGGCAAATCCAGCTGATATATGTGTTATACGGTGCCAGCATCATTTCCCTGAATGGCCAGAGAAAAGGGGAAGCATGAAAACGGTCGGTTGGGAATGTACATACATGTGGGGGAGGGGAGCAAAGAAAAGGCAAAACTAGCTGAGAACAGGCTCCATTTAAATTACATACAGACCTCACACAAAGCACAGAGAATTGGTCAGTAGATTGAAGCCATCTGGCTGGAGGAGCCATAAGAGGAAAACCCTGCTGGAGATCTCTCCATCACGTCCCATCATGGTCCAACATCAGAGCACAGCACGGGTTTCCCCCATTCTGATCTCATGGAGCTTAATATGGGAAGAGGAGCAAGAGGACTGCAAAGTTCGTCATTATGACAGAGCCTCTACTCTTCTCGCAAAGTATAAACCCAGCTGGCACTCTCTCCTGCAGACTATTTCAGCCTTGAATCTATGCCTTGTTAAAAAAATCCCACTTCACGTAAAGCCCAGGTGTTTGATTCCTGGCTGGAACAGGCTGCAGCGCCTGCTCTGTGCTCAGCCTCATGTCAGTCTTGACAGGAGGGATCAGAGGCTGAGCTTGTGGATCCTCCAGCACTCAGAGACAGGGATGTGAAGCTTACAGATGTCCATACTAAATATTTAATGCACAGTTTCTACAGCCACGCATCAGTTTGCCAGAAGGAAGGACTGCGTATCACTGGTTTTGCCTGCGCTGCCCCAAGGCCTCTCTCGTAAACCTCAGGCTTTGGTGGCAACAAGAGAGAAACTGAGTCGAGGTCATATGTACTGCAGCCAACAGCATAAAACCCTGATGCAGACAGCTGGCTCCAGGCTTCCCTGACTCCCCAGTGAGAGACCCCCAGGGCTCTCCTCATGTCAATGAACCAGAGGATTCCAGGTCTTCTCCTGCTCCTCCTCGCCATTTACAAGCACGTCTGTTGTGGAAGGCAAACTCAGCATTTGTTACAATGCAGCCTGGAAACAGCTGAAGACACAACATTTTTATTATAGAAACATAAACATATTTTAAAACATTTTATCCTTACGTCCCAGATAAACTGTCTGTCTTCATTTAATGCAAATGAGCACTGCTTGTGTTTCAGCACACTGGTACTGAACATTCAACATTGTGGTGATCTTTATGCCAACCACACCTTACAAACTCTGGTTTTCATTGTCTGCTTTTCTGAAGTCCCTCCTTCACCCGGCTTGGGAAGGAAAAAAAAAAAAGGCACTTAACAACTGGAAAAATTAAAGCTTTGGAAGTTTGCCGGTCTGATTGCCACGGTGTTGTCACAGAGTCATTGTTCCTTATGATTCTCCCATGCAGCCCAAATATTAATTGCCAGAGATGAAATCTCAGTGCCAGTGGTTCAGTTGTTTTCCCTCATTATGACTTGCCCATATGGAACATTCCCAAAACGTCAGGAGTCATTAATATTTTTTAAACACTGAAAATCTCAGAACTTGATCATTTCTGTATCAGAAGTGACTTTCAGTGATCACAAAGGCTTCTCCCTCTAACAAATGCCATCACTGAGGTATTTCAGCTGGTGTCAACAGATACTGGGTATGAGAACAGTAGCAGTGAAATTACATAAGGAGAGGAGTGGGGGGAGAAACAGAACTGAAGTGCTCTTGAAAAGGGAAGTTGGATTAATATTCCCAATGGATTTTTCTTGTTTACACTTAGCTTGAAATCTTGGAAGGAAACGTAATGAAATTATTACTTGGTTATTTTACTTTGAAAAATAACCATATCCACTGGGAAAATAAGAAAACCTTAAAAATATAAACAAGTTATTTTCAAGTGAGTCGCTCATTCTCCTACCCAAGCGCCACCTCACCCTGCTGTCTTTGCAGGGCTTCCTTCTTGCCATCTCCAGCCACTTTTTCATCCTCTTCCACACTTCGAATTATCAATTTTTGTCCCGGTCTCATTCTCCTCCACCCTCTAAAGCCTGTCTCAGAAGCTGGCTCTCACTTCTCCACAGGCATTTGGGGCGAGCGTTGCTGCGTGGGACGGGGAGGCCTTTCAAGCTGACGAGCGTGTGGTCGCTCTCAACCAAGAGCCCCAATTCCCGCAGGTGAGATGGAGCCTGCAGGAGCCCCTGAGCCCGAACAGACTTGTGACACCGGACACTCTGCAGAAAGGTTCCCATACCGTGGTGGTCGGGCAGGATGAACTGCATTTTCGGTGCAAGGTGAATAACTGTTAGTTATTCCTTTCTCTTATTCAGACTTAAGGGGGTTTTGTCACTTTTGCTGTTTACAATGAGAAATTTGATTTGAATTATCTAGACATTTTTAATGTAACCATAAAATATTATTGCAGTACGCTCTTTCTAAGCACGGACTAACTAACAGGGTAAACTTGTGAATCTGTGTGTTTCTTGTTACAACCGAGCATCCCCTAGAACAGCCCTCAGGATTTGTAGCATTTAATATCCACACGTAGCTAACATGGCATTCGAGGTGCTTGCTAAATTTCCTCATTTAAATGATGATCAGTTGTTGGACATGAATACATTTCTTCTGCTTTTGATCACCCAACATCAAATTACAAGCTATAATAAAAATTCTAGACATTTTGCATCCTACTCATCACCAGATTCAGAAGGTTTCCTAACTTTTCAGGAGTGGGGAAGGGAGGCAGGCTGTTGGATGCAAAGTGAACGCTGACCTGCACTGACCCCTTCTGGAAATCAGCAAAAATGTACCATTGGAAACAAACCTGTACTGGCCCGGGGCGCGCGTGTGGGAACTATGTGACCTAATAGCTCTTTCCATCTCGATTTCTATGACTTTTAATCATGTTTGGTTGGAACAGGCTCAGCCTTCATAAGCTATTTGCACAGGCAAGGCTCTGGAGCAGACATACGTGTCATACATTAGCATCCAACGGACCAGAAAAGGCCCAAAGGACCAGAAGAGTTTCTCTGTAGTTGGAAGAAGAAAACATTAATATGTTATAGGAATTAAGAAAAATAGGAAAATATATTCCATTTTTCAGACAAGAGCTGAACACAAATTAGCAGGAAAAGAAAAATTGAGCCCTACAGAACATCTACAATGTCTAATTCCAAAGCAATCCAAACAAGGGAATACCATTTCTTTGAGAGCAGTCCCTAAAAAATCTCTGGAGGCCATAAGCAATTAGAACATAAGTTTCTCATCTAAAATATGATACCTCCTTGCTCCTAACCAGATCCACACTTGAGAGCGCAGGTTTAATTTTAATTCCAAAGGAAAAGGAGTCATTCTTCAATGACTGGTGACATCCTGTTCTGTTCCTCGGAAACATCCAGTTCTGCCTAAACTGGACCATCCTCCACTGTGCTGACAAACCACAGACCATGGCTGAACCAACTTACAGAAAGAAAATCACTTTATTTTCTTTTGGGGTACATAGATATAGTATTCAGGGCTATTTTTTCCCCTTGAATACAAGGGCTTGATGAAATAAACACATTCAAAAATTATCTGTGAGAAATCAGAAATATGTTAAATTTCCAAACTTGGAAAGAGATGGGCTTCGACTCAAATTGGCACATGCTTTGTTTGTCTCCTTGGGACTCGATGGTCTGCATTGCTAACAGTTGTAGAAAATATTCAGAAGACAGAAAAAACATCTCGGGAGAAGAGTGAATTCACTCAACCCAGAAACTGTAGGTTTTTAAGAAAACAACTGTTTTCCTTCTTTGCATTAAATGGTGTCACTTGAATTCCTCTAGAGACAGAATTTCTTTGAAGGTGAGGCAAGCAAGAGGAGTACTCACTGCACTCACTGAACTATCACCATGCTGCTGGCCTCCATCTGTCCAACCAAAAGCCATTGTGCTGCTTAACTGCATCGAAAGTCCTATGACATGGAAAAGCTCTTGAACAGCCCCTAACCCTCTGTCTACATATCTTCACCATGGCGAACCAGCCCTGTGCTTACCAACTGTTGGTTTCTGTCCCATGAGGAGAGTCAGACCTTTAGTTTTCCCCATCATGAGAGGCAAGGAAGCCAACAGAAGAAATTGCATTCAGTTTAAGGCATTGAATAAACTCTCCTGTCAGGTTGTTGCAGCCAAACTCCTTTCACTAGAATAAAACCCTCTACATAAAGAAAACAAAACAAAACACAAGCACCTCATAAAAATGTGACATCACTACACCACTGAGCCTAGCAGTGTTCCTTCTCCTCATAAGGAAGTTATCCCTAGACTGGATAGCAGTAAATATTTTGTTTGGCTCTTATGTTTAAGCTTTTGGACAAGCTAAAGATCGCCCTGTTTCTAGATATCATTATATAGGATAACACGGCGAGAGAGGAGGAGGTCTCTTCTGGCAAGCCTTCTTGCTCAATTTGTTCTCTGAATAACTGGGATGGCCCTATTTTCATTGCTTGGCATGGAGCACGAGAGCCTGGACAGGAGCCCTGCCTTCATTCCCACTTCTTTGGAAAGTCCCAGAGCTGAGTGCTCAGATCTGCCACAGAGAGAGATTTGCAAACTGGACTGTAACAAGAAGCACATATAACACACAAGACAAAGAAGGTGGAAGACCTCCTGAGACGGGATGATCAAATTTTATTTAAATTTTACGTTTATGTCACAATTTATATTTTACACCGCAATTTAGCAAGAAATCAGGAAAATGTACAGAAGAAGTCACATGAGCACTGTTGACTGCTGATGGAATAGAATGGCATGAATGTCCATCAACACACATTACTTCCAAGGGATTTTATCTCACTCCATTAGTTTTGCTTCCTGGATTTTTTTAAAGAGTTGAAACGACAAGGCAAACAAACACCTGGGGAAACCCCATGAATGCCTTTTGCTACCGAGTACAGTTCAACTCAACCTGAAGTACGCTCTTCATGACAATACAGCATTACCATCTAAAATGAATGGTTTGTTCGTTTCTTAAGTCCCACCTGTCTGACACAACCCCCTCACCTGGCACCTCTAGGACACCTCCCACCAAAGGCAAGTGGAAGAAGCTAAGAGATGGGGCATGCTAAGAAAGACAATGGGAAAACTGATCTCTCAGCAGCCTACAAACTGCCTGAAAACTCCTAAAGGCAAGCGATATTAAAAGAAAAAATGGAAAGCATCTAAACCGGACCACCTGGTTACAAGGACAAGCTTACAGTCTGGCAACAGGCTGCTCAAATCTTCACCTGCCAAATTACACGAGCCAGTGCAGGCACGTGCACTGACCTCAGCATCCCTAGAAGGTACAGATATGAAACAGGCACATTGGAAACAACCCCCTTCCCTGCCCCCCCACAGCTGGGCTGAAACCCCTCCTGGTGCAGGCAGGAGTCACCCCGGGGCCCGTGCAAACAGAGGGGCCTCTGCACCACATCGCTGAGCCCAAAACAGCCCTTGGGCTTCCTCTCGCAGGTAAGAGACGCTGAGCAGGGGAACAAAATCCCTCGCTTCCTCTCTCTTCTCAGGCGCCAGGGGCGGGGAACTGCCGCGCATCAAAATGGCGCCGGCAGAGCCCCCGCCTTCCCGCCGGCGGAAGCGAGAGTGACGGCAGCGCCGGCGACGGGAAGATGGCGGCGCCCAGCCTGCTGCGAGGGGGGTTGAGGCGGTTGTTCACCGGGCTCTTCGGGAACGGTTGGGCCTCGCCGCCGGTCCGAAACCTCCGGGAGGGTGAGTCTGAGGGCGGCCCTGGGCGCCGGGCGGCCCTGGGGCCGGGGCGGTGCCGTGGAGCCTCCGTGGGCTGCCCTGTTGCCTCACCGCGGTCAGGAGACACGGTTGCGTTCGCTGTATTTCACCCTCTCCCTCCAAAAATACTGTTTGATTTAAGCTGAATGAGTCTCATTTTGACGTTTGTTTGTTTTTGTTTGTTTGTTTGTTTGTTTGTTTTCCTCAGTCGTGGAGGTGACCAAAGGCAACACGACCACAGTAAGTCCCTGCACCCCCTCTCCTTAGTCACTGCTCTTGGCGTCGCGTCTCCCTCAGCCTCCCGTCGTATGTGTCCGACCCGCCCGAGAAAAATTAAAAAGAGGGCAAAAGGGTCGCTTTTCTGCCTGAAAGACATCCCGGGGTGTGTAGGCAAAACCGAGGTAGGGGCGCATTGCAGGTGCGGGTTGCTAAGCAGAATGGAGGGCTTGGCCGCTGAAGGTTGGGATCGTCACTGTGTTGCTGGTTATGGGTGGCTCCAGTTAGAGCCACCTGACAGTGCCAGATCCCTCGCTGCGCTCCTGGTAAACTTGGAAGTCCTGACCAGAGGTACTTGGAACCCAAAACACAAGAGGCAGTTCTTCAGATGGGTTAATTTCATGAAATGGTGACATTTGGCATTGTCTGGAGTGTGGGCCCGCACGAAGGAGGTTTGCCCAGTTGCTTTGTTGCTTTGCCCTGGGCCAGCAGCGCATTGTGACATCGCAGCATGGCTCTGTACTGGCTGTGTGCTGTGCATGTCGCTTGCCTTCGATCCGTGTGCTGTTTGTTAATTGCTCTGTGTGTGCTACAGTGACCACAGGTGATGCAAAGCTTGTATCTTGTAATGCACGTGGTAAGAAAAAGTCCTCAGTGAAAGGAGTATCATCAAAGGATGACCTTAAATACTAAAGGAAAACTGCTCATGAAAAGTAAACAGAAGTTCTGACGCAACTGATAAAGAAAAGCATATTCTTAGCTATGGCTTAAGACAGGAAGGAAGAGGCCAAAGCAGTAGAATTTGCATTTTACTTAATTAGCACCGTCTGATCTGTTGCACTTTATCAGGAGAATTGTTATTTTTTTTTTAGCAGAAGCACTGAAATTACTGGGGAAGGAAAGGGCATTGCATTATTCTGCTTATATGACATATGCCAGTAGCAATCTGTGCCTTGGCTGGAGACAGGTAGCACAGATGTTTTTGAAAGGTGTAAATATGGTGAGGAGAGTGGAGTACGAATTATTTGGGAATAGCTAGAAGACAGTGTACTAAATGCTAATTTCTATATATAAATAATGAGGGGACAGACTTCTTCGCTTGCTAATGAAACAGACAAAACTTTGTTGTTTGGCGCTTTGAAATTCTGAGTTTCCTTCTTGTCATGTTTGTATTAATGGACACTGTCGCGTTTGAAACCTGAATGAAGCAGGTTAGTTATATTTTAGATATGTAATATCAAATGGAATATGGCAGTTAGCAAGATTTCCAGAATTGACAGTAAGTATGATGGAAAGTCTCTTTTTCTTCTCTTCAAGTGCCAGACTACTAATCTTTGCCCAGAGACCGGAAGAGAAGAGCTTGCGGGAAGGCCCTGAGGTTGTTTTAACCAAAACAAGGGGAGACTGTGAACATAACACAGCACACAGTGGATTGCTTTACTCAGCACTCAGTCAGTTTCAGAGAGGATGTAGATTATAGTTGAGAAGTCACAATACATTAGCTGAGGCTTGAATAAAAAAAGGTATGCATTGCAGTAGCAGAGGTCTCTAGAAAAGTAGTTCTTCCTGGCCCATTGTAGAAGCATAAGGGAGGTTTGGATATTTCTACCATATAATATCTGGCATCAGTCTAGGATCTGTCAGTGTCCCTAGATGAGGAAAATCTTGTAACAAATGGTGTAAATTGACCAACTAAAGGGCTGAAATGTTTCTCAACATATCCTCTGGTCATTCCATTTGTCCTACTGACTCTATATCAGTCTTTTCTGGACTCATGTTTCTATGTGTCTGTGCTTTTATCACTTTTGGAGGAAGTGTTTGACATGAACCAGATGAATGAATCCCAGAGAAATCTGGATTTCATCAGCGTACTGAGAATGTAGTGACCCTATATTGCTTTGTAGTTCTCTAACAGAAGAATAATAACTGAGTGAGTTAACAATATGAAAGTCCTCGGTAGTTGGGGGATAATTGCCAAATAATGTACACCGAAATTTATCTCAAGAAAAATTGATATTGACGTGGAAATGAATAAAGATTCAGAATTCTAAAATAGGATTGCGGTCAAAGTACAGTCTGAAGCCAGACTGGCAAGAATCAAGATCAGATACACTGGCTTCCCAGAAAATAACTTTACTAATGAATAGAAAATTATATACTGGCCTTTATTTTATATTTGTAGTTACTTTTTGGTTTTTGTAAAACTGGCTGTTCTACTTGCAGGGGGAGGAGTCTTACTTAAAAATTTACAGTGTTCTATCTCTTTGAGGTACTGAGATGCTTGAACTACATAATAACTTATCTGTTTCCATTTTGGCATCACTAGACAAGAAAGACACAAATCCATGATATGAATTAGCTCTGACAGTTCAGCAGGATGCCAGTGTCCCATGCACACTTACAGAAAATGTCATGCTTTTCTCTTCCCAGATTTTCAGGCACAGAACCTGACAGTTCAATCTAAATCAGAGAGTTTTTTCTTAAAAGTAACATTGCATCCTCTCCAGGGTTTCTTTTTAAGCTCTGGTGCTTATGCTGTTTGATGCTGTCAGCTGGTGTTCAAAATCTGGTTTTAATTTTAATTTGACCAGAAGAAACTTCCAAAATATTTTGGAGAAAAAAAGTCTTAGTTTTATTGTCTTTTCTGTCCATTCAGCTGCAATTTGAGAAAGCTCTTGTTTCTATTCATGAGTTCTCAAAAGAAGACAAGCACGCATGTAGATGGACTTCATATTCCTAATATATCTACATTTAGAAAACAAATTTCTCAAGTTCTTCACACACACACCTTGCGCATCTGTTTGCATGTTAATTTTGATAAAACTTGAGTGTTAAATGTCACCACTTTGTAGTGATATAGAAAATATTATAAAATGATCTCCTAAAGGAATTGTTTGGGGAATTAAACTGGATGAAAAGATACTGGTGTGTTTAAATTTGAAAAAAAAAAAAATATCCTAAGAGCCCTTTATTAAGTTTAACTTTTGCTCAGAATTTCCCCTGTTGCTGATTTATAATCTAGCGAGCCACTGCTTGTTTTGGCCCACAATGTGCATCTGCTATTGTGTGACATTCTCTTATTCCCAGAAAAAATGTGTTTTAAAGCTTTTGGCTAAGGGGCCACTAGAATTTCAAGGCATGGTGGCTCAAAGGAGTGCTGCAATAAATGGAATTCAGGTGACTATGAGAACTTCACACTGATGGTGAACTAGTTTACATTTACTAAAACATATACAAGAATTTACCAAATGGTTCTTTATGCCCATTGGATTTGTTCTTTTCCCAATAGTCTGTGTATACCCAAAATGCTTGGTATATCTTTATATAAGTGGGTTGAATAATGCAGATACTGTTCCCCTTACCTGTGTGCAATACTGGTCAACATGTTGTGGACTTGATTAAAATATTCCTCAAGTCACAGGTGCAGGTAGAGGTCCAAGCTCTGCCTGATCATTATGTCCTTTGAATTGCTTCCTAGATTGAAGGGAGAATTATAGAGGATGCTGAGACACCAACTCCTCCAAACCCCTCTGGCCAGTGTCCTATCTGTCGCTGGAACCTGAAGCATAAGTATGATTATGTGGTAAGTTAAATGAAGGAGAGTTCCCCCATCCTCGTAGCTAGGTAAATATTGCTCTCAGATCTACATTCTGTACAACCTGCCCTTCTTGTCTTGTGCTGGATGTAGTAAAGATAGTTAACTCCATCTCTGCTTCTCTTGGGTGTAACAAGAGCTTCCTACATAGTAATTGTTTGCCTTGGCTGATGGTGTTCCTGGGGAAAAAAAAGGATGAGCTTGTATCGTATAGGAGGTTTGGAATTACACACATGGCCGTCTGATCTGGGAATGCCATATCTCTTTTGTGCCAAACTGCCTTTCAGCATTGTACTTACAGGAGAATCAAACTGGAATGCAGCGTATAGTCAACTGATTCAGACCCATTATAACTCCAGAGAGGCCAAAAGATTTTACTAGACCAATTTTATGTCTTCATGCACTACAATTTCTCACTGGGTCATTGTCCACCAAGGTAATAAGTTTTTTATAACCTTTAAAACTCTTAGTATGAAAGTGAGCATATGTGTTTACATCCGATGCAACAGAAAAAATAGTTTGATTCAAGTTTTTTGCGGGAAGTGCTAACAAGTTTATTAGCTAATGAGAAGATTACTAACACTAAATGTAGAAGATGGGAGGGAAATCCTGTAATGCTTTAAAACAAAAGCACAACAGTTAAGAACACTTTAGAATAAGTAGCATGAGACAGAAGATGCAGAATGTAACTTTACAAGAGGTCATTCCAACACAGAGTTTACAAAAGGACTAAGAAGTGCCCCCCTTGCAAGCTAAAAGCCCAATACTGGAATTAGAAAAGAAGAAAACCAGACAGGAACTTGCTGTTACTAGGATAATGCAACAGAAAACTCAGAATAAGTTAATGTCAGTAGGATTAGGGCGAGAGAGATACAGATGCATCTGGAGGAGAAGAAATCTTTGTGAAAAAGAAAGTCCATTAATGAGAGGAGAAGGGCACTGAAAGCCACATTGGCTGCAGGATGACTAAGCTGCTCACGTGCAGTTCTAGTGCACACACTAAAGAAAAGTTAATATTTTAATATCTAGGTGGTAATGGCAATCTTGCTGATGTAAAACAACAGGAAAAAACAGGTACAGAAATAACTTAAGCATTGAATTAGGTACAGACCACCAGTCCTGGATTGTGTGTAGCCCCAAGATCTTAAGGGAATTGGCTAAGCATTACTTCACTTGCAGGATTTTTTTAAAGCATGAAGAAAATCCTGAGGAATCATTAAATGGTTTGAAAAATGGCAAGTGAAATACTAAGCTGCTGAGAGAGGAAGGAGAATTATGCTGGTGATTACCACTTGATAAATCAAATGTTACAAACTCCATGTAAAATGGTATCAACTAGGAATAAAAACAAATAACCTGTTTGGTAGAACTAATCATGACTCATGAATTATGAACAACATGAGTACAGAAATACTGCCAGACAAAATACTTGCGATTACTCCAGGCAGGTGAAACAACAGATGTGAGATGTAAATAAAATATCTGTTTAGTGCCTTTCAAAGCCTGTGTTGCAGAAATTAAGTTGTCTAGGATCAGAGTGTTGGCAGTGATTCTGACTCAAGCTGGATGCAGCATTAAACAGTGAAATAAGTTTGGGGTGGGGGAGTGTTTAGCATTCTGTGGTCTAGTTTCTCAACAATGTGGGAAAGCTGAAAATACAATGCATTCACAGATAATAATAAATTAGGAGAAATGGCAAACACCATTAAGGTATGGAAAGAACTACAAAGACAGATAACATACATTTTGTGTTTGCCATGTTTGAATGCAGCGAATTCTTGTATCACTTCTTCGTGGTTGCTGAATTGTGTTGTGATCAAAACACACCAATCACTTGCACTGGAAAATACTTTCTTAAGGTTAACATAGTTTTATGTGGCTTGTAAATGTGAGGAAGCAACAGCATCATTAAACTGGGTAGTTCTACACATCTCCAGAAAGCATTCAATGAGTCACATAGTAACAACTCCAGAGATACTATAAACTGATGCTCAGGGATTAAATGAGCCATGGGGGCGGATTAAATCTTGGAAACTGTTATATAGACCAACTTTCTACTGCTATCTGTGGTAGAAGACTCTGTTGTACGTAGAGGTAAAGGCTCCACTGAGAACAAAGAAGCAGTTTTAGACAATGTGATGCTGTAGGGGCTGGGTTGCAGGATGAGAAGTAGGTCCGAACAGACAATGTAAAGCATGAGTTTTAAGTGTGTTTGTAGAGTGAACTAAGGTTATGAGTTTTCTTCCACACTTCAGTTCAGTTTGGTTCTTAGATCCTGATTTCTACTGTTTGGTGTGGAGGCAAGAAAAAAAAAACAAATGTGAGGAGAGACTCTGCAGCCAGAGTCTTGAGAATCGTTACTGAGATAGTTGGTAAGAAATTGTGGTCCTAAGAGACAAACTAGGAATACGTTCATTCTGGCTATCATGTAGGGTTTTTTTAAAGCATGCGCATCTGGTGGATATATATATGCAATACTCCTGCTATAGAGCAGAGGAGAACCTGGACAAAAAGCTAAAGAGAGCAGTGTAAACAGGTATTTCAGAAGTGTAGCAGGTTCTAAGATTCTTACCTCAGTATTTAGAAGCATTCCTCAGTGGGGCTGATGAGAACTAGGAGAAATTTCAGTTCTGGAGTAGGCCACCTCTTCTGCTTGGATAAGTCCCTTATAATGTTTGAATGCTTTGTACCAGTCATGGATTTTCAAGCTTTTAAATGTTAAGGGGAATAAAATGTCCCTTTTCTGCACAAAAGCACTCTCTGCTATTTTTCTTTGCTGCAGCGGTCATGAGCAGCAGAATCTTGAAATGCTTTAATAATAAAGTGCAGGCATTTAACTGTGTGGGTAATTAAACAGTGGTACAGTTTACTCACTGGTGGTTAATTGTCCTAAAAGTCTGTAAATTGAGAACAGCTATTTTTGTTAAAGAGATAGCCCAGTTCATACAGCACAACCTATAATCTGTGCTTGGTAAGAGATCAGAATAGATGGATCACAGTGGTTCCTTTGAGATTGATAAGCTGAGATCAGTCAGTTGCACAGAAGGGAAAGTGTGAGCTTTTTTGCTTGGGACGCTTGTAATTGGGCTGAATGAGGCACTATGAAAAGGGAAGTGTTGAATTAGCCCCTGAGGGAGCTGAGTAATATGACCTCATAGGACTTTCCTTTTGTCATGTGCAACTAGCGCAGTCTAAAGTAGCGGCATAATGAGTTACTTTGGCTGTCAGAGAACTGGGGGACCAATGTCTCCCAAGTTATTAATCAACTGAACAGGCATTGTGAGCGCTAGCAGATCATGATTCCGACCTGCCTCAGCTGTGGTGTGGAGGGCTGCAGTTGTCTGTGCCAGTTCAGTCCTTAGTCTCTGCTGAGGCTCAGGATAACAGCGCCTAAGGTATAAATACCCACAATTTGTGGTGTGCATGTGTCTGTCCATTGAAACTGAGACCTCAGTTGATTTTTCTCATATCCGTTGGAGATAAAAGATTATTTTGGTTATTGTCAGGATGCAACTGGATTGAAACCTGCAATCCTGTTACGAAATGCCTGGAGAATGGTGTACAGCACCCCAGAGTAAGGGAGAAGGGAAAAACTAGACTCTTGTGTAACTGGAAACAATGACTGGCAGACTTGTCTGATACAGTCCAGTAGCAATTTGGCTACACAGACAGAACCCTTCTTGTGGTAAATGAAGGTTTTAATGAATTGCATGTAACTAGTCAAGGATCCTGCTTTTCAAAGTGTCTGCAGATATTAAAATGCAGAGATGCCTCTGCGTTTTGGTTGCCATTCATTCACAAGAATGTGCTGTGCAGAGTGTTGTGTTTAGCAAGTTTATCCAGCTCTTTTAGAGGTGAAGGCTAAACTTGTTTTTCATTTTCCCCCTTATCCACTTCAAACATCGTTAGTCTGAGTAGGCAGTAAATATGTCATCTTGCTTTGGCAGCAATTAGGGGAAACCAAACTGCGAGCTTTGCCTATTAGCCCTAGATTAATTCAATCCAAGTTGTTTTCATCAAATGCTGCAGATTACAGGGGTGGGAATCTGGGTCCAGCCTCGTGGGAGCTGTCCAGTGATTAAAGCAAATCTGTGGTTACAGGCTTGGCGGTCCACTAGCACAAAATGTGAATTTCATGGAACATGACGGCACCATGAGAACTTGCCAGACGTATTTTTTTCTTTGACCGCTCCACATACTTGTTTGCTTCCCTCTGCAGCTGCCCCATAAAGTTGGCTGTACCTGTCTGCTTTCTCCCTGTGGTAAGATGCATCTGTGCAAGTACTCTGGGAGAGGCACCTGGCCTATTAACTGTAGGGATCTTCAGAAATGGACAAACCGTCTGTCAAGTGTGCAGCATTTTAAGCCAAACACCGTGAGTGTAATTTGGAGCTGCAGCAGCTGGGACATAGATGATTTCAGTTAAAAAATGGCTGCCACACAAGGGTGTTGCTCAGATGGTGATACTGTTGGTCATAGATGATAACAGAGAACAGATTTTCCTGATTTTTTTTTTTTTTTTTTTTCCCCATAGGGAGAGAAAGACTTTCTCCTTTTGCTTTCCACCTCCCCTCTTTGCATAGAAACACTTGATAACAAGCCTGTGACTCCATGAGGCGTGGTGGTAATATGAGAAATCACTTGGACCACACACACCCTTCACAACAGCCTGTGGCCTTCTTAAGGTTTCACGGCTGCAAAGGCTGCAACAGCCTCAAACTTGCCATCAGCTCCCCTTTTCCTCTTCCCCACAGAGTAATGCAGCAGGCTAGTAGAAAAGTCTAGAAAGTTTATCTCTTTCTAGGCACTTGGAGCTGGACAGCCCTTTTTCACTTTGTGAAATGCTGTGTTTGTGCTAAATGGCAAATTGAGCCATTGATGATCTGGAGAACTGGATGGCTCAAGAAGCAGCAAAAAGGGAATGGAGTCTTGCTCTGGTTTCCTGAATCCCGTCCAGTGCATTTCAGGAGTGGCCGAAAGTCAGTGCCCTTGAACTGTTTGGCTGGCCTCCGTCCAGCTTCCACCAACGCAGCTGGCACCAACTGGTCCCCTGGTTACTGTTCCCATTGGCAAGGCCATGCATTAGCTGGGCTGAGGACACTTGGCTTCCCTTTCAACCATAAATGGCCTCTCAGGAGCTTGCTTAGCGCTAGTTGCTCAGCTGTGCTTTTTGTGTTCTTTGGATACAACATCACTCTTTACGGTGGTTAATAAGTCATTTTGTATCAGTGAGAAGTTGCCTAACCTGCCGTGTTTTCAAAGGAGCTGGACCTGAAAATCAGTCTGAACACATTCATTGTAGAGAAGTAGAGGTAGAAAAGAAGCCAGATAAGGGAAGAGGGAAATTGTGTGTCATGATGATATTAGTGAGGGTGGGATTGGAGGTGGGGAGAGGGAAGGACAAAAACAAACCACAAAAACCTAAAACAAACAACAGACCTCTAAATTTTGGCTGCAACACTTGTATGGAGGCATATGTCAGAATCGGTCATTACCAGAAAGCTGTACTGAATTCCAGCAGCCCACTTCAGAGCTGAGCTGCTCTTGTGCAGTGAGAGTGGATGTATGATTCCTAGATAGCTAGGTTTTCTGAATACTCATTTTATATCCACTTGTAATAGCTTGCTTTTGCAAGGGCAGTAAATGAACCTAGGAATGCTCTGGGGACCTCTCTATAAAAGAGCAAAGATAGGGGGATGGGAGCAGGTCTGCAAATCTGAGAACAACAGGCAGAGTCAGGGTCATCCAATGTGAAAAGTAACAAGCACTCTTTGTTCTTGGGGTTTGCTCTAGATGGGGGGGTGGGGTGTAAAGCACTGATGTACCTGATTTGGATTCTCGTTCTGTCGGGGTGCGTGCTGGCAGGTCCCTCCAGCCTGCAGGCAGCCCCAGCATGGTCCAGCTACCTCAACTATGAACATGTTTACAACAGTGGTAGAGAAGTAAACTCTCCACCAGCAACAAGTCTATCAAGAGATGGGGGGGAAAAAAAAGGACACGGTCTTCAGAGGCCATTTGGGCCAACTTATGCTCACGTCAGCATGTCAAGGGGACCTGCTTGTGTTGGCCTATGGGGTACATTTGCAGTGGTGCTGCGTGTGGAGATGGAGAGCACGTATCTAAATACTGGGCTGTTGTGCTGTGTACAGTTAATGGGACACTTGTGAAACAGCTGCTGCTGCTGTGTTTAAAAATTTGTCATCCTAGCTCTGTGATACTATCTGGTCCTAAAGATCCCTTTAATTTATGAAGAATGCTTTAAGTTTCTAGAGCTCTTAATTGGAAAAGTCAACAGCGGTAATCTAAATGATTCTTGAATCACAGATGAGCCTTCGGCATGCTCCAAGTGCTCCTTCCATCCAGCATGGCTGTAACAGCCCCAGCTCATAAACGCATAGCTGAAGGACTGAAGGCAATGATTTTTCCTATTAGGTCTTTCTCATCAGGACACGTTCTTTTCATTTCTTACACAAAGCTTCTTCATGCAAGATCTTGGACCATTTTCCTGCTCTCCACCCCTCCAGAGAGACATGAGGGAAGTTCCACCATGGGAAACTGGATAAAAGTTTGAGGAGTAGATAGTAGAGAACAATCCTCCTCTGAGGGAAGAAGGAGGGGGCCAGAGGTGATCTAACGTATCTGTGACCTTTAGGGTAGCAGCTGTGATGGCATTTCAAGTTGTGTAAACACTGTCCATCTGTAGGTCTTATGTAACTGTGCCTGAGTACCTAGGACACATTATCGTAGCTAGAATCGTGGAGCAAGCGACAGCAAAGTAGAAGGGATTGCAGCTGACATCATGTGTTTACACTAGTGAAGTCACGGGAAGACTCAGACCATCTGAGTGACCTTACTGAACTAAGCTGGCAGGTGGAGTGACAGCTAGCAAACGCAACTTGTTGTCAGGCTGCAGCCAAAACGCATAGGAAGGAATCACTGGTTTGTTTTGCTTTGTTTTGAGTCCTGTACACAGCATTAGCGTCAGCACAACACCTAAGAATCACAGCAGTTAAAGTAGCTGTAGTGCTGATGGTTTTGTCCTTCTCTTGCTCTCTCAGGACGTCTTGCTGCTGAGTCAGTTTATCCGTTCTGATGGAGGGATGCTGCCACGAAGGATCACAGGGCTCTGTTTGGAGGAGCATAAGAAGATTGCTGTCTGTGTGCAGATGGCTCACCGTGCAGGTACCTAGCCTTCTCCTGAGACAACCCCTTACTGGGGGGCACCCACAGAACCCCTTGAGAGGGCCTCCTGCCCAGTTAGTATAGCTCAGTGAGATGTCATTGTCCAGCCACCCAGCAAAATCATTATGGTCCACGTGCTGGGACAGGACGATGGACCAGAGACTACTTGTTCCACTTTCTGTGTGTCTTGGCTACTGCCTTGGCAGCAGACACCTGTCCCTGTAGACAAGTCTACTGTTACAGAAAGGTCTGGGAAGTGGCTCAGTCTCTAGTAACTAATGATTAAATACCAGCTTCTGAAATTGCTTGATTTAGTATAAGCTTGACCTACTTCATTAATAACATGCACCTGTCTACCATCTGCCATGTGAATACTTTTTTGCTTTACCCTGGAAGTGGGACCCACATTGACACAATTGGAGTATAGCGCTGATCTTTATGCCTGGTACCCGAGTTGTATCCAAATTGAATGGACTGAGAATTTTAATAGTCAGATTTTCATCCTGAAGATGGAATATGATTGGACACCAGTGCCCTATG
Source organism: Pampusana beccarii (assembly GCA_013399365.1). Lineage (NCBI taxonomy): Eukaryota > Metazoa > Chordata > Aves > Columbiformes > Columbidae > Pampusana > Pampusana beccarii. The sequence continues at coordinate 856,873 of VWYH01008992.1, forward strand.
CCCTCTCAGAAAGCATCTTTGATAAGCCCAAGTGGCTGTGTCTTTGTGTATTTCTTCTTTATACCCAGCACAACCTCCTAGCTTCTCTTTGGCTGGCTGCAGGCTCAGCAATAGCTAAAGATAAAATACCCTTTTTACTGTACTTGAGTTTTTGCTGTGATGTCCCAGTAGGGATCTGGGTTGCCTGGCTTACAAGGTGAAAGGTAACTTCTGGGTGCTATAGAGGCAAGGAGGCACTACAAAATATTCTCACGCTTTTCTTTTTTCTGTTTCAGGTTTGTTGCCAAACCACAGGCCTCCACTTCCTGAAGGGCATATTCCCAAGAAACCCAAGCTCAACAGGTGCATAGTCTTGTCTTTCCACATCTCTTTTTTTCAGGGATAGATTGGAAGAGAAAAAACATTTCCTTATAACTGGGTAAAACATGCCTTAAGGAATAAGGCTCATTGAGAGTATTGGTAGCATTTTGGAAAAGGTCCGTCATGCTACTCTCTTGTCAGTCTTTTAAGGACAAACCACATCTCGTTCAAACCGTTTATCCCCACAGGATTAAACTGCCACGCTTTAGATTCTGCCCTCCCATCCTCAGCTGCACTCGCCTCCTCATCACTAACACTTAGTAGAGCAGTCACAGGAATATGCCACAGCATCACAGAGTAGTTGAGGTTGGAAGGGGCTTCTGGAGATCACATAGTTCTAGCCCCTTGCTCAAGCAGTGTCACCTAGAGCAGGTTACCCAGGGCTATGTCCAATCAGGTTTTTAATATCTCCAAGGATGGACCTTCCACTGTTTCTCTGGGCAGCTTGTTCCAGAGAACCAACCCTCATAGTGAAACAATGTTTTCTTATGTTCAAAAAGAATTTCTTGTGTTACAGCTTGTGCCCTTTGCTTCTTGTCCTGTCATTGGGCACCACTGGGAAGAACCTGGCTCCATCCTCTTTACTCCCTTCCTTCAAGTATTGCTAAACATTGATAAGATGCTCCCTGAGCTTGCTTTTCTCCAGGCCAAACAGTCCCTTCTCTCTTAGCCTTTTGGTGACCGGGCCCCAACAGCAGGAGGGTGCCCTGGAGGTGTTCCAGCAGTGAGTGGGGGGCTGAGCAGCCAGCAAGCACCCATCACAAGCCAGTTCCCCTCTGCCCCATCCTGGTTTCTCCCAGTCAGCAATTTGCCCTCCACCTTCCTGACCTACAGGGTCTTTTCCCCCTCCCTGGCCTGTATGGCCCCTGGCCTTTGGTGGGTGAAGAGAAAGCCTGCAGCCGCCTCTTACACTGTGCTGGGCGCTCAGAGGTGCTAATCCCCTGTTTATGACCTCACACTCTGTTTCCATGGCAATGTCAGAGCAGTTTATGAACCTTGCATTAGCAAGCTGTGGGGTTACCAGAGGCCATGGGGCTGTTGCTGGGAGAGTTTAGGCTGCAGGGCTGGGGGCAGCTGAAGACTCGTGCATTTCAGTTCTGACTGTCTGCAGTGGAGATTTGAGGAAAATGTCCCCCTTGGAAATGTTCCTTGGATACTGGCAGGCTGCACACTGGGTATCAGTGGGGATCAAATTAGAGGACTACATTTGATAAAGCCCTGTAGCCATCAGATACTTCAGCTCTGAAAACTACTACTTTCCTGTATCTTACAAGTCTTTGGGATTCTTTAGTAGCTGTGTTTCTCTAGCAGCTGTGGGGTGGAGCACATTATCTTGTTAGCATTCACATAGCAACCCTGCATAGCAGGTTGAGACAGGAAATGGCAAATCCTGTATCTTGCTGGAATCACACCAGGACTCCAGGTCTAATGCCTTGATTCCTATAAATTATTCTGTAGACTTTTAGTGAGAACAAAGAACAGATACCTCTGGATACATTCTACATGGAAGTAGGTGTGCTACACCTCTAAAAAGAGATTTAAATTGGAGATTAGTATCCAAGCCCTCCCTATTGCATTGCTGCTCCCTCCCTACACCACCCTTGTTTTCCTTCTCCCTGCAAGGGAACGTAGCAATCAGGGTGGAAGCAGAGTTTGGAAAAAGAGACCAGAGCTGTTGCTGAGAAGATGGAACAGCACTGAAATAGGCAGGCTTTGGGGTCTGGGTAGGGGCAACATAATGGAATCAAGAAATCAAATTGAAAATTTTGTTGGTGGGGTTGGAATTAAACAACTGAGTCCCAGAGCCAGGATAGATTTCAGTGGTACTTCAGGAGTGCTTCCTTGGTCCCTCAGAGTATTGTCATCTTGGCCTGCTGGAAGGGGAAATCTCTGCTTGTGGGAGCCTTGCGACATCTTGGCCATTGTTGTTCTGTGAGAGTTTTGACTGTGTGTACCCCGACCTGCACTTCCCCCATTGCCCTCTGGAACAGTAGCGGGCACAATCTAAGACAGGAGATATCACTTGCTTCCTTCCTCTGGACTGAAGGGTACCCACACGCTTAAGACATTCAGCCTGTACTTATTTTTGGAATGAAGACAGAGCTCATACCGAAGGTTTCCCACATAAATTATTTGTCCAAGCTTACCTTGTCTTTGCCTCTGTACTTGTTTGTAGAGCTTTCTGTAAGTCTATAGTCATTTGGGAAGCACTCAATTGGTGTGTGAAGGAACCAGGGATTCTGGCACAGCAGCTTGCCCATTGCTATGCATGGATGCTTGCAAAGGTGAAAGAAGAGTCACTTGCTTGTCTCTGCAGCAGCCTGGTCCTCCTTGGTCAGAAGAAAGTAGTCATGCAGAAACAAGCCGGTGAACAAAGAGACAAACTTGTATCAGGGTTGCAAAGTGAAATGGATAGTTCTCACAGGTGGGTTTGTCGTATCCGCTATACTGAGAATTTAGGCCATTCCCAGTCATGTGTCCTCTGTTCCTGCTGTCTCCTCCTCGGTCATCTGTACTTGCTCTCTTGCTATCAGGATCTTGCATTGCACATGGAAGAAAGCTTTGCAGAAGACACAGTTCCTGCTATACTGTTCTAAAATAAGAAGGTGCAAGATGAAGAGAATAGACGGAGCACGATAGAGGCTTATAATCTGTCTCAAGACTGTGACAATAAGCTTTGCCCTGCTGAAGGACAATATTTCTCTCAGAATTTTATCTGTACTTTTGTGTGCTCACCCCTTCTGGCCTGAAATTCCTCTCATTGCCTCCCTGTAAGCAGTCGGATGTCTCACTCTTCACTCTGAATTAAGAAATCATTCATACTTTTAAAGGAGGGACTTCTGAGAAGCCAGTGTCTGCTGTGGATGTTACCCACATACTTCTATGAGAATTCCTACCGCCTGAGGACAGAAAATCTTACACTGAGCTGAAGAATGTTTTGCTGATGGTAGAGTTCTTGACATTAGACTACACCATCAGCTGCTAGCGTGACAGGACCATGATGAAAGCCTAAGATAACCTTAGAGGCTGATTCCACTCAGAGCACCTGAGACTGAAGGAGATTCATTGTGGGGAATGTAACTTGAAGTGCGAGGCAGAGCCCAGCAACTCTACCAGAATACAGACCTGAGCATTTGCTTACTGCGTGTTGTCTCTGTGGATGTTCTGTAGACTCAAGCAGCAACCCCTGCCTGGCAGAATTCTGGCAGATTACTTCATTTGGATGAGCAATCCTTTTCATTTTTCTCCAGTCTTGCAGAGTTCTGGTTGATGCTCCCTTTGGCTAGGGCTTCTTCCAGGGTTGTGTCACTGTTTTTGAGAGCAGCTTCCTCTGCTGCCAAATGAGGGACAAACCAACCTGATGAAAAACTGTCCTTTGCCCCTGAGATTATGTACAGGCCAGCTGCATAGGAGGAGATCTGTGGCTGCTGGGCAAAGGTGCTAAGTACATACATAAAGAGGAGCTGTGTTAATGTATACTTCTTGAGAGCACCAGAATAGCTGCTACTCAGCTTTTCCTTGGCTGCACTTGTGGCTTTTCTTGGCCAGAATGTTTGGCCTATGTCATGGTCAACCTATTTAAAGTGAGGCTGCTTCAAATATGAAGTGTCTGGAGTGCACTGACTATCACCCAGCTGGGATTAAAATGTAACATGCCACCGTATGGAACTATCAGCAAACTGTCTTGTTTTTACAAAGGTCAGGAGTGCTGCCCTGCCATTTTTCTAGTGATGTGAAGTGTGGTTTTATCATCCAGAACCCATCTGCCTGCTTTGCCTCTCCAGAAAATGCTCTTCTAGTGCTTACTTCATGATGTTTTCCGAAAAGCAGGATCCTTGCCCTATTTTCTGAAGTGGTTTTATTGCTTCCATTGTACAATCTTTGGACGTTCCTTCTACATGCCCCAGATTTCTCTGCAGAGAGGTAAGAATTGCCCTGCTTTGCACTGGGTCACTTAGCAGATGGCCTTCTCCTACCCATCCTATTTCCTGACCTTGTTTCTGCTACTGGAATGCAAGAGGAAGAGCACATCCCAGCTTGTTCCTGGTCATCCAGCTGTGTAGAATAGTATGAGATCACCCATCCAGGATGTAATAGAATCATTTTGGTTGGAAGAGACCCTCAGGACCATCGAGTCCAACCATAACCTAACCTAACTCTAGCACTAAACCATGTCCCTAAGAACCTCATCTAAACGCCTTTTGAACACCTCCAGGGATGGTGACTCCACCACTTCCCTGGGCAGCCTATTCCAATGCCTCACAACCCTTTCTGTGGAGAATTTTTTCCTAATATCCAATCTAAACCTCCCCTGGCTCAACTTGAGGCCATTTCCTCTTGTCCTATCACTTGCTACTTGGGAGAAGAGACCAACGCCCTCCATGCTACAAACTCCTTTCAGGCAGTTGTAGACAGTGATAAGGTTTCCCCTCAGCCTCCTTTTCTCCAGGCTAAACAGCCCCAGATCCCTCAGCCGCTCCTCATCAGACTTGTGCTCCAGGCCCCTCACCGGCTTTGTTGCCCTTCTCTGCACTCTCTCTAGTACCTCAATGTCCTCCTTATGATACTGGGCCTACAGAAGAAAGTATAACATGACAGCGAAATGCCAGTTTGAGCCAAGCTGTGTGGTCCTGGGGGTGGCAGGAGACATGTAAGAACACCTTGTGGTCAGAATTCAACTGGGGAGCACTCCACAGCTTTCTCTTCTACCCTCTGCAATTGGGACACTGTCTAGGTGAGACCATGATGTTTCTCTTTTCTTGGACTTTAGTTCTTTGTCTTTTTGCTTTCTGCCTGATTTGTTTTTGACAGCAATAGCTCATGAAGGTTACTGCTTAACTGCTTTACTAGCTATGGGGGCCTTTGAAGAAATATGACCATTGAAGTACCCACATAATCCATAAACTCTTGAATCTACTGTCTTCCCCCTCTCTTCCATACCGTTTGCCTGCGGAACTTGGACATGGAGCACCAGTGAAGTTTACCCCCTATCAATGCAGAATTACTCCCTACATTTCATTTTCTCATGTTTGGCCCAGTCTAGGGCTTTCACTATTTCCAAGGGATGATTCCACAAGCGAATTTGTCTTGCAGCCAAGAATTGTTCCCTCATCCTCAGCCTGAATTCTCCTTTTCATAACTTCCTGCGGTTATTTCTGCGTTCATTCGTGTGCCAGCCTGGCATGCTCCAGTTAAGTGCTGCAGAAACAAAATATTTTTACTAGTCCATGAGGCCAAGGAAGTTCTGAGGGATTTCACCAGCACTGTGCAGAGTGACAGACTGTTCTCATATTCCAGATTCATGTGTGTGTAGGCCACCTCACACAAGAACCATCTGGGAAACAGTCAAGCACAGCTGCAGGTCAAACTTCTTACTTTCAGGAGTGGAAACCTGAATAGCTCAGCAGTTTTCTTTCCAGCGTGGAATTTGTTGCATGTATAGTGTGGACTAACACTCTATCCAGAACAGTCGGTGAGTTCAGGCCAGCATCTAGATGCTCTCTTAATGTGAGTATAGCACTCATTTTCTCTTGGCAGGTCCAAAATATTGGTTAAAGCACAACACTGTGAGGTTGTTCCCTTTCCAAAAGGACTAAGGGATGTCACAGTTTCTCTGAGTCTGGGCTGTGTCAGCAAGAGGTGCTGTAGGTTATGGAGTACTTGATCTGGAGTGCTCAGCTGCCACTCCAATTTCAGCTGCCTACTGGAAGACCAGAACTTGGCACATACAATATCCAAGTCAATCCCTCTTCCATCACCTGAACTGAAGAAGTTCCTGTGTGTTAGGAAAGAGGCAGGTTCCATATGAACTCCTCATGAATTACAAAGTTCTCAGGCTCTGTGGACACCTCTTGTCCGTGAGAGCAGAATCTGGTTTCGCTGCTATCAGTATTTCACTCCAGCAGCATGTGGTTTCTCTCATCTGCATGGAAACTCTGCTGTGCATAGCATGTGAATTCAAAAGCAAAGATCCAGACGGCTGCAGGTGAGCAAAGCCAAGAGGTGTCATGGGAAGGGATGTGGCAGGGAGGAGCAATCTTGCCAGCACTTTGATCGAGTGCTTCCTGCAGTCTGTAGCCCTCTGCCTTCTGCTCTTTATCCAAACAAAAGCCAGACTGAAAAAGTTCAGTGGGGGTTCAGAAGTTCAGCCTCGAACTGCACCAGTGCGGCCTTTGCATGGGCTGCGTGCCGGGCTGCGGGTGCCCCACAGGTAGGTCATTTCCCTTACCCAGCAGGTGGAAGCCCTGGGCTACTCCTAGGTGTTAAGTGGCAGCCTCTGAGTGAGGAGGCTTTGGGGCCCTCCTGCTCGCTGAATAAAATCTGTGGAAATGGACTTGCACATGCCACAGAGATTTTAAGCAATCGCAATGACTGCAGGTGCCTAACCACAGTTGTTTCCATCCTGTTTATATCTTGCCTTTTCCCATCAGGGAAATCCCACAAGGATTCTCATCATGCTTTATCCAAACTATTATAATTTGTGCAGCTGGAGTGTAGGGATTCTAGCTGTTGACTGGGATCCTACTGTACTCAAGGGGGCAAGCAGAGTCCCGAGGTGAGTTGCCAGTCCCCAAGACTGGCAGTTTTGTTCCCCTTTCTCCAGAGTTGAGAGCTCTGCACACTGAGATAGCAGGTTAGGAGACTGTGGACCAGCTGCATTTGGCATCCACATGGAAGCTCTGTCCTGACAACCCTCAGCTGATTGAGAAAATTCAGACCATCTGCCAGTGTGTGTGTGTAGGTTATTGTAAAAACTCCCCAAGACAAACTGTGTGGTTGTATACAATGGAAAGTTGGGTGACTTGTCTTGAAAAGGGGCTACACTACCTTACATGGACAGCAGAGTTTGCAGAAAAGGCCCATCTCTAACATGATTTTTTGTGGATTGTTTTTACTGTTAGGAAAAAAAAAAATCTGTGAAACAGTAGGAACTGGGGTTAGTCAAAGAGGAAAAGGAACGTTGTAGAATGACTGCTCCCAGGCATCAGGCTTTTGCCACTGCTGAATCAAGGTGGGGGAAAAAAAAAAAGGGCAGCAAACAAAATAGGACAAGTTTGAGTTTGGGACAAAGCAAGTATTAAAAGCGCTAAAAGCAAATGTGCTCCAGGAAGGGAAAGCGTCCAAATGTCTGTTTCAGCTAACAATGAAAAGCCCAGCCTGCAGTCCCCAAAGGAAGCCAAAAGCCTGGACCAGAGCGCTGGATTAGACCTGCTCAAAAGAGAAATAACAAAAGCTTTAAAATCAGGCCATTACTAAATCCTCCTTCCTATGCAGAATTGGGGTGTGCACTTCCAGCCCCCACACAGAAACAGAGGGATTTCTTAAAAAGCCACTGTCTAAACCTGCATGCAGCATTGATGTGTATCTCACATTCATTTCTCTTCCAGTGAGATCATTTATTATCACAGGGGCACTTTCCCGTAAGCCTGTGGACACGTGACCAGAACTGCACTTGGCACACTGATGCATTAAAACAATTTGGGATTTTTTTTTCCTCCTTCACTGTGAGCGCAGCCTTGCGATATCAGAATTTGCGCTACAGACCTCCTAAGTGCAGAAAGGGGAATGTGAAAAGAAGGAACTTGCCCCATGTGCCCATCAAATACCCTACAGCTTCTCCCAAAGGAGCTGCCTTGCCACAGTTCTTTGCCAGATTGCCAACTGGGGACCTGCATTTGGACTCCCTGAACTCCCTTTGTGTGTGAAATTAGAGACGGGAGAGTCTCTCCTACTTCCTGTCCTGATGTGGTTATGTAAGGGATTCCACTAATGCACTGCATAACATGAAAGGTCAAAAGGGACTAGTTTTAACGCACGCACAGGAGGACAAGTGGCTGGATCTTGCTCTTTGCTGTCTCCCACATCCCTCCTCCTGTTGCTTCTGGGTGTTTTAACTATCATAAACTCCTCAAAGCAGAAGCAAAGCATTTTGGAAGTGGCTTCATTTTAGTGGCAGGAACCTCCAAATGTGATTTATTTTCAATTTGTGCTGTTTGGGATTGCTGAGGAAGTGCTAGGAAAATGGGCTGCTGTTATACAGTCTGTAGCTGCCTGGCATAGCAAGCTTTCTTTGTAGTTCTCAGGCATGTGCCAAATGCCTTCAAACAAATGCATTACATGGTCTCTGTCCAAAGTTCTTAATATCTCAAATTTGCACAATGCAAATAAAAGGTAACAAAGCTGGTTGTGGAGAGGATGACTGATTGAGGTTACATTAAGACCATGGGATTACTCAACAGAGGCATGCAAACATTGCTGGACAAAGTTTATCAGTCTGTTCCAAATTCTAATTTGTTGGAGCATTGTTTGTGCAGATTATGCTAGGGTTTTACTTTGGATCTTTATTGTCTGAAAAGACTCCTCTTTCTCTAAGGACTTCTATTCCCCTCTCTACCGGTAGCAAAAGATTTAAAGCCTAACAAAACTCTGGGCCACCCAGCCACAGGGTAGGATTTCCAGTAACTGATTCTGGATCTGAAATCCCCTGCCTGTTTGCAAAGCCAAGTCTAAAACTTCAAATGGTAAAAAGCAGAGGATTTTTGCCAGACATGGCTCTTCACAGAGATTTGCAGTTGTGATGGTAATTCTATTCTAGCACCTCTTGCATTGTAGGTTCTGACTTCCTGCACCAGCAAGCTGCAATAGTATCGTATAGAGAATAGGAAAGCAAATTTTCACATGTGAAAATACAAGACTAGGCCAGAAACCTATCCCATGGAGAAGAAATAACCAATTATACACTGAAAGTAAACAAATCCCTTTTTAGAGACTTATTTCTCACAGAGTTTAGCCTTTGTAATTAGTTTACCTTATTGAGGCTGGCTGTTGAAATAACACATCTCATACAGGCTGGATGCATTCAGTCTTGGACTTAGTTCCAATGAAAGCATTTGGCACTCCAGTTTAGCTACAGGTGAACAACTTGCCAGCAGCCTGGAGACTACACCTGATCTGTTTCATGAAACTGGGAGTCAGGCTGGTGCCAGTGCTTTCAGTACAGAGGTGCAGCTTATTAGTTCCAAAACAAACAAAAATTCCTTTCTAGTGGTCCCTTCTGAATTGAGGCAGCTCTGCTCACGGTTATTCCTTTTATGAAGAGGCACTTGGGGAGGCAGAGGCTGTAGTGCCTGCTTCTGCTTCAGTCAGAACCTCTTCTCAGTGATGAGTCTCAAACTGAAATGCGTTTGTGTTGTTTTGACAGGTATCTGACCCGCTGGTCCATCAAATCTGCAAAGCCCATCTGGAGGAGAGGCCCTAAGTGGTGCAAAAAACCTCTGCCAGTCGGACACCCTTTGCTGAAGGATAATGTCAAATATACACACAAGCTTCTGTGTTACAACCACTAGTGGCCAGAACTGGCATACTCAGTAAGCACAGCTGTTTTCCACTGTTATGGGTTTTTTTTGCAAGTTTGTCAGCATCTCAACTTTTCTTATCCCAAAACTGTCATTAGTACTCTGTATTTTCTCCAGTGAATGCAATCTGCTCCTCTAGGAGGATATAAGATTCAGCAAAGCAAAGTTCCGTTTGCAGAATGATTTGGAGAAAGCAGGGGGCAAAGACTTTTACCTCAAAGCCAGAAAAAATCTGAAGGCTTTTGTTTCTCAGTCCATGACTGGGTTTGGAAAACGATTTTTCCTTCTTTTACCAACAATGAATGGTGAATTCCCCATTAATGTGTGTTTCAACTCAGATTTGCCTTCTTGGCAGTAACAGAAATAGTTAATGACTACTGAAATGAATTTTTCTGTAATCTGTACTACCCATAATTTGCAGCAGAACACCTGTGGCAGTGGCAGACAGGTATGTGTGTGTCTTATATGTCCCCTTAAGGATTCTTGGTTTGTGCTTCACTCCTGAATCCAGCAAATACAGAATGTTGACATCCTCGACGACTTGGCCTAGTTTTTTGCCCTTGCAAGTACATTTGCCACAAGTCTTCCATGTCAGTGATACAGCTGCTTCCTGGGATAGTTTGGGGCTGATAGATGTGCATAATTTTCCATCTTGTAACTAAAAAGTGGCACCATTTCTCTCCCTGTACAGTACATGTATGCACCTTCCAATGAGTGACCACTGCTACTTGAGAAGTACTACTTATGGGCCTAGTATAAAAGGCTTACTAAATTTATCAGGGTCATTATTGCTTTGGCTCCATTTACTTGATATTTATCTGGGGGCTACAAATCAACAACAGGTTTTTTTGCGTATTACTGTGGCACTTAACCTTGTACTGCTTTCATCAGAATCACCTGCTAATACCTATCGGCATGGACAGAAATAAAGGGTAAGGATAAATACATATTACCAAAGAAATCAAATTAGATTATAATGGTTCTTTTTAGCCTTGCTTTGTGAAATGGAAGACCTACATTCAGCCCCTTGAGCTGGCCAAGATCTTTTTGTTTTGGGAGACAGAACCAAGACTTCATTAACTACTGAGATAAAATCTCTAGCTGACCTTCTCTATTTTATGAAGCTTCGAAACCTACAGCCCTTCAGAAAGGAAAATATTTTTCTCTCCTCTACCTACAGAAGTTACTATGTCTTCTAGCCCAAGTAGCTCTGCTCAGTGAGTTTTACTAATGGAGAAGGCACTGGATTAAACCATTGCCTTGAGATGAACCAGAATGAGTACACTTTGCAAAAGACCAAGTGATGCCCACAGTTAATTTTTTTTCTGCAGTTTAGTGCCATGTGCTGGAAAGACCCCTCTAATTTTGGTGAAACCTAACATCTGAAAAACAAAACACTCTCTTCCGTGTGCCTTTCTGGAGTTCAGGGTTTAGTAGAGATCTCTTAAAGTGTGCATCAGCTTTCTACTCTAACTCCAAGGCATGTCATTCACAGGTGACAGCAGGTTTTCATTTGTGTTGTCTCCAAATGAGTTTTTGTGTATGCATGGTGCCTTTGTAATCAGACAGATGGCTTAGGTTTGATTTCTGACGTAGGGCTTCACCCATCATGGAAGAAAATGCAATTTGTTCCTATCTAAAGGATCTGCAGTGACACATAACAGGGAATTCAATCTGGAGTTGAGGGAGGATTGCATACTGTGAAGTCCTAGGAGAAGAATCAGAGCCAGCATCCAGGCACAGAATAATCCTACTCGAAGTGCAGAGGTTTCACACATTTATTAGAACAAGCAATAAACAAAAATATCTAAAGTATAAAATCTAGATGTTCTCAAGTCCTCGTCCCAGACGGGAGAGTCACAGCATGAAGGGCAGATCTAAGTTCTTCTCGCCGGTGCCAAAGTAGACATAGCCATATTGCTTGGTCATTGGGACATGGTAGAAGGTCAGTCCCAGCCAGAGCAGGCTCCGCAGCACCACCACAGTGCCTCCCTTCTCCAGCTGGACAGTCCAGGAGCCTGTGCAAGAACATATACAAATAAGTCACTGCAAAGGAGAAAAAGGCAGCGTTCCTGGAGCAAGCTGTCCCTGCACTGAGAGGAGGACTGCGGTGGGTTCTGCCTGACCAGTTAACAGTGCACAAGGCTGCACAAGGCTTGCGACACCTGGAAAGGGGAAATTCAGGAAGAGCAAAAACCTTTATGCCCTTTCGTCTTTTGTCAGTTCAGCGTTACAGGCTGCCTTCATTTCCAGATGTCTGTCTAGTTTCACACAGTAGCATATTCCCATGGCTATGATGCTAATGTCATATGCGTCACAGGAAGGGACTCCTGGAGCTCCAGACTTGTACACTTGATCCCTAGGAGACGCTACAGCTATTCTTGGCTGCTTCTGAGTGGGCAGCAGTTACTCTAAAAAGCTTTGCCACCTACTTGGTCTGGCTAATAGCTACAGGGAGCCAAGACTAGCTATAGCAATCCTGCATAGGTATGATATGTCTTCTTAAAATAAATTCATAGCAGTAGCCGTAGGAAGAAGAAGGTGCTTTCCTGCTCCAGGGAAGACTGGTTTCCCTGATGCAGTGACTGGGAAAGAGGAAGAAAAAATGTAAAGCAGAGCATTTCCTATCTCAGAGAAATTTGCAGAAAAGGTTAATTCTCTTCAGTCTTTCTTGGCTCCACCATTGAAGAGGATGTGCGTTGTAGGGGCAAAGGGATTAGTTTTCGCATTAATTTTGCTTTGGCTCTGCAGAGGAGATTCAGAGCCAGTGTGAAAATGTAATTTCTTCTGGATGCGAGGAGCTCTGAGCCACTGAGTATTTGTTTTGCGTCTGACACTACAGCCTGGGAACAGTGCCGGAGGGGAGGGGGCTGGAGCATCAGCTTGGATTCAGTGCCAGAGGGCAAGGAGCTCCCAGGAGAAGAAAATACCAGCTTCAGCACCAAAATCAGTAATGCCTAGAGGCTACAATGTAGGGAAGAAGGTTTCTGCTGATTCTCCATCTAAAGGCAAAAGCAGCAAGCCCAAATAAAAGAAAATGCACTTGGAGCAGTCAGGCTACAACTGGCCTAGAGTCAAGCAGTCAGCCTATCTGCACCCAAAGCCAAAATCTGTCAATTCCAGAGTAAGCAGAAAGCCAATAATGTGTTGGGCCAGTTAGATGGTATTCATGCTTGTAGATAATTTTAGGCTCATCAGTTTGTGCTATGACTCATGCTTACTCATGTCATGGTTAGCCTGGGGAAGGGATTCTGTGATTGCTGTCAGCTGCTGGTCCTCCCCCTCCCACAACTTCTGCCTCGGCCAATTTCAGTCACATCTGACCAAGGACAGAGGGGCTTTAACACCGCCAGTTCCTACAACAGGTCTCCACAGGACATGGCCCAGGGGTTGACTGCAGCTCCTGAAGCTATTTGTTTGGTCTGCCTGCAGCTGCGAGGAAGCACAGGCTGTTTGGCTCGCCTGGCAGCCAAGAGGCAGCAGCTGGCTGCACAGCCAGTGTTTGCTGAGTTTTGGGCTCTTGCATGCTCGCTCGCAGTACCTGTCGCCTCTTAGGCAGTTCATGGCAAACTACAGTAGCTGATGGCTTGACGGAGGAGGGAGGTTGAGGGCAAACGTATATATTGTGGCTGCAGAATCAGAAAGGAAAAACGCAGTTCAAAGCCATATAAAACCAGGTGTCAAGAGTTGTGCTGCTTACCTGTTACCTATCTCTTATCTTTGTATTTCTGTACTTTTCAAAAGTTTATTGGACACCATTATTTCCCCTGTCTCCTTTAGTAGCAAGTTCCACAGGTTTGTTATACCATAATATGCACAACGTGAGTCCTGTGTTATCTTTAATCTGTTACCTTTTAAAGTACCCTCTTCAGTTATGTGCAAACATGTAACTAAATGAACAGCCAGAACAGGTGCCTGACAAACTGACTCTGTCTGCAGGACAGACGTACAAAAGAGACATTCACAGACTCGGGAGACTTCTGTGCTGTAGAGCTTACTTCTGACTCACTCAGCTCTGTGTTTCCACTGAAGACAAACAGCTGGAATCGCAGTAAAGCACAACAGTACTTAATATAGGGTAGGATCAGTACAGGTGTGTGCCATCTTGTCACCTTCCTTGTGCTGTGACATTCTTTGCATAGGTCCTAGTTAAAACATGAGCTAATGTCTTTTCAGGCAGTGGCTTCACATACAAGGTAACCCAAATCTCCCATGCAGTCTCTCCAGTGTCACTCATATGGACACAAATTGGACTGGATCTTTGTCATACCTAGAGTAAAAACACATATTACGGTTCAGCCACTGGGATTACAAATTCTGACTGACTGAGTCTCTGACAAAATCTGCATGTTCTTAAGAAACTTCACTGCTTGGGTAGCATGGAAACCCAGCTAGGGAGCAACTCACTACAAGGCAGATCATCCAGTGGCTGAAACACTACAGCTATGTGCTGTCAAAGGACAAGCTTTCAATTTCTTGAACTTTACAAGTTTTTAACATTTGCTAGTGGCAGTAGCTAGACTATGCGTAGGGGTGTTGAGCAACAAATGGCAAGCAAATAGGTCTGAATTTAATTGTGACAAATTACTTTTTCCATTTCTCCTTTGAACATTGAACTGACTGATTTCAGTGCAGGTTTCTCGTAGCTTGAACTTGCAGAAATTATCTGCAAGCCCTTCATCGAAATACTTGTGGTTCTTGCTGCAGCTTTACACATTGGTTTGTAGGAGGGACTGTAAACTTTTGGAAGAGTTTCTCTGACAAAAAGTTAATGGAATGAGGAGCTCTCATCATCTTTGATTTAGGACCAGTCCACTGAGAACAAGTCTGTCAAGAATAGGACTGTGCCTTGCCTTGCCTTGCTGGGTGGCGAAAGCCTTTAGGGATTATCTAGTTTGTAATGCCTCCCAACATACTGGAAGCATCCAGCAGCCTAAGTACATGTGATAGCTTGTATATATATGTAAATGTACACAGATGAGCCCTCTGCCCCAAAACTATTTACAAAGAAGAAAAAGAAATGCCTGGAGCATGACAAGTGGGAAAGGTGAGAGGGAAAACAGGGATATTGATGCTCTCAGGAACTCTATCTGCGTTCATACTTGTTTTTGTTGGACAAATTCACAGAGAAGGTAAATCAAGTTCAACTTGATTAAATCCCCATACCTATGCTCTGAGGCAATACAGTACATGGATCCATGATCTCAGAACATTTACCCAGTGTCACACAGGCTTATCAATCTCTGCAGAATATTCATCAGCAGTTAACTTTGCTGATCAAAGGAAATTCCCATATGCCTTCACAGCTGGCAGAAATGAACAGATGTAACTGAATACAGCTCCATTCGCATTTATGCTAGATGTGCATTCACTTCTATGCAGTGATGTGTAGCTGCTTCATTTCCCTGCCATCTGTCCAAGCTACAAACTCTCAAATTTGTCTTTTCATAAATGTGAGACCTTTGGGGAATTTTAAGTTGTTACACTTCCCAGATCCTCTCTGACCATTGATTCTGCATCTAGTTCTATGCAAGTACAGACAATAAAGTTTTGTCAATGCTGCGTAAGTCTTCCTGTGAAATGAGGGCCTGAACAAAAGCAGGTTACTTAAGGGCAATCCCAACCAGACCAACACAACATAGATTGAGGACAGGAAAAATTATAAGAAACTGCCTGAAACTGTAATGCTACTTTAATACAGATCCTGTTTTCAGCCAGAATGATGATTAGTCATAGAGCTGCTCTTTATTCTGCATTGCCAAACAGCAGCAGCAGTGCCACCTTCCACCTTTTACTAACCAGATAACTGGGGACATTTTTCTAACCCAACTATCAAAGGTGATTTATTCAGTATACTTTTCCAGACTGGATTTTGCAACACACAAAACCCATTCAGAAACTGCATTTGATACACAGTGTTGCTGTCTGCCTCCTAAGAAGGCATCACATTAAAGTTCTGGAATCTATCTGCTTATTCTCGTCCTTTTCTTTAAAGGAAGAAATTAGGGCCCATTATCTCAGTACTTATTTTTTCCATACCTCACCACATTAGCAGCATTTGAGGAAATGGTCCAGAAAACAAAATTAATATTTGAACTCAGGAGACATGAGGAAAATTGTTCTTCTTGAAAGACTGAAGACAACTGTATTCTCTTCCATCACAGCTCAAATCTCACAATCTTCGAACAACAAGATGCTTTTTCAGGCCCATCTTTCTTGTAGGAGTTTGAAATAATGATGTTGTAAATCACTCTAAAAGTACTTTAATCAGTAGCTAATGACCAGTATGAAATAATAGCTTAAAATGAATACGCCTTCCTTCCTCCTTCAAGAGAAAGCCTATAAATGCATTTAATAATACAATATTAAAAGGGATGAGGAGACTAATGAAAATTAAATGCTGCTTTTATATTTTTAAATTTTTTTTTAACTTCCTATTGCAAACAGTTCTTGGAGTAAAATCATTGCATAGGTAGATGTAGGTCTGTATGACTATAAAAATGAAGAAGCACGATGCTGAGTTCAAATTCTTTCTAACATTGGCTCAGAATACCCCATAGCAGTTCCTGTGCTCATCATTACCCCTGTGTCAGACAACTTGTCTCTTACTGGGAAGCTGGGAAACTCAGAGCATCACTCTTTGAGGTATACCAAGACTCCTAGGTAAAAGTTTTCAGGAAAAAATTAAAAATTATTATTTGCATTGGAGGGAATACAACTAGGACTAGGAGACAGCAAGTAAAAGCTGGCTTTCCTAGAGTTAAATACTGATTTTAACTTGCATATACATGTGAGCTGTAGCCTGTATTGTCTCTGAATTAGGCAGCAGAGTTAGCTTCACTCATCACGCAAAGCTCACTGAGGTGCAGGGAACTGGAGGTCATTGCTCTCACACTAGAGATCTCTCACAGTAACACTGCTCTGGTGAGGTTTCCATTCTTCAAAATACTTTTTTTTAAAGAGCAAGTTAATTCTTAAGCTGCACCCAGCAAATCTAAGGATGTCAAGCACTGTCTGTGCTAAAACTATTGCCTGTTGCTGCTCCAGAAGGGAAGGGAGGGAGCTGCTGTGTGGGAGGAAAGAGCATGGGAAAAATATCTGCTGGATGTAGATCTGGAGCTTCGTATTCCCTCTTTGGATCAGGCTGCAGCCTCCACCCTCCAAACACAGGCAGGAATTCTGAGGAGTTCCTTACATCTTTCCCAAACAAGAAAGTGCTTTGAAGATCCTGATGCTCACCCAGTGTTAAAGCACTGCCTTTTTTATGGCCCTTCAACAGCTGCCAGGACACCAGGGCTGAATTTCAAAAGTCAACCTCCTTCTCAGCTTCTTCTTCCTTTCCAGTCGCCAATAGAAATCCCTGTCTCATTCCCCACATCTGTCTCAGCTACGGGCTGAATCTTGTAATTCACAGAGGCAATAGGGTGCGTGAGACCTTAGCTCTTAAACAAAAGCCTTTTAAGCGGGCTGTTTGCAGAAGAACTTTCCTGCGGTAACTGGTCCACTTTCAGTATGACCTCTCATAACATTGCTGCTTTGGAGGTGATTCAGGAATGCCTCATTTCAGTGCAAGATTGAGAAGAAACAGCTTTGAGAGCTAGACAGGCTGATACGGAGGCTCCATGTCACAAAAGCTCACAGAAGGTCATAAAAGTGACATTATCAATTGCTCTGCAAAGGAGGAGATGTCTCAAGGGAAAAGCAGCTACAGTATGGTTGCACTTACCATTAACACAGTGTGTTGTCGTAAGAGCAGGTTATATCTTGCTGCAGTCAGTCCTGAGTGAGAGTGAAGTACTGAGCTATAGGACAAATATGAACACCCAGAGAGGGGCAACATAACCATTTCCCTTTGCAAAAGCAGCCGCTGCTTGGCTGGGTGACCCCAAGCACTTAGCTCTGACAAAGCTACGCTACGCCCATGGGATTTAGCTTCCATTCCACTCCAACAGAAAATCCTACACTGGGAAGAGCTTCCTACTTCTAATTTGCTGCCTGCAGGGAACAAAGACAAATTGCCAAGCAGAGCAGCTGTAATGAAAGGTCGCTGTGCTCTGGCTCTCGACAAATTTCGCCACACGGATGTTTCACATGCAGCCCACTAGCCATAAGGACGCATCCAAATACTCTTACGTGGGCTCAAACTCCTTCATGCCACTCACTGACTGCAAACTAAATCTCTTTCATTTGCATGACACACCACCTGCACCCCATATGTTAACACAGTTGTCAATATCTCCAATTCCCCATATAACTATTTAATAATAATTAAACAAAAACACAGACTGGTTGCAGGTTCAGTACTATTTTAAAAAGCCACCAGAGCCAGGAAAGCACATCTTAAAATCAGTCAGATGCTGCCAAGCTCCTCTCGCTTGGTCCTAGTGCCTGCCACCTCTTTGACACACAAATACAACCATGCTCAAACCTCAAAGTAAAACGATCCTACTTCAGAGGCTTTTTCTCTCTGTTATCCTCTCCAATTGGTGATGCCTCTGCAGCATAAATTATTAAGACAGGCCTGGGCCTTTCATTGACACACAAAATACCTGTTCCTGCTGACAGGGAAGACCCAGGGATTGCAGTGTTGTCCCAGGTGCACAGTATTCAGATGTGTCCAAGTACTGGGTGAAATTCGGGCCATACTTAGACATCTGACAACAGTGCTGCTTAATCTAGTTGAAGCAGCTTCCCTCAAACCCTTATTGGCCCCCTGCCCCCATCACTCTTCCATCATAGAGACCACAAAAGTTCTTATTTAACTGCTCAGTGAACCAGGTCAGGGAAACGATCTAGCTGAAAAATAGTCTAGCCAAAAATAAAGTTATTTTTCCAGCTGGAATCTGGCTACACAGCCAGCAATGCCAACACAAAAGAAAGGACAATACACAGACATAAATGAGCAGCAGAGGATGGGAAGGACTGAAAAAGCTAGCACAGAAGTAATACACATCAAATTACAGCCTCCCTTATAGCCCAGTTAGTTGGCCCTTTAGTCCTAAATCCACCTGATAATTAGAATAAAGCTAGAATCCTTTTTACTCTTCTGTTGTTGTTGTTATGAAGAAAAAGATGCAGACTTTGCACAGAAAGCATCCAGAATAAAGATTTGGAATGGAGCTGTGCGCTAGAGGAAACAGCAAGACCATATGCAATGAAAACTTAAAAGGAGTAGGAAAAACTGATTAAAATCCCTGCTATTTGGATTCTGACAATGGCAATACAGATCACTGTATCTTGGGTCTTCTGTGGTAAATTTAGAAATCTCTCAGAGTGGCAAAGCACCCTCCTTCCAAAGCACAAGTTTACGCTGGATCTCGTCACACTCCATATTTCTTGTTCAGCTAGTCGCTGTGGAAACGTTTTTGGAGCGTGCCAGGAGTCACGTAGCATCTACCTGGGGAGCCGCTGCATTAATCCGTCACCTTCGTGGGCTTCTCTCAGCCCATTGGTTGGTAGGAAGAAAAAGGAGTCTCTCGCCCCTCCCTGCTCAGAATGAAAGACGCTTCCTCTAAATCTTGCTACAGGATTTCAGGCTCAATTCAGCTTCTTTGGGGCTTTTGTCACCAAACAAATGTGATGTCTTTGAAAGAAAGATTAACAGTTTGATGAAAGGATGCAATGGACAGCTTTGTTCTAGCCCGCTTCCCCCTAGAGCTTTCGGTCACTGTCACTTTCTTACCCACGGGAGAATATCTGTCTGACTCTCAGAGGAGATTATGGCCACCTTGTAAGATTTTGCCTCTCCTGATAACAAAGCTCTGGCCACTTTGAGGAGCTGATAATGATGAACAGGGGCTGGATTAGGGGCAAAGAACCTCACATTGATCTCTGAATTCTGAGAGAACACAAAGCAGTCAATCTGGGATTCAAAACCCACCAAATGCTTAGAGCACATCCAGTTCACTCTCTTGCAGGAGGGGCAAGGCTACAAGCCCTGTCAGTCCCCGAGTTGTACTTCTTACCTCATCAAAGTAGCAGGACTAGTTAAAAGGGCTTAGGACCAGGAACAGATGGCACAGATTATAAACTGTCAATATTTTCATACTAAACTAGATACAATTCTAGCCCAAATTACCTGAAGAGTTTACTAGTTTCTGAGAAGACTGTCATACTGAGCATGCCACACAGCACAGGGGAGCTATGTTGATATTCAAGCTAATTCTGAACACTGAAGATGGCTAAGCACCTTCTAGTGCCTGGGATAGCTTGTCTCTGCACAGCACAACTGCTCTACAAATACACCACAGATCGACTGCAATCAACTACACACAGCCACACACCCCTTCAGCATGCAGAATTTCAATCCATGTGATATTTGTGTACAGTAAAACAAGACAACGCCTTTGTTGACTCCCTCCCTGCAAAAGTTCTATGGCCAAAGGGGCAGCAAACAGCAAGGGAAAGCTATACACAGGGCTGGCACCAATGCCAACTGCTGCACAGGAAGAACTGTCACTCCTGACACGGAGCACCTTCAGAAATAGATCAGTCCTAGCAAAAGCTGACCTCATTCTGACTTCAGTGACACACAGACTGCCCTAGGCTTCCCCCTCCAAGTAATTTTTCATCATTCCCTGGAGAAAGGGTTTGGCCAAGGCTGGCTGATGTGGTGATAAAACTACAATTTCTGGTTCTAAGAGGCTTTACCAGCATTTCCCATCAGTTCAGCAAGAAGTTCATCTCCTTTTCATGTCCAATGAACCAAGAACTGAAATGGAGACAGGGTCAGCAATTATTTCTTTTACTGAGGAGGAAAACACTTTAAATACAATCCCCGGAAAGTTACTATGAAGACTCAGCTTCTGTCCTCATTCTTTCACTGCAGCAGTCAGGAGAGTGAAGAACTCCACCACAGCTCTCAGTTGATGGGCAGCCCTGCTCTGGTGTAAATTCATCCAAGGCCTCTGACTAAACAAGACCCCTGAGGTGATATAGACCTAGGGCCCAAAAGCAGTGAATGCACTGCTTTATTACTTAAAGACACAAAGCCCAAGGAAAACAGACTCCTCTCCAGAAATCAAGGCAGGCCATGGATAGCCAGTCAGAAGCTATCTGGCTCTGGAGTCCTCCTGCTGTGCTGCCACATGGGAGGTTCCAGTCTGATCTTGAACTCCTGAGCTGGCAGTGCCCCAGCTGCAGGAGGGACAACATCTTGCTCCCAGACAATTCTCTTGGGTCACTGCAGAAGTGGCCTTGCAGCCTCTAAAGGCTCCCCAGTCCATACATTACTAGCAAAAATGAAGAGTGTCTCTGCTTCTGAATGATACAAGAGACATGCTTATTTGTTTGTCTATGTCCACTGCATGCCTGTGATCACTAAGGATGCTAACAAAGCTATTGAAAAGCCCAGTGACCATTCAAAAAATTGCCTAAGCTTGGAAGGGACAGAGCCTCTTCTCCATACCTACAGTTCAGGAGGTCAGTATACCACACACAGTCTGGAAACTCAGGCCATACCTTCTCCTCAATTTGATGCTGCTCTTGGTGCTTTTCTTTCTCATTTTACTTTTCTGTGGTTCCCTTTTCTGTGCGCAGCACCGACAATGTGGCACCATAGTGCGCCCTGCTGGAAGGTAGCAGCTACGGCCATCCTAGAATTATTTCTAGGGATGGCTGACTCCAGTTTTAACAGAGAAATTCAGGTACCAACACTTTAACTAGTAACCCATTGAGCCAGCTATTCAGATCAGTTAACACATGTGAAAGCTAACTGTTCTATGTACATTGATCTGTTTTACTCCTTCTGTAGCGCTGTGTTATAACACTTGTTTGTCAAAAACACTTCTATAAATGTCGGATAACTCCATGGGATACTGTAGTTCAGTTTCACACATAACAAGCCTAAGGATCACCTCTCCTAACCAGGAACAAGGGCAGCTGTGAGCCTTGCTAGGTATTTTGGTTTACATTTTGGCTACCTCTTTTTATCCTCGCTAACACGAAACTCTCATTCATTATGGCTCTTTTAGTTTGGATTTCAGTGAGACAGCTTGAAAAGCCTTGTCCCCGTGTGGCTCTTGGCAGGCTAAGAAGTAAAGTGCTCTTGCTCTCAGCTTTCACAGAGCTGGGGAGGTGCTGCTTATTGTTAAGCAATGAAAGAGGAGGGCTCAGGTCACATCTGTGAAATGTTAGCGGAGAAGGGAGGCTGGGTGAAAGTAGGTGGCCAGCACAGCACAGCACTTCACTGGATTTTGCAAGGCCACTGGGGAGATAGGCAGCCATTTGTCTTAGAGCCCTGATAACGGGCTGACTTGCTCTCTGCTGGCTAGCTGGGGGTTGTAAATACCTCTGCAGACACAAGCTCTTGAAATGGCTGGAGAAGAGGCTGATAGGGGATTAATCGCCTGGAGGCGGGTCGAAAGGGAGTTAATTAGCTCTGTAATGCATGGAGATAAAGCAGGTTTGTGTCTCCTGGCCTTCTTCCTTCCAGCACCTTTGGGGCAAGCCAAGATGGGGCTACCAAAATGGCCTGAGAGTGGCCAAAGGAAACTATCTCCCACTTAGAAATGCAACCTCTCCATCTTAGGGGGCCCGTTAAGCACCAGCTTTTGCTAAACCACTAAAGAGCGTGCTAATGAAGCTCAGAAGACAGGAGGTTAGTGTTCTAACCCCAGCTACTGTTCGGCAAGCTTACAGAAAGGCTAGTGCCCAAAGTATTCAGCCAAGGAAACAGCCACAAATGCCTTTGTCTGTAATGCTATGTAATGAATGCTCCAAAACCACTGCACATTCAGGTGAAGAAACAGAGCTACAAACTAAATGGCCGTCACTCCCTCCACAGTCAAAATGGTAAAGGAGGCACTTCTCTTCCTCCTCTAGCTGAATCTTGAAACAGCAAGTAGACAAGACTCACTATGATGCATCATGCCACTGTATACCCACTTAGAATGACGCTATAAAATCTCCCAGCATTACAGAGTCAGCAATTACATCTGAGAGGTCTCAGCTCCATGGTTTACCCTCTACAATGGACAGCAATAAGTCAGGAATCTCCTCAGTCCTCTTTTGAACCCATCACAGTTCAGGAAGCAAAGTCAGCTGTGCTTAGAGTCACTGTCTCAGGAACCCACTGTCACCTTTTTGTTACTGTCACTGACAATAAAAAAGCCCAAGCTGAACATCACATTCCACAGCTGTTGTCAAGTTTACAGCTAGGCATACCAGGAAATCGTCTGTTCTGAATTCCTACATACTACTGCCCATTAAACTGAACTCAGCTACTCATGTCTGTGACTAGCATTGAGCTAAAACATAATTCCCAGGAAGACATCCAGCATGATGCTAAGATACTAAGAGACACAGACTCATCTATTGCACTTGCTAGCTGGTAATCATTTCACTGTTCAAACTTGTACCTAATTTTTCATTTTAGTTTTTCTGGCTGTAATTTTCAGCTGCTGGTTACTGCTATACTAAATAGATCTTCAGTACCCAATACTTAAACTCCATGGAGTATTTATACAGTGTAATACAGTCATTCTCATGTTCTTTTCCGTAAGATAAACAGCTTGAACTGTTTATGTCTCTCACCAGTCCTTGAATCATTTTGTGACTCTTTTCTGCAACTCTCCGGTTTTGCAATGTGCAGTAATCCAGTTCTGATTCCACTAACAGAATACGCAAAAGTAAAGTCACCTCCCTGTTCCGATTTGCTACGCCCTTGTTCACAAATCCACAGATCGTATTAGCCTTTTAAGTCTCAGGATCAGACTGGGAGCTGATGTTCAGTGGGTTGTGCATGGATTTCCTTTCAGAGCCTCAGCTTCCAGAACATGTCTGGCTTCCAGTCCCTGCTCTTAGATACATGATTTTGCAGGTAGCTACATCAAAACGTACTTTAAGTAAGCGCAGTTTACCAGATCTCTGTAGCCGTCTTGCCCTTGTCATAATTTGTCTCTCAGCCAATTCTTTACTTCTAGATCATTTAGAAATAAATTGAAGAATATCAATACTGGCACTGGTCCCAGCTGAAGACCCTTTTGACCCCTTCCAGAAATACATCCATCCAGTGATTTCTGAATCACAACTACTAATCAAGATAGGTTTAGGGGAACATTTCTGCAATGCTGGGATTTATTAAAGGTTAGGCTTGTAGGTATGCCACAAGTCTCCTGAGATAATTATATCGGGATTAACTTATCTGGCTCTGCCATTTTCATCTTTTGATGAACAGAAAAGGTTGCCTTTAGCAAATAGTCTGAAAACTGTCTGAAATAGTATTTTATTTTCTTCATTTGATGTGAGTCAGTATTCTTTCCAAAACAAACCAGAAAAAAATTATTGAGCATTTCTGCCCTTCCACAGTCTTATCAGCCTTTTACCATTCCCCTTTAGTGAAAGTTTCCAGTACTATGCTTTCTTTTCCTCTCAATGTACTTGAAAAAAATCCTCCTTATAGTTGCCATGGATTACTCCAGGTTATCCTGGCTTCCTTTGTCATTTTCTACTCATGATCAACTCCAATTTATGTCAGTCATCAGTTGTTCCCAACTTCCTGCATTTCCTTTTATATTGTGTTTGGTTTTGTTGTTTTGTTTTGGTTTTTTTTTAATTCTAATTCCTACTTTTACTCCACCAGTGACCTGTGGTAGGCTTTTAGCCAAAAGCAGCTATTTCTTGACCGTGAGTCATGACTTTTGAATAAATTCTTCTCATAGAAATCTGATTTCCACTCATATTTTTTCCTACCTACATTTTTCTTTCCCTTTGCCTCTGACATACCTCTCCTCCTGCATCAGTTTTTAACAGTGCCATGTTGGTGTCCCTTATCTCCATATCAAAGTGAGTCAGTAATCTGTAACAAACCTTCAGACTCAAGTTATTGCTTTTCTGAATGGTAGTTTGAAAGTGCCAAAAAGCTGAATTCTCTATCCCCTATTTTGCTCCTTGCCAAGCTTTCTATTCTACAATAGTATAATACCTTAGGCTTTCTCCCATCCCCTTCATTTATCCACATAGAATATAGCGTTGCCTGACCATGGTCACAGTAAAATCACCCTTCTCCCTCCGTTTTCACTCTCCCCATTATGCCACTGCCTGACAAGTGACTATTATCTCATATCTACACAACATTATGTCATCAAGTGAAAACGCTGTAGGCATGCTAGGAATTATTGCTATTTGCTTTGCCATTCCATTATCTACAAGCACATGTAAAACTGCCACAACTCTAGTTCCTGAAACACTACCGCCCAGGGTGCCGAACTCCATGCAGCAGAAAGAACTATGCTGGCAATCTGCCAGCAGCTGAAAGGCTACATCTAATTGTGCATAAAGTTGAGCAGATTGTCTGCTTAGACTAGAGCAAACAAGCTTATCTTTAATGCAGACATATGGCCAGCAAAACCTACAGGTCCCAGCATGCAATATTCCGGCCAGCTGGCCATTTGGATCAGAATGAAGCATTACATGATCTGATACTGTGGTGACAGAAGATTAGTATCGCAACCCCTCCATGTTCAAAACTCATGAGTCAGGCCACTCAATTAGTGAGTTTGGCTCAGAGACCTGGAGATTTTAAAAGGGATAAACCAATTGAATTTGCTTTTAAGACAGAGTTCACATTCTCTCACTTTTCTCTACAATCATTTTTTAAAAAGTAATTTTTTTAATAAAAGCTAAGTCACAGAATGACTTGCCTCTGGGAGCTGAGACACAAAAAAAAAAACAGACTAACAGTATGGTTAGGGGAGGAGCAGCAACATATTCCGAACTCTTAAAATGCACAGATAACCTGATAAATAGACACACAGACAGAATCTGGAACCTGCAATCACCACAGATATCACTGGTAAAGATAGGGTGGCAGACAGTTTTGTTATAAAACTCCAGGTTTTCCAATCTTGCACTAAACTCTCTGCTTTTACCACTGTTTCCTTTATTCAACCCAGTTTTAACTTCCTTTCTTCCCACCTCTCAGCTGTCATATAAAATCTTCTCTCTGCCTCCAACTTTCCATTCTGTAAGACACCTCTGCTCTCCTATAATGACACACCGTACATTTTATGACAGTTACCCTCTTGACAGCCGTCACAGATGTTCAGCCTCCAATTAATAAAGAAAACTATTCTAACAGAGATGTTACTTTTAGGCAGGTTAAAATCAGCCCTTAATTGCTCAGTCCTGTTCTTTACATCTTTTAAGATGCTTGGGGAGTTCTAGCCAATGCAGGCTGGGAGCATCACTCAGATGTCTCTGACCCTTGGTCCACTTTTTGTGTATTTGTTGAGGGCACAGAGACAATTCTGGCTTCAGTCACAATTCTAGATGCAGTAGATTTGGGAAATCCTACTTCTGCTGTGACAATAACTGTTCAAGAGAGGATCTAGCCTGGAAAGGCAAGAAAAGCTTCAGGTCAAAATGAGGGGATTTGCTAGAGCTATGAACAACATGTCAGGAAAACTACAAAGCACTATCTGCTGTGGTTCAGGACCAACACACACTGGCAGAGTTGAGGGAAGGTAGTCCAAGAACCAGAGTTTGAGTGCCTTGCAACCAGGAGTGAGTAACTTCGGCAGAGCCATGCTGATAAAATCAAAAAAAAGCCTGTGTCTGCCCTCTGTTCTTTTTTTGCCCACTTTTTCACAAGCAACCAGTACTTTAGGCAACCTGAATGCTTGTTAAAGGAGGATGGGTTGATCTTTAATGTCAGAGCTCCCATCTGCATGTGATAGAGTGCAATTAGAGAGGCTGCATGCCTTGCTGATCCCGTAACCAGTTCCTGTCTTACTTCCTTCGCCTGACAAGCTCATTCCATCAATCCCCAGGTTCAGTCCAAAAAAGAGCAGGACAACACAGCCAGAGCTGCACAGGCACCATGATGAATCTTTTCCTCTTCCATTAAGAAGCACTCAGCTGCACTGGAGCTCAGGTAGCCTTTGAGAGGTAACTTTTTTTTGAGGAGACAGAGATTTGTGCTAACAGCAACAGCCTCCAGAGAAGGGGGCAAAGGTTCACGCTTACACAGGCCCCACGTTGCCACAGGAAGACAAACATAACAGGGGCACAGCTGAGCCCCACTTTCGGCTACAAGTCGAATTTGATTTAAAGACTTCCACAAAACTGCCTTATTCATGTCTGACATACAGCATGACCTGCCAGTTGCTTGGTCCCTGGAACTAGATGAGAAACACTGCAGTATGAGATCTGTAACCTTTCCAAGGTGCCATTCTCCATTGCAGCTGAAGGTGGCTAAAACCAGCTCTGCAATGCAAATGAGCCTTCGGGCTCTTAGCCCTTAGAGCCTGTTTTCTAATGGAAACATAGAAAGCATGGCAGATTTATGTCCTGCTGCAGGGGCTCTGTGGTTTCAGGCCTCACAAAATTAAAAAGTCTCCCTACCACAAACCCTAGGAAAAAAGAGGAGAAAAAAGGCAAACAGTAGCCATGGCCAAACTACCATACAAAACTGTAGCAAAAATTTTCTCAGGAGGTATCTAGGACCTAACCCCCTTTGCAATACTCCTTTTTGAGTCAAAAGGGCCAACTCAATGAGCCAGTCTATGTAAAAAATGTGCAGTCTCTCCAGATTACACCTCTGGAAAATGACTGCAGCAAGGACACTCCCACTAAGTTGAACAATGGTTTAGATTTTAGTGCTGTTTATGCTCTGAATAGTTAAAAATGTTAAGAATTCAGGCAGGATCTCGCTAGGGTCATTCTCAGTTCTTTTTTTGCCAAAGGAAAGGCTGGGATATATATATGTATATGACAAAGTCTGAAAAGCTATTTACAGCATTGGCAATTCACTGTCCTTTCAGCCAATTCCATCTGGCACAGGCCGCCTACTATCCTATCCTACTACTCCAGGATAGGAATAAAATAATAAACCTAAATTCTGATTGTGTCCCAAGAAGCTTTCTAGACAGCAGGATGTGGAAACACTTGGCCCAATCCGAAAAATGCAGCAAATCAGCAAAAAGCAGTTAGAAACAAGTCATTTCCATCTCTTTAGAGAAATATCCTGCCAGAGGAATCCCTGGAAGAGGCTTTAAGTACATTTAACAGTTGTCCAGCAGAACCATAGAGATGTGAACTGAAGACGAGTTCCAGAATGCACATCTTCCTTTCTCCTTCCACGGTATGTAATCCTGCTAGAGCAGAGGTTATTCCACACTACAGCATTTCTAACATTTTATCAAAGGAAGGTTTGAATTCAGCCTCTCAGAGATATCAGCTTAGTGTTAATGAGAGCCCATTTAGATAAAGAAGAGCAATACTGGATGGGACAAGAGGTGTGAAATACTTCCAACCACATAAATTCCCTCTGTCACTGGTGAGTTTATCTCTCCTGGCAGGGACACCAGCTGTCACAGGCTTTACGGAAGTCAGGAGAGATTGTGGCACTCAGGCAGAGGGTGACTGCTGGTATGGTCAGAAGACCTGTTGTGAGGATGTGACACTTGGTACAGGAGGTACCTGGTACACTTACATCTTACCATTGTAAGCGTTTATGATCACTTAAAAAAATGAATTAAGTACAATATTTAGTAAAGGATAAAGTTCCTTTACAGATTCACAAGAGTTCTTCCCCAGCCTACCAACTCCACAGTAACCCACACCTTGTCTCTCAGTGTTTCCCAGGCTACTCAGACTGCCTTTCCCCTCACTGCATCTCTTGATTCTGCTACCTTTACCTTGTGGGACATCATGTTCCAGAGAGTCTAGAAAGTCAGTGGATGGGTCCAGGTCAGCCTTTTCCAGCAGGGTTTTATTCTTCAGGTTAACAGGCTCAGTAAAATGGAAATAGGAGCTTAACTTTTTTGCCTCCGTCAACGAAAGACCTGCAAACAGTCGTTAGTGACCATTATTACAGTGAGCTGGGCTAACACACATTATACCATCAAATGTCATTTTGTTTCTTTAACGCCCACTGCACAGGACAGAGCCACAATCTTTCTCCAGTGGACCCCACAGCAGAGCAAAGACTTGCCAGAAATGGGTGGCAGTACTCCCTGATGCTGTGCATTGCAGGCCATGCTAACTGCAGTCCCAGGTAAGCAATGGGCTCTGAGTCGATACCAACTCTCTGGGCCCGTTTGGTTACATCTTCTGTCTAGATGGAGAATTCACTGCAGCTATCATCACTAAACACTGACATGAACTATACACAGACAAATGAAACTACACGTTTAATGACTCAGAGCCATTACTGACTTTCCTCCCACCTTCCAGAGTTCAATCATGCACCTGAACATTAGTGGCATTGGATTCTCTCCTCCCTATTTGTCTTACCCAAGGAAAAAATAAACCTGCAATCAAGACATCAGCTAGAGAAAAAGTCGTCTTAATTTACAGCCTTTATGATCAAAGTACAGTGGATCCTGATAAAGACAATGAGACTTTACCTTCAAAGTTTCTGTTTTCATGCACAGACCCAAGAGGAGTCTTCAGAAATGCTCCCCGGGGGATGATACCAACTGCTCTGTCTATCTGTTCTATTGTAGCTACAAGGCGGGCCTCCTCCTTCATTAGGAGCTTTAAAGAAAAACAGGCAAATTTTAAAAGCAGAGCTTTGCTTGTTGTCATTTCTGAAAATAAACTCAAAGTGACAACAGAAACCACAACAGTCTCATCAGCTTGCATGGCACTAAGAGGAGGACCACAAATCAAATATTTTTCTCATAAGAACGTGGCTAGGAGCAGTCGGTCTGTAGACTCACCAGAGAATTAACTGTTCCTCCATCCATCCTTTCCTCCCTCTCAATTAAGCTACTTACGACTTGTCTATTCAGTTTTAAAGAAGGGTACCTGCAGTTCCCATGTAAAGCTTCAGGCACAGCAGAGGGAATCTGTACCAACTGTGCATAATAAAACATAAAGGAGAACGAATATTTCTGGGCTGCGTCTAACCCCATTAGTAACCAAAGTAAAAGTTCCATCAAGAAGCCATTGCTACACAGTGACAGCAAAGAGGAAACTGTGTGTGTTCTGCCTGAGCACAAGCTCAGGCTGTTTATTACAGACAAGAAGGAGCCACCACCTGTCCAGTGTGAGGGGTACAACTGTAGCAAAGAGTTCAGAAGTGGTTTGCTGTATTTACCTCCTTACCATCTTCTATCAATCCTTCAGCATCTTCTGCATTTATCTCAGTGTTCTCATACTCAAAAGAAGGATCCCCCTGGAAACGGCCCTTCAGCTGCTCAGCCTGCGCAACCATCTCCTTGGTCGCTGGTGGCAAGAGGCTCCACTCCACGCAGTTCAGGCTGCCAGCGACAAGCACAACGCAGGACAACAGGGCTCGATGCAGCCTTGCCAGGCCCCTCAGGGCACAGCGAGGCTCCCACCAGGACAGCTGGGACGCTGCTCCCCTCTAGCCCCCAAACCGGCCTCCCGAGGCCTCCCCGTCCCACCTCCCCAGGGAGGAGCCCGTCCCCTGCCCGCAGCGGCGGTGAGGCTTGGCCTCCGCACCTGTAGAGGCGGCTGCGGGGCGCGGCGCGGTCGGGCCCCAGCCCCTCGGCGATGTAGTAGGCGCCGCGCACGCCCTGGATGCAGCCCCAGAACCAGACCCGCTCGAAGCGGTAGTCGCGCTGGAGGAGCAGCAGCGAGCTCCCCAGCACCGCCCGCTTCTCCGGGCTCAGCCCCGCGCCGCCGCCGGCCACCAGCTCCAGCCCGGCGGGCAGCGATGCCGCCTCCATGGCGGCTCCGCGTCGCCGTTGCCAGGCAACCGTCGGGCGGGCGGGCGCCGCGCCGTTGCCGCCGAGCTGAGGTCAAAGGTGACAGCGTGCTTCCGCTGGAGGGAACGGCCCGAAACGTCAATCAAAGTCAGCGCCCTGGCAACGGCCGGGGGGGTGGGGGGAGAACGGCGCCGCCATGGCAACGGCGGGTCCCGCCTCTCCGCTGCCATGGAAACGGCGCCGGTGGGCGCAGGCGGACAATGGCGGCAGCTCGCAGCCGCCGCCGGCCCTGCGGGGCGGCTGGTGCCGGGCCCCCAAGCAGTGGGAGGGCGGCCGGCTCGGGCTGAGGGCTCCGCCGGGAAAGCTCCGCGGTACAGGAGCCCTAGGGCCACCGTAGCTCAGCGGCTGAGCAGAGACAGGGCGGCGGCACAGCTGCTGCCTGGGCCTGCGCCTTCGCTTCGCCGGGAGGTGAGGAGAGCGGGGCAGCCAGGGCGAGGAGGCTGCGCGCTGGCTGTGGGCGGCCGGGGGCTTCCGCTGGAGCAAGGAAGGAGAAAGCAGGGCCCGGGAGAGCCCGCGGGCAGCTGCCTGTTAGGCAGATCCGGCTGTAGCAGCCCCGTGTGAAGCTCACCCCGTCCTGACACCCAGAGACACTGAGAAGCAGCGACTCATTGAAAGTGCAGTTAGAGGTGTGTGTCCTGTGTAGGAGTTCCTCTGTTTCAAGAGGCCCAAATCCAAAGGTAAATCCAAAAAGCAGGTGGACGTACAATTGTATTGCAACTTAGCTGGGATACCACAAAGAGCTCCGTTTTCCTCATTTCTTGTGTGAACAGGAGCACACACCCCCCCCCCAAAAAAAAAAAAAAAACAGAAACAAACAAACAAAAAAACCACAAAACTCTGAATCGCACCAGTTACAGTATCATTTTTACTGATCTTATCTAGCTCATGTACATTTATAAATACATGACTTATTTATTTGGGTCGCTGTTTAGGAGCTCATTTTGCTGAATCACAGACAGACATCCGCGAAACAGCTCCTGTTCTAAAAATCTTGCAGTCTGGCTTAATACAAAATGCAATAAATAAGTAATGAGATTGTGCAGCTGCCTAGACAAATAGAATTTCTGTTTGGCGTCTTCAGGAAGTTTAAGCCTTTATATGTGTGCATTATATAAATAAATATATGTGTGTGCACTTACACTTAAATCCATTGTCACGTCATAAATTCTTGGATTTCTCTTTCATCCATTTCCTGTTCACTTCTAAGGAAAACACTGATCCTGGAACCACTGCCTGTAACAGTCATCACCTGCTTGCCTGTCAAGTGAGACGTTTAATGAGCTGCACTGCACACAATCTGACCCATTAGTTTTACTTACACCGCACGAAAAGGGACTCAGATTCCTGAAGGTTAACCACTTCTCTTTGACATGAATCAGGCAGAACACGAAGGAGTGACCGCAAACTTTTTGTCCGTTCTGTCACCTACCACTGTGCCATGGTCTGATATTCTCTGTGGGACTAGGAGTTTTCAGGCTTTGTAAACTCGTTTAATCACCAATGTGTCTAGAACCGTGTGTTAATATTTTATGTTATGGCTATTATCTGGCCACTAAACAGTAGAACTGCAAAACAAACTCATTTCATACGAGCCAGAGAGGCAACCTGAGACCATAATGAATTTCTGCCACTGTCAACCACAGCTGGATTCAAACCAGATGCTAACAGCTGAGAGGCTTTTTAGCCTGTTATGGTTCTTCTAAACCACCCAGTCTCCGGTCTTTGCCTGTCCTGACTGAAGATTATCAAAAAGGAAATCTATAGCTTAAGGAAATTCTTCCTGGTTCAGTAAAGTCTGGTGGGTAACTGTACTCTGCCTTGCTTTGTCTTGACCCCAATTACTAAGCACTGATAAGGATCGGGAAGTAAGTGGTTCTATTATTTAACAAATGAAAGGTCAAAAGCGCTGCTATTCAGCAAGGTCAAAGGTTACCATCACTGTTGCTAAACAGTTTGTAAGCGGTTTCTCCCATCCCTCGACGTCCCAGGCTCGAAGAAGGAGCTGCTGGACAGGAGGGAAGGGAGGCAGCAGCAGCACTCAGCCGGCTGGTGGCCGGGTGGCTCTTCTTGGGGATCTGCTTCAGGGGGGAAGGTGTCATTCCCCAGCAGTGCGCAGCAGCTCCTGTCTTTGCCCAGAACAACGCACGTACCCTTACGCCAAACAGCTTCAGCTCCTCGCAGCTCCACCCCATTAGAGCTGGCATTTTTCTAGGTGAGAAACAGAACTCGGGTTCCCTCAAGCTCATCTCAGGGGAGGTACTGAAGCTCACAGAACTATTTGCAGCATCGGAGTTAAACATCTTGAAATACACGTAAGTTACTGCAGAGTGCACAGGGGTTCCTGTATGCTTGCACGTCTTTACAAAACAATTGAAAATACTTTTAGTGATGTAGTCGGAAATGAGCTCATCTTCCATCATGTTCTTTAGTATATCTCATCTCAAGAGAAAGAAAAATAGTTATTAATCTGTATCACCATTTCTGCTGGTACAGAGTAAGAGGGCTGCAAGACAACTCTTGTACTATCCTGGGTGTCTGTTAGGCTGACACTGCTCGCGAGTTATACTGCTACCGGTCATCACGATCACTTCTTCGTACAGTGAGGACAGTCTGCAGTTGGTCCTGATGCATCAAGAAATAGATCACACAATCCTAGAATAGTTTGGGTTGGAAGGGACCTTCAAAATTCATCTAGTCCAATCCCCCTGCAACAAGCAGGGACATCTTCAACTGGATCAGGTTGCTCAGAGGCCCGTCCAGCCTGGCCTGGAATGTCTCCAGGGATGGGGCATCTACCACCTCTCTGAGCAACCTGCTCTAGTGTTTTACTACCATCATTGTACAAAATTTCTTCCTTATGTCTAATCTGAATCTCCCTTCTTTTAGTTTAAAACCATTACCCCTTGTCTTGCCACAACAGGCGCTGCTAAAAACTCTGTCCATGTTTCTTACAGGCCCCTTTTCAGTACTGAAAGGCAACAACAAGGTCTCCTCGGAGCCTTCTCCAGGTTGAACAACCCCAGCTCTCTCAGCCTTTCCTCACAGGAGAGGTGTTCCAGCCCTCTGATCATCTCGGTGGCCTCCTCTAGCCCCTCTCCAGCAGGTCCGTGTCTTTCCTGTACTGAGGGCTCCAGAGCTGGATGCAGCACGCCAGGTGGGGTCTCACCAGAGCAGAGAGACAAAATCACCTCCCTGCTGGCCACGCTCATTTTGATGCTGCCCGATATACAATCGGCCTTCTGGGCTGCAAGCACACATTGCCAGCTCATGTCCAATCTGTCATCCAGATAGGGGTTATTCCTCCCAGGCATGATGAATATAAACTCATTCCTCCCAGGTGTGTTGAATATAAAGTCTGATTCTCCTCCCAGTTATCTCAAAAGTTCAGACTGTCTCTGGCTTCACAAGTATTGCAGCTTTGGTTCATTTTCGTGCATGTAAGTTATTACTGTATAAGGCAAATAAGATAGTAAACAAGAAAGGAAAGTACGGGGGTTTTCTCAATAAGGAAGGTATGATAGATGGCTGCTTGACAGAAGGGGAGGAGATTGTGGATGACAAAGAGTTGAACCAGCTTCAAGAACTGCAAAGTGAAGCCTTGAGCTATGCTGAGCGTAAAGCAAGAAACTGGAGCCAAATAACAGTTTAATAGCAACAAAAGAGACAAGGGATGTCCCTACCTGGTATAATACAGGCACTTCCCCCTGTCTTGGAGATTGTACTAAATGTGGCAAATCTCTTGGAATACTACAAACTGTTTGAAGAAAAAGGATGTACATCTTTTGGCTTGTCCATTTTCTCCATTGGTGAGACCTGAGCTGGCTGTGAGCAGCCACTGGGAGACTTGGAGGAGAAGGGGTGCAGGTGCAACGTGTGCCATGGTCTGTGGTTCTCCACATCTGGAATCCTTGCAGTGGCTTCTCAGTAACAAGACAGCAAGAAATCAGGCTGGCAGTTCAGGGTGGGAACAGCTGTGCTGAGATAAAGGGGAAATCTGCAGGATGACTGTGACAAGCCTTTGCTTCCCTAGAAATTATCTTGGGCATAATCCTGGGCAGGCAATATGCACCAAAAAAAAAAGTGGTCATCCTGCTCAACTTAGGAAAAGACAGGCATAAGAGCCAAAGGGCTTTGTTGGTTTTGTGACATCAAGTTTTCTGTGTCTTTAAGGTTTATTTCATGCTTTTCATCACTCCCCTAATAGCACCTGTTCTCTTGACTGCTCTTGGCACCAGGGACAGATAGAGAGTTTACTGGGGTAAGAAGTACCAATGTGCTGATTATATCATCTTGCCTGGGCAGCACATGAGTAGCTGTGATTCTTCCAGCTGGCAAGTGAACACACGCGTCTTCCTTTGTGTTTTTCAGGTACCCAGAGGGGTGATATGCAGCCCTCTAACCTTGCACCCACCATGCTGCCAGTCAAACTGCTGACAGTCTGAGCAGGTGGATGCAGTTGGGGAGCCCTGGGAAAGACAAAACAGCACAGTCAGAAACTGCTATGTAAGTTTAGTCCTAACTGTGGTTAGGCTTCAGAAGGATTTAATACATCAGTGTAGGTATTATCCGCATTCCAAGCTGCTGATCATCCTAGTGTCTTGGCACTAGGAGTTAATATATTCACAAATAACAAATACAGCTTTTTTTTAGACATCCTAAGCAAGGATAGGCACTGCATGGAAGATTGCCAAATTGTTTTGGTGATTCCCTGGAAGCAGCTTGGTGACAATGATCCCTGGTCTTTGCAAGTTCAATTTTTAGGACTGATAATCATCTTGTCTCCACAAGCTGCAGTTGCTACAGTGAAATGGTGATGATGGGATGAGTGTTTCTGGCCGACCGCCTGAGAGCTCAGAGCAGAAGTGAAGAAGTGGATCCAGGGGAGCTCTGGGATCAGAACAATTGACAGATCTCATTAACCTCGTAAATTAAACATGGCATTTTCAGAAACATCCTTCTTCTAGTAAGCTTTGCTCTTACCTAGGCACAGCTTGCTCCTGTTGGAGAGATCTGAGTCTCTTCCTTTGCCAGATAGAGATCACTGGTCTTTTCTCATGTCACTTTCCATAGTGATTGCTGTTTCAAATGCCTTTTCTTTTTCCTTGGGAAAATACTTCCCAGTCTGAAATTTCTGCTCAGCCTCAAGCACCTGCTTAGACCTATTAACCTCTAAAAAAGTGCAGGAGCCAGAGACCAGCTCTGGTGAGGTGGGCAGCTTCCAATGGCTGTCTGTGCCCTCGAAGCATCAAACACCCAGAGAGGTGTTTGCATCCCCATCTCTGGGGTGCTGACTCTTGCAAGCAGAGCTCAGCCATCCCCTCAGCAAGTTTTTTGCCTTTGTGTAGATTCACTCTTCCTACCTGCTGCTGAATTACTTTGTTTGAACAACACGGCTGCGTCATGCTGACACTTTTGTGTGGTTTCTTTTCCCAGTGATAGAGTGGAGCCAGGTAAATTATATCTGAAAAGGAGAGAGAAAAAAGGCTCCCTGCACAGCATCTGCTTAAGAGTCTGTCCCTCCACATGCATTGTGTGGCCCTTGCCCAGCCAGCCTTCCAGTTGCACTGACAATGGAGTTTTCCTCATTTTTACTGCAAAACTGAAAAATATGTTCTTTCTAGTTCTGGAGAAAATGTTACTCCTCTGAAATTTCCAGCCTTTCATTCCTGTGTGCACTCAGTTCTGGGCAGAGATTGAGGAAATCTGAGATGACCCAGGAGGGAGAACAGCAGAGACCTCTGCCTAAACTGTTTGAATAGCTAATACCCTCTCCAAATACTGGCACCTGGGAATCCTTGAATGACTTGGATGGTGCTTTGGATAGACTGAATATCTCCTTTCAGAAACAAAGATGATTATTATTATAATTGTGATTGTTATTGTTGTTGTTGTTAATAATAATAATAATAATCATCATCATCATCATCATCATCATCATCTTGCAAGCAGTTAGAAAGTAACCCTTTCTTGTATTATATTCCCTCCCCTATGCTGGACATCATGAGGTCAAAGTGTGCTCTCATTTACTCTGATTTAGCAATGAATCTAAGTCTATATTGGGGCCGATACTTCAGAATTACATCAAATTTTCAAAGAGCAAAATTTATCCCTATTCATTTAGTAAAATCTAGAAAACACAGACACACTACCCATTCAGGAAGGAATTATACGTGGAAAATTTGAAATACTAAATGGATGCGTGCATCCAACATAGGTATTGAAAAGTTATCATTTGTAACTGAGAGAAGGGTTGTCACTGAAAGAAGTAATAGACCACCCTGTAAAATGTATTTTATCCTGTGTTGGGAAATTGTTTTAATCAACTGAAACTTTATTGACATTTTTTTATTGACAGAGCCCCAGTAGGATAATTTTTTCCTTGTCTGCTTAGACACTCCTCCTTGATCTAAAGAGAGAATGCAGCCTGTGGTTTCATGGGCATGCTTGAAGACTTTTCTTAATAACGTGAACCAGAGTCATAATCCTTTGAAATTCATTTCCTACCTCTCTCCTTCTTGCCTTGATTTGTTTATCGTTGTCTGCATCACTCCCAAAACCTGACTAACTCTATAAAATCATAATTCATAGGCTTGAGACACACAGTTCCTTGCAGACTCCAGCCTTTCTTGGTTTGATCTCTTTTCCAGCTCTCTGATCTTTAAATAAGTGAAATAATTTATAGCAAAAAAAGTGAACAAGTAAATGCTGCAACTTTTGAGATTTTCCTTTACTTGAGACTGGCTTACAACTGTAAACTGCAATGGTGGAGGGTCACCCTGGATTTGTTCAGCACCTAGCAGAGTTAATCCACACCCCAGTCTCACTTGTGGTCTTTAGTCTGTACAGGAATACAAGTCATGCAACATATAATAATGACTATCAGCTTGCTTTCCTGCAGTAACTGTTATATTTGCCTTTGCTTCTACCAGCCTCTACCTCAGAATTTCTTTCAGCCCGGTGGCCTTGTCCTTGTCCAGCAAGGTCTGGAGGTCATTGTAGATCTGAGACAGGGAAGTTTCCTCAACAGCAATAAAAGAAACCACATGCCCAAGCCTCCACTTGTGAGTTTGTCAGTGCAGCAGCACAGCGCTATGCCAATGGAAAATGGGGTGCGTCTCCCACAGTCAGTTGCTTGGGTGTTATAGCCACCCACAGGGCAATTTCACGCTCACAACCTTAGAGGCACAGAGGTGCATCTGAACGGCGAGGTGTGGAACTGCTTTCCAGCTCAGAGACCCAGATGTGCACGGCAATCACATCCTGCTTGCTTGTCAGGATGCAACCCTGGTGTGTAACTGTCTGGCCTCTCTTCCCTCCCCTCCCTGTCAGGTTTCCTGGTTTCCATTGGAAAGATAACTGGATTGAAAGCAGGGGAGTGGGTGGTGTTGTGGACAGCCGTAGTGTCTCTTATGGTTCACCTCAGACTAATAGCAACACATCACAAAGCTTGACTTGGGACAGTAGAATCACTGTGGGATGGGCTGCTGCCAACTTCTGTGCACCTGAGACATGCAGACTTGGACTGCAGCGGTGCTTTTGAACCAGATTTTCTTTCCCAGAGAACCACCACAAGGCAACCTCAAGCACTGTTAGTTTTACAGCTACCACTACTTGCTGGGATGAGTTAAGGTGTGATTGTTTTGGGAGAGAGCTGCTTAGGTCAGTACTGACTGATCTGCATGTCTCACTTTAGGACTTCAGTGAGTGTCTGTGTGTGAAAACTTAATCAGTTTCAAAATAAAAAACAATATTTCCTTTTCATTTGACCACAGCTTTGGTTTTGCCCCTGTTAACCCAGAATCACATCTTGGCAGCTTGAGATAATTTGTCTCTGAAATTATGGGCTACAGCTGTATGAACTTGGCTGAGGGTAGGTAAAAGCTGCAGCCTATTTCAAAACATAATATATCTGATGTACACAGAAATAGGAGCTCAGGTAGGTTGTTAGATGTGTGTATCACTGTGTAGTTAGAAGCATCATCCTGGGAAAAAAAGCTGAAACTGGAAACTGAATCCGGATCTCATCTGTATAGTGCAAATGAGGAGTCAATGGGACAGCAGTTGCAGGAACAGCAGTAGAACGGTTGTGGTAAGGTTGGGTGTGATGCTCGATGTTTTGCACGGAGAGGCAAAATTATAAACCAACGATATGACCTTGATGAGAAAGTTAAAGTGGTTGTGAGGTGGCTACATGATCTGAAGAAAAGCCGTAAGATAACATCATGGGAGATGATGAGAGCATGACCTGGGCTCTGATCATTGGGAGTACCTCTCCCAAAGAAAGCTCACAGCTGCTCCACATTACTGACTAATGTGGACTCCTAAGGGGAGAGATGCCTCATAAATTACTTGTTGTGCGGGCACAACAGCACAGTTCAAACTCCCAGAGGACTTCTGGTTACAATTATATAACAATGCTAAAGTCCATTGAACTGATTGCTTAAGCCAGAAGTAACCTTGGCTGATGACTAGCTCCCTTGTATGCTGTGGAAATTCTATCTTGTAAACAGTCATAGACTTCGTACCCACCAGAGCAGCCCCTCTGTTCCCTCAGTAGTAAGAACATCAAGGCACTCAGCCCTACCCTAAAATAATTGGTTTGGGAGTTTAAACAGCACTTCCTTGGGTGCTATGAACAACTCCTGAATAGTAACATCATCATTTCTCCTCTCCTCCACTGTTTTTAAACTGAGAGATTTAATGCTGATAGAACCTGAAGGTAGCAAGGGAAGCTTTTGTTTGTGCATTTAGTAAATACGTCTCTTTTAAAAATCATATTTTATAAGTATTCCTTCTTTGCAGGGTAGTGACTATAGGAAAGACCTGAGGTAGGTGAGGAAATCTATCTCTTAGGTGCTGTGTTCCAGAAACAGATGTGAATTGTGTTCTGTGGGTAACTCACGTTGATTTATTTTATTGTTACAGTGGTTGGGGTCAAAAAAATAATGGGTCTAGTGAAGGTAGCCGAGACAGCAGGCCTGTGAAAGTAGGGAGCAGGCAAGCAGCAAATGAGAATTTAACTGAAATTATTTTGTACAGCAAAAGCTTAGTAAACAGTGCCCTCTTTGTTCCACAAAGAAGAATGCATCCCTCTGAACCTTGCTGTTGCAAGAAGTAAGCAAAATTCTGGCTAAGAAGTATGTTGAAGAGATGCCAGCTGTTCAGCCTGGCCTGCTTAATCTTTGTCTATTTGGAAATCCTGTGCAAGTTAGGGCTCCTCCAGAGACCGCAACAAATATTTGAGCGTAGACTTTTGTGTCACTGCAGGGAGATGTAGCAGACATGGACGTGCAAGCCTTTGCCAGCAGGAATAAAGAGGGGCTTTGACCACCTGTAGGAGCATCAGAACTGTATCTGCTTCAGATGCTCTTTCTGTGAAAGGCTTCTGGAATTTGGAGCCTTCGCAGGACCCAAATGCATCCAGTGAGATCTTCATTCATTGCATTCCCTGTGGCTCTACTAGAGTTCAGCCAGCCTTGTCGCCAGCTGGAACTGTCTCTCCTAATTTTGGTAGCTACAAGAAGATGGGTCTTTTTGGGGGGCGCTCCTGATGAAAAGAAATGCAAGACGTGGAGGTGCCAGGGGCTAAGAGCAGAGTTTTCACACTTCAGGAAAACAGGAGTTTTCTGGCCTTGCAAACAACCCAGCCTGGGAAGGATCTGGAAGCAGCCTATTGCCCCGTGGTGTGGAAACACGTGTGGCGGACAGGCTGCTCTCGGCATCGGGGATGGGGCAGCTGCTCTGCCTGGTGTACACACACAGGTGCTGTAGGGGCCTCAGCTCCTCGCAGTTCCAGGAACTGGAGGAAGAGGCAGCCAGGAGGAGTGAAGAAAACACAGACTGGATAATCAGGAAAAGAAGATAAACTGTGCTGAGTGGCAGCTGGCCTTTAGAGATCAGGCTGTGTAAATACCCCAAGGGCCTTCTGCATCATCCCTGGGAAGCCAGTCCCCAGAGAGGGACTCAGCTGGATCACCACACCACTCCACACTGGAGGTATGTTTACTTCTGCGCAGCCTTCAGTGTTTCCTGTGAGAACATTCCCCTGCTCATAACCAATATATGCTGACCTTTCAACAAGCAATGTTTCCTTTCTGTGTCTATACACATCTATCCGTGCCAGAAAAAGCCTCCAAATAAACTATTTACCTCTCATCCTCTTCTAGGCACAGAAGACAGAGGTGCAGTCCAGTCCCACTTTTCCCACTGTCGAGTGGAGAGACAAGCCACCAAATAACAAGAGTCTTCATTTTGTCTTCCATGCATAGGTGACATACAGCGTAGTTTCTATACCTGTATGTTCTTATACTGGAAGCAGTTTGTAGGAAAAACTTACCTGGCGTAATTTTCAGCACGATATGTACTTACATATCCACACTGATACTGTTGCCGTAGTTGGGATGTGTGACTTTTGGAAGAGGAATGCAGCTTGCCAGCACAGGAGTGTTTCAGTGCCTGCTGTTGTTAATGTTGCTTCTGGCTGTAATTGTGCAAACCATCAGTCAATGAATATTTAACAAAAGGTGTCACCAGTTTGCCCTTCTAATTGACCCTTAGGTCACTTTTGTGTCTACTATGTCCCTTTCTTTTTGTCTTTTGCTGTGTCTTCCTCTTCTCTCTCTGTTCCTACCCTGGGTCCCCAGCAATGTGTCTTGTTATCTTCGTTCCTACAATTCAGTTGTCCTGGTAGACTTGCCAGTGCTGGAGACACACACTAGTTTTGGCACTGGCTTTGACATGATTTTCAGTGATCTTGGCAAAAGAACTGACCCCAGCCTGGAGCTGTGGGTTTCCTCATGAGGCTTTGTCTAGGCCCCACGGAGCAGGGATGGCCCAAGGAGAGGAACAGCTGA
This sequence comes from Pampusana beccarii, assembly GCA_013399365.1. Taxonomy (NCBI): domain Eukaryota; kingdom Metazoa; phylum Chordata; class Aves; order Columbiformes; family Columbidae; genus Pampusana; species Pampusana beccarii. Next base: position 898,120 of record VWYH01008992.1, read on the forward strand.
AATTATTTACTGTCGAACACCTGCTTTGTACAAGCTAAGGTTGAAGCAACACTTAGGTGTCTTCCGGCCCTGCTTGGCGTTCAGGCTGTAGTTGTAGCAATGAGACATTTGGTCTTGCATCAACCAAAGCCTTGGCCTCTCTTCCACTGTCCCTAGGCTGCAGTTTCCACCCTCTTCTCCCAGGCTTTTGATACATGTCATCACCTAACACCTGGTTCAGCAAAGGACCCATCTGACAGAAAAACTTTCAGTGATTGATTTACTCTATGAAATTAATAAATAAGAAACTCTTCCTAGTACAGTCTACACCAACGAAAAATGAGAAGGGACAGCAAGGAAGAAGAGAGAAGAAGTGCTCCATGGCAGGGACCTCCTGTCTCTCCAAAGCACGCACATTACTTAGAGTGTTTATTTCGTGCAGGGGAAATGAGCTGGGGATTAATTGTTGTCTTTACAAGTGAGAGGCAAGTAGTAGAAACAAACCAGACAGTGGAAAGCAAGCGTAAAGAAAGAACTTGAATGTTCAGAAAAATAGGTGAAAGGGATGAATCACATGGTGCGTCCTGAGATCTACTTCTGAACTTACTGTCCCACTCCTTAGTTCTCAGTGTCAGTTAAGGATCTGAGTCATCCTCTTGTTTATTGGTTGTTGATGGTGCCCCCAGGCTCTAAATGAGAACAGATAATTATTTGCATTTACTGCAGTACCAGGGAACTTCTGCTGTGGATCAGAATCTAATTGTTCTAGGAATACAAATAAACACAAAACACAGGAGCAAAGGAAAAAGAAAGAAGGCAAAATCGCTTTCATTTTAAGTAGTTAAAAGAAAGAGCTGGAGAGAGAAAGCATTATCACCCCCTATTCGTGGACGGGAACTAGAGCATTAAGAGATCAAATAACTTGCCCAAAGTCACAGTGAGGGTGGGCGAGGAAGTGAACCCAATCCCAATCCATCACGACCCCTTGCTTGCAATCCCACCTCTCCTTTGCATAAGGACCCTCCTCCACCTATGCAGGGAATGTGGTCATTTAGCTACCAGGCGATAGTCTGAAAGGGGGCATAAAACTCCCGGGTTTGGATCTAAACTGTAGTTTTTATAGGGTACAAGAACTAAACTTTGGGATTTCTTTAATAACTGATGCTGCTAATGACTGGCTACTCAATTCTGTGGACCTATGAGAAGGACTCAATCAGATTATTCTTGTGTTTATACTAACTTGCACCTGTGGCTTGCCTAAATCTGGCAATTTACAGGAGGCACAATAACCATCTAAATACTAAGGACAATGTTACAGGACAGGAAAGCCAGGGAACTAAATACTTGGAACAAAATTCTGGTTTGCGGTGTCTGTTTTTAATGGAGGGATGGAAAAGATAGCTTGTTTTTCCAGTGGCTGAAGTGGTCATAGCCACTTGTTGTATTGCAGGTGGGCAGTGGGCACGCAGCTGGTGGCTTCTGTGAGCCTATCAATTTGCCACTGTCATCACAGCTGCTGGAGATCCATTCCTGCATCCTGCCCTCTGTAAACAGCAGCTCATAACCGCAAAGCACCAATCGTCTCTGGTCCAGCATCAGCTTAGGGAGCCAGAGAGCTGCTTGCTGAAAGCTGCCTTCTGTTTGCTTGCAGACATGTCAATATTTACTGAGTGAGGCTCCACTTTTGCCCAGCTGGAGCATGACAGCTTTGCCACTCTTGCACTCAGTGGCCCTATCTTCCAGCATTAACATCAGGAGGTGATGAGTGACCAGTCTGGACTGATAAATGAGAAGAGATCTGTAAACAGAGAAGAGCAAACACTTCCTGGGGGGGCTCAGGACACCTGCTGAGAAAGACGTTCCTTTTTTTTGCAAGGATCAGGTAGCATATGATGCTGTATCAGGCGAGACATGGGAAAGGTGCTGTTGGGGAAGGCCCAGCTGCAAGTAGGGGTGCGCAGGGAGCTGTTAAGGTGGCCCTGCAGGGAAGGCTCGGTGCAATCTCAGAGCTGTTGCCCTGTCACTGGGCTTTCAGCAGGGCCCTGTGAGCACAACAGCCTGGAGCATGTGGCACAGGGAGGAAGGACAGTCCCAGAGCTGCACCAGCAGGTCTGATGCCCCTCTCCTGTTTCTGACTCTATGGGAGGTGGGGAAGACAGGACACAGGATACACACGCAGGGAAGGTACCGTCACAGGCTGGAAGGCGATGAGCTCCACTGCACCGTGCCAGCTGCGGTTCCTCAGTTACCAAATGTGTACGAGTGAGCCATTATATGCAAATAAAAGTTGAGAGGCCAGTTTCTGCCATGAAGTCATCAAGCTTAATTCACTGGGATTTCACAGGTGTTTGTGGATACTGTAGTGGAAGGCACATTACAGCTAATGGTTTGAATTTGGCCGGAGCTTGCTGGCGTGTTCTGCTCTGCATTAGGCAGACAATAGCTCCCAGTGGTGTGGACTGGCTGAAGGGAGAGATCAGTAAACAGTAGAAAGGGCTTAGAGATCCTGAGGGAAAATATTCAAAAAAAGGGTAAGCTGTTCAGTTTGGGCTATTTCTTCTTGGTTAGGTTTTCTTCATCCGTCTCCTTCAGGGATGATGGAGAAAGGGGAAAGAAATTAGATGACTGAAGAGTGAGCCTTTTTGTACTAAGAAACACAGGAGCATAAGTTCTCCAGAAGTTGCCTGAAGCACCTTCAAAAATCCTTCATAGGTGTCAATGTGGGTGGCAGCATTTCTTTGAGGATTTATGAAAAAAGAGAGTGAGCAAGGAGAATGTGAGGAGGGGAAGACCAGCCATTATACAAGCAAGCTGTGGCTTGATACAGCAGTGTGCAGAATAAGGGAGGCAAGGATAAAACAGAATATTGAAAAAAAAGCTATGGAAAATGAAAGGAAGGCAGGAAAAAGATACAAAAAAGGGGAATAATGTGGTTTATGCACTGAGAAAAATGAGTTTTGGCAGCTGAATTGTGTATAGGGTCAGGTGGTGGCAGTAGCCTGTTCTGGCTTTTCTGATCGCAAGCTTTGCATCACAAATGGTTTAACATGGCTTGGGACTAAATGACCCAATGGTTCAGATCTCCTTTCCCATTATGGGTTGGATGGTTCATCTCAGTGGGGCTTAGCATCCCACAGTGAAATGCTTATGTCTTATGATCACAGGGATTCATTTAAATGAATTTTTACAGAAAGGTCTCCCCATGAAACAAGCTGCCACAGCAGAAAAGGGTATGAGCAGGGCCGTACTCAGTACTGTCCTCTGCAGAGCAGTGCAAGGCTGCAAGGATCCCTACCCTGCTACCCTGAGCTAGTAGAGCCTGGGGCAGACAGCAGCTGCACCGGGCTGCCTCCCAGGAGAAGGGTGAACAAGATCAGCCAACATCTGTTCCCCTTTAATCTCTTCTTCCTTTATGTTTTGGTATAGTGCTTTTGTGCGTAATGAGCTGCATGCTCTGGCACATCCTCAGCTGCTCTCCTGGATGGTGGCTCCTCAGGCAGGCAGTGCTGCTGGGACTGAAGGTTTCTCCAAGGTTGGGATACATCAAGAGGTGGTCCAAGATACAGACTCAAGTGTGTCTCTGATGGCTCAGCTCCTCCTGTCCCAGCAGACTCAGCAGGATTCCCAGGGCTCACCAGACTCCGTCAGGAAGAGGCTGAACCGTGCAAGTTGGTTCCCCTTCATGTCACTGTTTCCAGTTGTTTTGATTACAAGGGGTTCGTGTCAGGACAACCTCCAGGGCTTCCTTTCACCCACACCCCATTACGCAGTTGGCGTCTGCACCTGCAGGCTTCTGCTCGCCTGGAGCCACCAATGCTTTTAACCTCTTGCGCATGCCATTGAACATATTCAGTTGTGTTAGGCGAAATGGATAGAGGGCAATAATGTATTAACAGTCTTCCACAAAGGCCTTGTGCTTTCTCAGCTTCCACCACTGCATCCAGAAGCTCACTGCAGTCCTGGGAAAAGAGCCCAAAGATGGTCTCCTGCTGAAGAAAAGTGGTCACAGATACTCTGTGGCATCTTTTTCCATTTAACCCCCTGCTGAAGGAACTCATAAAGCAGCATCTAGGCCAGCAACACTCCTTGTGATACAAAGGATTCAGACAGGCTTCAGGAGGGGAGGTGCTTTTCTTGCCAAACAACGTATGAAACTCTAGAAAACTTCCTTCTGCCTTGCTGTTTGATGGCCTCCCTGCAACTTCTCCAGGTCAGGAAGCACAGGAGGATAATATTAATTGCCTTCCAACACTGATCCTTTTGAAACATGAGGACCAGGATCCATGCAGATGTTTGTCATCCAGGAAATCAGCAGCAAGAGGACAGAACTTAGCTGAAGTAGCGAGTCACCAGCTTCTGCATGACAGCACACTGCAATCAGGAACAGTAACACTGGTAGTATTGCACATGGTAGAGCAGCTCAGACGGGAAAGGGATGTCAGGAATACGCAATGGGACAGATATTAAAGGCCCCTGAATCCAGAGCAGCTCCAACAGATTGTGAAATGACCCTTCTGCGTGTCCAGCTGTAAGACAAAGCTGGCTGGATCTATATTCCCAAAACTCAGAGCAAGGGAGGATGAATAAACTGTGAGGCCCTAAGCAGAGGGGGCTGCTGGCTTCCAGATTTCTCAGGCCAACACCATTTCGTGCTGGCTAGTGTCTCTGCTTTGGTGGACACATTCTCCTCCTCTTTAAGTCAAAAGGGGAAAAGGTAGGATAACGGCACCCTTCAGCTAAAGTAAAAGAGTGAGAAAACACCTGGAAAGCTGAGCTGCTGCCCTGCTCACGCATCCAAGAGGCAGGAGCCAGCCATGGCTGTGACCTGTCAGTGATGCACCAGCAGGTATTTGGTCACTTTTTCGTCTCCCCATCTCTGTGCTAGAGGGACGATGTTGGACTTTCTCGCATCTCCTCTCTTGGGGTCTGTGTAACAGGAGGGGTCTGCCATGGCAGGGCAGCACGTGTAGCTGTGGAAGTCATTGCTGTTCCACAGGTCGCTGGTCAAGGGCTCAACCCTTTTTTTCTGTCATGTTCATAACAGCTTTATTTTCCAGAAGCCAGTGAAAACAGAATATGACGAAATCAAGTGAACCTCTCTGCTTCTCACAGGAAAACAGCCTATGGGCAAGGAAGGACCTTACAAAGCCAAGAAGGAACTGCCAGGAAAAACAAAACAGTCTCCTAGAGGTGACTTCCCCTCCAGCTAGGGGGACCTTTGCCATCAGAGAACAGTTTGTATTTCCCTCTTCATGTCATTGCACAGGTCAGGTACTTGAATGCATTGCCAAATACCCTTTGCATGTTGCTTTATAACAGTGAAACCCAAGGGTAGGAGAAACTAGAAACCAACGCAGAGCAATAAGCACTTCATTACTGGTCTCCCTTCTTTCCCCTTCTTATCCTAAGCTTGGAGATACCCAGTTTGGGAATCTGCAGAGAATGCTGGTAAAGAACAGATAGGGCTATAGGTTGCCAGAAAAGCCATGGGTTAGTGCCCTCTATAGGAAAGTCACTTTGCTTTTTTGTTTTCCTAACAATTTCTTCTAAGTTTGCAGGATAGAAGCCTGTCTTACAGGCTTACATGCCCCGGATCCCAGCCGCTGTGCCATGGAGGCATGAAAGCCTTTTGGGCACAGAGCTGCTATCCAGAAGACAGGAAGAGAAATATGTCCTCTCTCCTGGGAACCACTGGTTCTCAAAACAAGTGAACACTTGCTTGGTTTGCTTTTGCTTGAACAGAGATCCAGGCTTGAATTGGTATTAGAGTGAAAACAAAAGCTGTTTGCTCTTTGATTATTAATCTTTAACAGGAACCTGGAAGCAGCAGGCTGTGAGGATTACACTCTAGCAGGGACGGTGCATTAGTCTGCCTCCAGGGTCTGAGGTAGGCTGATGTATTTGAGTGTTGACTTCTTGATCTCAGGGGAAAAAAATATTGCTGCAGACAGTAGGAAAGGGATCTGGTTAGCCATATTTGCGAGTAAGCCCTCAGATAGGAGATAGTAGATTTGCCCTTTTTTTTTTTTAAGGCCTGCCATCATTGGTACAGTTCAGTCCTATAACAGGACTGTCAGAAGAATTAGGATTTTCTTTCTTAAATAAAGGATCTGGGAAGGGAAGGAGGGGTTGCTGTCTTTTATTGCTTTCTGTTTGGAGTTTGGAGTCAGTTTGGTTATTTGAGCTCATTTTGCTTCCCAGATTTTCAGGCTCTGTCACACTTAGGGCATGCCTACCACGGCATCAGTGTTTAATTGCAGCATAGCAACTGCATATAAATTCTAACAACGATGAAGTAACAGCAAGACAGACTTCCAGGAAGGCCAGTTAAGTCTAGTCAGGGGCTTGAGCAAGCCTGTTGGACCCCGCTGCTGCAGCTTCACTGCTGTTGACATCCCAGCTACTTGGAGCTAGATGAGTCTGGCTGTGCAGCATTCCCTTCTCCAATTGCATTTTAAATAAGGAACATCTTGCGGATCCTTCTCCAAAGTCCTGGTGTAACTGGGTGCTCTGCACATTGGACAGGTCCAGAATTGCTCCTTTTCCAAGGCTCTCCAGTGGCCCCAAATCACCCTGAAGCTTGCAGCTCTGAACTTTTAAAGAAAATTGATGCCAAATCCCATGCCACTGAGATGCAAGTCTACAGCTGCTAATAATTTCCCTCCAGGATTAGCTGAGCTTGCTCCATGTCTTCCTAGAGGCCGGGCAGGTATGAAAATTCTGGGCAGCTTTCTGCAGTTGCAGGAAGCTCTGTGCAAGGAGCTGGTGTTCATGCTGGCATGTTCCAAGGGCTGGTGTGGCCCCATCAGTGGCTAAAGGAGAAACTGAAAGGGAAGAAAGAGAGAGCCTGGCATGGAGATGTTTGAATTTGGGTGCCAGGCAGATGATTAACAGCTGACTGAGGGAGAAGTGGGGAAGGAGATGACTGTTAGCTAGATCAGTGTCACTCAGATTTCACCAGCAGGGGATACTAAAAAGGCAATGTGGCAGGAGAGCTGGGGGTGGTGAGGATTAGTAATTCCAAGACCTGCCCCCTCAGTGCCACAAGGGAGCTGGATACAGGGCAGAAGTGCAGACTAGGCTTAGACAAGCAGACAGGAGATGCCACCCCTGTACTGTCCTGGTTTGTAACACTTGCTTTACTTGCACTGCTAACCCGGGGCAGGCAAGCAGTTCCTACCAAATGATGGGCCATGCCTCCACCTTAGCACCATTTTCTTGTGTTGTGCTGACAGGGGTACTTGGAGTCCCCTGAGAGCGCTGCCGAAGCTTTTCCCTTCCTGAGCAGAGGACAGTTGCTAACCTACCCCCGAGTGCCACAGCTTTAGGTCTGCAGCTTAGCTCTGCCTTCAGCACTGGCACAGCATGATCCTGCCAACTATGTACATTCCCAGGTTGCTAAATCTGCTCTTTGTCCTGAAAAGGCTCAGGCAGCACGAGCACTTGTGGTGCCACAGCTCTGATAGCTTGCTCTGTGCATGCAGCTCACCCTGTCCTATACTTCTTGGCCCCTTACTGGAATCATAGAATCACTTTGTTTGGAATAGGCCCTCAAGATCATGGAGTTCAAGTGTTAACCTAACGCTGTCACTAAACCATGTCCTGAAGAACCTCACCTACACATCTTTTAGACACCTCCAGGGATGGTGATTCCACCACTTCCCTAGGCAGCCTGTTCCAGTGCCTGACAGCCCTTTCCATGAATAAATTTTTCCTAATATCCAATCTAAAGACTCTTTACACCTCTCTCCCACCTCGTCAGGCAGCTGGGGAGGGCTGCCTGCCCCTCTTCCATCATGGCCATCCCACAGGCCATTAGAGTTGCTCAGTTGTGTCCACACTGCATGGTGCCCAGTTCTCAGTCCCCTTGGGTCCCTCTGACACGACCATCCCAGACCACAGCTCACTACTGGTTCATCAGCATGGCCAACACCTCATCGGCCGTCATCATAAGGCTCTGCCGTTGTGCTACAGTAGAAAAACTCATGCAGTGAGGAAGCCAAATCTGGACTGCAGAGCACGCTGGACTTCTGTGTCCCTTCTTCAGACCTGTCTAGACCTGTAGGTGGCAGTTCGCGTCAATACTGTAAATTCAGTGCTCCCTTCCATGGCTTGTTCTGGACACCAGCTCAGCATTTGCAGGAAGCCTGCCCCCCTCCTCCCCACCAGAAAAATAATTCTCCAGAATCAGGGAAAGTGTCCCATGGGCTGCCTCCAACCACTGTCATGCCTGGCCGAGGGCCCAAACTCCTGATTTCTTGGAAAGGCATGGGAAAGTGGAAAAGCAGCCCTGCTTGAAATCAGTATTGCTCTAGAGCACCCCAAAAATATGTCATAGGCCAGCAGAGAAGAAAGATTCTCTTTGAGACCATATGTATTTTGAAAGTCGTGGATGGGGGAGAGTAGTTTGGATGTTTTGGGAATTCTGACATTTTTCCTGGAGGAATGACTTCTCTTTTTCAAAGAATTTCTTACTTCCTGGTACCCCTGTCTTCCTGCCCCCACAACACTCGTGTATTTTACCCACTAGTGATCTCCTGATAGTCACTTAGACTGAGCTGCTCTTCTTGACCAAAAGTCTCTAATCCTGGCCCATACTATATTTACCCTGACAGAGCCTTGATCTTTCATTAGAGGATCATAATATGAATACCTCCAATTCACAGCCCAGTATGTCACAGGTAGGAAAAATACAACAGAAGACCAGGTGCATTTTCCTTGCCTCATTTCCACCAATTACTCATAGTTTTATCTTCCTTTATTATGCTGAATAATTTCTCTTCACTCTTCAAATATTTGGAGGCCAGGATCCTGCTCCTAATCAATCATCCCTTAGGCAAACTAGATTTTGCTTTTGCAATGTTTTTCTGCATAGTAACTCCAGCCTCCTAGTCATCTTTGTTTCTGTTCTTCGAACTGTTCCTCGTTTGTCACGATTTTTCTGGTAATGAGGTTCCTGGAACCGAGTGCAATATTCCAGGTACAGGAGCCCTGCCTGTCCCATTCCATGTGTGATGTTGCCCTCAGGTGGTTATTCCAGAGAGAAGATGCAGCTTTAAAAACAAACTCAGATATCTTCGGGACAGAGATTTGGAACTGCATGGGAGCTGCAGAAAGAATAACTCTGTGCTTTCTTGAGTGATACCTTTGCAAGAGAAACCAGGATTACACTGGATATTTCTGGCTGTTCATCTACTCTAACTCTGCATTTTAAGTGTGTTTCCCCACTTGGATGCTGCTGGGCTTAAAGAGCAGCAGGAAGAATCTCAGCTTGAGTGAGCTACACAAAGCTGAATGGGAATCCTAAGACCAGAGGCACAAGAACTAACAGACTTTCACCATCAGCAACTTTATGAATACTAATTCTATTACTACAGCTACTTGGTCACATTTTTCACCAATTCTTTGGTCTCAAAATTATATGCATCATAAAATAAGATTTGCTTTCTTTATTACACCAAGTGTTCTGTAACTCCTAAGTTATAATTCATATGAAGTCATGAAAGGTGCTCAGAAAGTGACAAGAGTCTTTATTAAAGGTCAAAATAGAACTTCATTGTGCTTATCTCTTCTTTAACTCAACTACTGAGAAAGCTAAGCCATCCTGCTCGCTCGTTCCCTTTTCCTATCACAGCCTCCACTGTCCCAGTGATTATAGTGCTGTTTTATTTTCTGCCTTTTCTGCTCTGTCCCTTTGTTGTGGAAGTGATCACGCCCAACACCAGCTTCAAGGTGGAGATACACAGCTGATGTATTTAGGAATTATTATGATTATTATTGTAGTATATGCATTCTTCACCTATTTAATATGTGACATTTTATTTTGGTTTTGCTTTGCTCTGCATTGAGCTTCCTCTCTCAACACTGTGCTGTCTACAGAGATGCCCAGAGCTTTTCCCTGAGATCAGCTCTAATTCTGATGTTTTCTTTTAAATATTAGGTAATGGAAATATTTTTTCCAGCTTCCCTTAACTTATACTGGCATACAGAAAGCTCCATTTGCCATCATTTTGTCCCACTTATGTAACTTTTGGTTCATTCCTGCTACCACCAAATGCAAATACACAAACAGGCATTTGGTTTAAAAGGAGCAGCCTTTACTAGGTCCTTTTGAAGTTTTTCCCAGTCATTTTATGTCTTACATAGATTGGGCGACCTCACTGAATGCTTCATCCTCTGGATGTGGTGCAGAAGTAAGCTGTGGTCTCACTGATGGCACTGAAGATTTTGCTGTTGAAACCAAAGACGCTGGACTGGATCATTCCTGTCTGCTGTACTTCTCAGCACTGATCGTGGGAGATGCCTTGCGACTCTTGTCAATGCAATACTGCTAAGAAATGGATGTGTTTTCCTGTGTTTTTTTTCACAACTTTACTTTAGTTCCTTGCTTCCCACAGAACCAATGCTTGTACAACCACTTGATGTGTCTATAAGTGGGTTCTCCCAGTAACTTTTTGATCTGTTTGCTTATTTCAAAAACTTCAGCAGACAGAGATTTCAAAAATAGTTCTGAAAGGTGTTTCTACAGGTTTCATGAAAACTGATTGCTTTGGGAAATGCAGGGGGAAGTTTATAAACATACCTAAAGAAAACAGCCTTAGAACAGTTCAGTTAGAAAGTTTATGTGTTTGTACTTGCAAAATACAAATTCTTTGTATTTGCAAATAGTAGCTCTATTTTGCAAATACGTGTAGGAAATGAGGCTTCATTAGTTCCGCTGCTTGTGGAACTGCTTATTAATCTTTGGCAAGGATTCATCCTGCAAGCTGTTGTTGCCAAGTTTTCTTAATAGCCACTTGCAAAGGGCTTTATCCTTGTACATTTGGGAAGGACCAGTCAGTGACATATGCTGGGATTTTGCTTATATAAGTCTTTCCAAGAATGCCAAAAAGCTGGAGGAGAAAAAAAATACACTTACAGATTTGTTGATAGAGTCTTGTTTACCATATTCAGGCTGATATCTTAAAATACAATAGCTAGTTATTTTCTCAGCTGTATTTGTGGGTCCTCTTATAAGGTTCAAGATGCATAGCACTATTTTATTTAGAAGAGATGTCTGAAGTGCTGGTATTACATTATACCCAAAGCTAGTCTGGTTTTCTAGACTAGCTGTTTTTAATGAAAAGAAGAAAATCATATCCTTATGTTAGAAGTTTAGCTGATTCAGTCTTCATTTTCTTAATGCCTCTGGACCTGAAGAGTTTCTTCATGTTACTTTTGTTGTTGTTGTTATACAATGTAGGCATAACAACTAATAATGGACAGTAGGAAAAACCAGAGAATAATTATTCAGAAAGGAGGCCACAGAAATATTTCCAAATAGCTAGCACAGCTCCCAAAGAGGAAGGAAATAACGCACAGGACCAAAGCAGAAAATTTTCCGAATTTTCCAGTGAACTGAACACATAATGACGCCGATTTCTCAAAAAACTATGTGTCCTCTTGCACGTCTCTTCAGGCCTGCAAAGCGGTGCTCACCCGCTGCAGCAGCCCCTCAGCTGCCTCCTGTGCCCATTGTGGGAGCCCTGCGGGTGGCTGATGTCTCTGCAAAACCCATACTCAGGTTTGGGCTTCTCCTTTACCCCTGGAAGCCCTTCTTTGTCAGAGGTTTGCCTGGCCTCAGGAAGCAGCTATGCAGAGGTATGGCAGAGCAATGGGGCAGAGACATCCCGCTCCTCTCCCGCAGCGCGCCCACCCCTGCAGCTGCTGAGCACTGTTGTCCGCCAAAAGCAAGTCCAGGAATTTGCCAGGGTAAGGATGGCAAAAAGGAACTTGGGATCTGGCCCATGGTAACGGTCAGCATTACAGGATCCTCAGCAGTGGTCATTGCTACTGAGAAGGATGGAGATCATTCTCTGCCATTTCTTTTTGCCTTGTCCAAACACCATAATTGCTTTTTTTTGTTATACTAAATAAATTATTGAGAATAGACACCCCCTCCCATGCATACTGATTTATCTTAATCCTTTTGTTGAAGATAAGGCCTTTGTTTCTGCCTCCAATGCTTATGTCACAACACTAAAGACAAATGACCCAAGATATTATTTTCCATAGGATATTTATATTGTCCTACAGATCTTAAGACTACTCTCTCCTTCGTGTGCCTTTGCTCAGTTGCATCCTTTTTTTTTAAATGATTCTTGCTTTCTTTGCAAAATGATTATTTTACATGGCTTGGAGCAACGGTTGTGGGAGGTACACACCGCGCTCCTAAGACTGTAAGTCAACAAAAACTGCGTAACTGTTCAGGGTTTTAAAGCTGTATCTATACTGATTGTATGGAGTTTCTGTATAAGAAATTCCTCCTGTGCAGGCTGCTGGGACCTGGGTTAGCAGAGCCAAGTCCGCAAGCCTCTGCCACACTCACCAAAATGCCAGCGATGTGCACAAGCCCGGCAGGGCTGTCTCACATTATGCTCCAGGATGAACACTCCTGGTGTGCAGCACAGCAGGACCCGTATCCCAGAGCCCAGAAAGGACCCGTACACCTACTTTTCTGTGCGTGGCTGGGTGCACACGTGGGGACCATCACGTTTTGTGCATCTGGGCTCTGAGCACCCGCTCCCCTTGCCCGCTGCCTGCCTCCCCTCACCAACATCCCTGAGATTATCCCTGGGGTATCGGCGACCTAAATACAGTGTTTGGGACTTGAGAGTTGCTTTTGTTTTTTAATGTTGCTGAGTCTCTAAAACCAGCACACGTAACAAGCTGCCTGTTTCCAAGCAGCTGTTGTGTAACTTTGCTCCCCACCCCCAGAGATGTTGCCTGCCATTTAGTTAATGAGCTCGGTTTCACTGGGAAGTGCCTGAGGGAACCTCTTAGCTCCCTAATTAGCAACAGAAGGGGCCAGTTCTTGCTGGAGGTAGCACTGAAACATTTGTGAGGTCTCCTGAGAATAAGCGAGGCAGACAAGGGACCACTTCCAGCTCAGAAAACACTGGTTTTTATTCAGCGTTAAGAAGTGGGGGGGGGAGAGAGGAAGGGGGAGTTACTTGCAGAAGAGGGTGATGATGGGCTTTCTAGGTAAGAAAAGAGTATTTGTGAAGGGGGAGGAGGAGATCGGAGAGATTGTCCCTGGCCCTCCCAAGTTGTTCATGGCTCCTGCAGTCTGAGTTTTATATATAAAATATGGTGGAGCAGCACAGAGGCCTCATGGGCTGGCTGCCTGTGGAGTCAGGAGCAAGGTGCTGCTGCTGCTATCTGCTCTCAGAAGTTTGAGCTGGCTCTTGTTAATAAGATTCAAGAATTAACAGCTTGGAAGCTCTTAGGAACTCAGTGTTTCCTCCAAGGTCATGATCGCTGAGGCTGAGCACAGAGCCTGCCATTCAGGGCTGGAGTAAACTTCGGTGGAAAACAAATCTCCTGCCAAACAGCTGGATGTCCTGAGACCTCACTGGGAAGGTGAAAACTTTGCTTACACATTGCAGGTAGGGTGACGCGCTTGGAGCTATTCCTTCATGTCCAGGATACAGCCACACCTGGTAAGGTCTCAGATTTTTCCCATACAATCCCACTTCTGGGCAGGGCTTTTTTCGTACGAAACCTATTGAGAAGAGGTCTTGTTTTGGACCTGTTGGGCCATGGGGACCATTTGCCTTCAGAAGTCATGCAGGGAAATAGAGCATTCAGTACCTTTGGCCTGTGGGACCAAAGATCCAGTCATGCAGAGGAAAGTCTCTGTAGCCTCAAGGACCTTCCTTAAAAGCAAAGGAAGAAGGTGGAGTTTGAAGACAAAGACCATGGAGCAAGCAGGTTTGTAGGAGCCTGGAGGAGCACAGGGGAGATCCAAAGCTTCCAGATTTTGCCCTGCTCTGCAACATCACCTGCCAGCAGCTCACAGGTGGTGGCCACTGACCAAATAAAAAGGAGAAAGCTGGTCCCTGGTATAAGTCAGGAGGCCATATTCGTGAAGATCTGCTACTGAGCACCGTTTTCTCTCTAGTAGTATTCTTAAGACAGTGACTCTGATTTTGTTCATGCAAAAGGAACATCATGCAGCAAAGCCCTCACACTGTAAGATGAAGGGCAGAGCATTGCAACCATAAATCCCAGCAAGGGGCTTGCTGTAGCTCTAAAGTTCAGAATAATAATTTCTAAGTTGCCGCAGCATCTCAAGCTATAAAAGAGCTGTGTTCAAAGCTTTTGTGCTCCACTTTTATGGAGCATTAGCTCATTTCATAACCAGAAGTCACCAGCTTTCCTCCCCATCTCTCAGGTTTCAGTATTAATGGTATTTCTGAGGCTTGGATTATGAGTAGATGCAACGGGCAGTGAGGAAAACAAAACAAAACAAAAAAAGCAAAAACAAACAAACAAACAAACAAACAAAAAACGCAAACCAAACCGAACAAACAAACATGCAGAAAGTCCGAAATAGAAGGGGGGGGGGAAAAAGCCCAAATAGAGGGAGGGAAAAAAAAGTGTACTGTGAGCGACTCTTTCCCACTAGGGGGCATCCAGGATTTGCAGAACTGCTGCTTGGCCTTTGGGTGTTTTCTCCAGCAGCAGGCCACACTACGCCAGGATTAGGGAATTGGCCTGTGAGAGCTGGCAGGTTACGTTGTGTTTGTCTCTTCTTGCTTGTATCCAGCTGCCTAACAAGCTGAAAAAAATGCATCACGGTGACATTTCCATGTGCACATTTTTTGTCATTGCTGTAGGGGTGATCCTGCAGATCAATTACAAGAGCAAGAAAAAAACATAGGAAAAAAGCTCTCTGTTAATAGGTGATTTGTGCAATGGAAACATATGAAATCCCTTTATAAAATGATGCCAGTCATAAATGGACTGCAGGATGACAGCAGTTGGAAGTTTAGACAGAGATGCAATAGTGAAATATGGTATATGAAATGTTATTCTGTCTCCTTTTATTTTTCTTTTTTCTTTTTTTTTCCCCCATGCTAGAATAGCAGCAGCAAAATCACAGCACTAGGACAGAGGCAGAAAATTTTCTAATGGTGCTCTGAGGAGGCTTTTTATAAACGGGTTTGCTAAGACATCTGCCATTAAGAGAATTTGCCCCACTGCAGGGAGATGCTCTGAGACACTTTTTCAGGTCCTTTCCTGTGGGATTTCCCTTTCCGTTTATGTGATATCTATCAAAATCCCGTGGGAGGCAGCCTTGCTGTCTCCAGCAAGCAGTTTCTGCCTGGATTTGTGCATTTTGGCCACTAGAGGTTGTAAGAGAGCAGGGGAAAAAACCTTGTTTGCCACAGACAAATCCCAGGGCAGGATTTCCTCTGGGATCCTTTGATCTCTGCCCACCAGCAACTCACAAAAAACTCCTGCACATCCCCTGCATTTCAGCAGGCGGAATCGTGGTATCACAGATTAACAGAATCACAGAATGTTAGGGATTGGAAGGGACCTCAAAAGATCATCCAGTCCAATCCCCCTGCCGGAGCAGGAACACCCAGATGAGGTTACACAGGAAGGTGTCCAGGTGGGTTTTGAATGTCTCCAGAGAAGGAGACTCCACAACCTCCCTGGGCAGCCTGTTCCAGTGCTCTGTCACCCTCACTGTGAAGAAGTTTCTTCTCAAATTTAAGTGGAACCTC
>VWYH01008992.1:913788-999855 GCA_013399365.1 Pampusana beccarii
ATACACCCCAGGATGCCATTGGCCTTCTTGGCCACAAGGGCACAGTGCTGGCTCAGTATCTCAGTTCTTTCAGATTTATCAGTGGGGTTTTGTTGCCTTTTAGCCCCAGGGTCTTAACGGCCTTGATGTCCCCTTATATCTTAAGCAAAAGCTGTTCTGATTCTCTCAAATCTTCTAGACAGAGAGCAGCAACTTGTATTTTTTCTCTGCAGCTTTAACTTGCTCTGCTGGCTCTTTTTCCACATTCCTAGTATAGATAATTTCACTCTTAGATGTTTAAGCCAAACTTTCTGCTGCCAGCCTTTGTGCTTTTTCCCAGTGCTTGGTAAGAAATACAACATTCTCAAGGACTCTTTTGTCTGCTGGAGACATCACAGCCTGGCATCTTACGGGAGTTTCAGCTACCTTCTGTGTGGGTTGTAATTATTTCCTTTTGTTGATAATAATTATCTAGTTTTCTGACTATAGTCCCTCTGCAATCAGGGATACCATCTTCCAAGAGGCCTCAAGAGAGATGGTTTTCTTTGGGAAATAGAACCTTTAAGTTAAGTAATCCCAGATAGACATAACCAGGAACAGCTATGGTGGAGCAATACATGGAATTTTCATCAAATGAAAGATCTACAAGCTTTTCTTCCTGATGGCTCTTTGCGATGGTGTAGTAGCTGCTTATGAACTCATGGCAGTATGAGACCTAATCACCACAGATCTCACTGGTGATGATTCTTCACTTTGGGCATTGCATGGAGATAGGAATCGTTTCCTCTGGCAGTAAAAATGCAGCTGTTCCTGGAGTGAAGCACAGCAAGGACATTGTGCAACTGCTTAGGAAGGAGAAACCTTTATCCAGTAAGATTTTATTGACCATGGAGGAAATGCAATCTACTTCCCTGAACTGAAACAAAGCATTGATTTCTGTGGAAAATGAAAAACTTAACTTTTCCTTTTTGTTTTGACTGCTGCAAAACGCAGGTACACATGGAACAGAACCATACCATACAGAGGTTGGAAAGGACACCTAGAGGTCAGCTCATCCCTCCTCCTGCTCAGAGCAGGTCCAGGTAGGTCAGGTTGCTCAGTGCCTTGTTCCTGTCAAATTTTGAATGCATCTGAAGACAGAGAACCCACATCCTCTCTGGGCCCCTGGCCCACTGTCTGAATACCTCCATGGTGAACTAATTTATCCTCATATCTAACTAGAATTTCCCTGTTGCAATTTGCATCCTTTTGTCCTTCAGCTCTTGCTCCTCCAGGCTGAGTCTGGGTCCATTTTTCCAACACTCTCTACTAGGCAGCTGTAGACAGCAGTAAGACCCCAGCCTTTGCCTTCTCCAGGCTGAGCAAGCCCAAGTCCCTCTGTCTCTCCTCACACACCACATGTCCTAGTTCCCTGGCAGCTTGGTGGCCCTACGCCACCAAGGGTGGGCTCACTCCGGTCTTTTCTCTACCAGCAAGGCCAGAACTGGAGATAGCACTCCAGATGTGGTCTCACAAGTGCTGAACAGAGTGAAGGATCACTTAATTCAGCCTGCTGGCTAACATGCATGCTGTATAGGCCTGTAGGCAGCTGGCCTTTGCTGCAAGGACACCTTGTTGACTCAGGCTCAGCCGAGGACTTCAGGCCAGTCTCCACAGAGTTGCTTTCTGTGCATTTGGCATCCAGCCTGTGCTGGCACACAGGGCTATTCCCTCCCCATGCAGGACTTTGCATTGGCCTTTAACTTAATTTGCAAGTGCAAACTTAGGCAATAGGTGGCACTAATTGGATGATGTAGCTTGCATTGTCACCGGGACAGCGTCACTGCCAAAGAGAAAGCCAGAGGAGGAGACACCTAGGTTGCTTTGCTCAGAGCAGCGGCCATTGAAGGACAAGCAGACATGTGGCAGGAGTTCCTTCCAAATGCCTGGTGAGACCTCCTCGGCGTGGGGCAGAGGGACTCTGAACAGAGCTCCCCGGGGCTGGGGTGGGAGAAAGCCCCTGCGGAGTCATCAAGCCATTGGAGGGTGGCTGCATGTGGCTGAGTTCTCCTGAGCATGAGTGGGGAGGAGGTTTTATTAGAATGAGTCTTGTTTTGTGTTGCTCAGAGAGCTGCTTCTGAGACATGCTTGCTTTGTTAGCAGTGCAGAGTTTGTGTTACTGCGATGATAACTGGTCACTAAACTCCAGAATGTAAGTGCAGGGGGATCTTATTTCCTGTTGCATAAGCTGCTCAGCCACCAGGGAGCTGGAGCCTGACACTGTTTGCTCTTAGGAGCCCTGTTTTTCCTTGTCTGGGAGGAATTTAAGGAGATACCTCCTTAAAAATCGAACACAGCCTGTTTCAGAGATCTTACCAAATTGCCTTGGTGACTGCTGGGGTCTCCAGTAGAGGCACTGGGTTCTGCACCACAGGTAGCAGTGGGAAACCATACTAGGTAAAAAGAGGCAGCCAGCAGACTTCATTTTTCATGGAGTTTCATGTCCTTTTTATTTTTTTTTGGTCTTGAGGTATCGTAGTTATGACACCAACCGTCTCCCTAATCTAGCTGCCTTCCACAAGGCGGAGTAAGAATTTCCCTTGTCACTTCTAATTTTGCTAGACTTCAGATTGTGCTTTTTTTTTGGCAAGAGAATCTACCGGGCTGAAAGAGAACCAAGGGGGATGTTTTATTTATCTTGCAGCCGGATGAGACCTAGAAACTTTGGTGTCCAGTCAGGAGTAGTCAGGAGTAGCAAAGGTACAGCAGCTCATTGAACTCTGCACAGGGAAAGGTCCCACCAGCCTCTGCTCTGGCCAGCACAACTGCGTGACAAGTGCCAACCATGCGCCTGGCAGCAGAATAACCCTTGAACTTCAAAGTCCCCTGCCAAGGCTGCGCACCTATTGCTGCACAGAAGTCACAATAAACTATTCTCTTTGCTGAAGCAGCACAGCCGCTTGTAGTATGAAACGCTGCAAGGGCACCTACACAGTTGTTTAGTGCCTTTTATCTAAATTGTGCGGAAGGAGGGAATATTATGGCAACAAACTATCTAGCTAGAACACAGCCCAGAAACACACTCTCTTTGTGCAGAGGCACTTGTTCTAAGCCCCTCTCTTTCTGTCCTATCCAAATGTAGGAAAAATAGTAGAAGATGTTGTTGGGTGGCTAGACAGCTTGTGGTCCCATGGCCGGCCACTAAATGGTGCTGGCAGGTGACATTCTTTGCATCATCGCCTAGACAACACTATCAGACTCTAAGGATCTTTTTTTTTTTTTTTTCCCCTTTCCTAGGGAGAGCCTGTTGTCCCAGATCAGGTGAGTAAAACAGCTGTTCTGGGCTGAGTTCTCCACTTTTTATTAGCACTGTGGTTGGGGCACAGCATAATCTCTTCCCTATGCTGTATGACAACAACAACAAAATCTTCATTCACAGACCCCTTGCAGCCCCCCCCCTGCAATAGCCCCAGGCACTTCTACTAATGCCCAAGGGAAGCTGGAGAGCTTGAGGCACAGGTCAGAGGGATGGGAGGATACCCTGTATTTAGGACTGATTGCTCAAGCATTTGAATGGTTTTGAAACATGCTGCATGTCTGTTAAAACTAACTCTGGTGACTTAGCTCCCATGCCTCAAGAAAGTCTGAAACTTCGCTGTCTATAACAGAAACAGGGGCACTCAACAGACAAGATGAGACACCTATGGAAAGCTATGGTAGAGGGCCAGTGTTGCCCTAAAAGATGACTGAATCTGTAGGGGAGCTATATATAAAGCACTGCCAAGAGGGGCACATCCAGCACATGCAGCTCTCCCCAGCAGCTGAAGACCCTTGTCTCTGCTCCTTCTCCTCAGCCCATTCTGTCCGTGCAATTTTTATTCCTAGAGGAGTTCAGCTGCTACTATGCCATTCACTCCAGCACCTGCCTGAAAATAGACTGGCCCATATCTTATTTACCTTTGTACCCCAGGTCACCCTGGTTCACAAGGAGAGGGACAAAGAATCCTTGTGATCCGCAAGTCCTTATCATCAAGGACTTGAGGTCTCTAGGAAGCACTGTTAGATGTAACCCTGCCCCAGATCTTGTCTATGACCTTCAAAAATAACAGAAAACTCCATCCCCTGCTGACTCTATGGGATTTGTAGGCATTTGTTACTGCTCAGGCCCAACTGATGTGAATACAGACCTCAGCATAGTCCCTTTACTTCTGTTGTTGAACACAAAGAATTTTATGCCTCCCCAGGTCTTTTGAATATTCTCAGAAGAATGCAGTCCTGGTCCCTGTGGCCGCCCTGGGGGTTGGAGGGATGCTGGTTTACTGGCTGAGGTCTAGACACAAGATCAAGACTCTTGAAATGGGTGATGGATGGTGGGGCTCAGGTGAAAGACCCCTAAAAGGGAAAGAAGATGAAAGTATCCGTCCCTTCAAGATTGAAACATCTGACAAGGAAATCGAGGTACTGGTGGCTGGGATGTAGGGAGGGGCAGAAAGCTGTGAGGTGGAGCTAGTCCATCACCCACCTTACTGCTTCAAGTGATGTCTTGGGTGCACTTATATACACCAGTGCAGCTACCTAGCACCGCTAGATGATGCTCTGGCTTACCACCCTTTATGAACAGGATTCGAGCTCAGATTCATCATAATGTCCCATGAAGACTTTCTGAGACCACAGACCCTCCATGCAACCTGGGGCTGCTCCTGCAGAAATGTCACACTTTAAGCAGCAGACTTTGACAGTGGGTCTGGATGGTGGAGAGGGGTGGAAGGGTGTCAGGACAGCAGTGGCACCAGTGGGGCAGGACTGAGGGGCTTCCACAGGGGGAAGGGTTGGAGGGGTGAAGAGGGACAGGATCTCAACTGAGTTGCAGCACCTCTGTCCCTACATGCCTGTCCCTAATTATCTGACTAACTAGCAGTGAGCAGCTCAGGCTGATCTTCTTACTCTTCTCCCAGCTGGTGGTGCTGGCAAGTTCCTAGCACCAAAAAACCTAAAGTGAGTTGGCAGCAGGCAGGAGTAGGATCCAGTACTCCTGGGTGCTCTAGAGGAATTGGTAACCTACAGAAAAATATATTCCCCTTATAAACAATTTAGGGGGCCATGCAGAGCACACCACTGCTTCAGGAGCGCTCCTGGTGTCCCAGATAGTGGCACAAAAGCTGGCAGAGCCAGGAGGGCCCATCCATGCCTGCCCTGTCAGCTGGCCAGCCTCACAAGAAGGGCTCTCCTCCGCAGGACCTGCACCATCGCCTGGACCGGGCCCGCTACGCTCCGCCACTGGAAGGGGCCGCCTTCCACTATGGCTTCAACTCTAACTACCTGCAGAAGGTGGTGGCCTACTGGAGGAACCAGTTTGACTGGCGCAAGCAAGTGGAAGTCCTGAACAAATACCCCCATTTCCTAACCACCATTGAAGGTGAGGGGGTCTCTGTGGCTTGAGCAGGCCTTGCTCTGAAATGCACAGGGAGACTCAGGGGATCTAAGAGTTTACAATATTTAAGACAACAGTCTGCGTAACAACTTAGTGATATGAGTGAAATATCACTAGTGGAGGCTATATTATTAACAACCTTCTATAGATTAAGACCATTACACAGTGGCAATGAGATTAGGTCTTCTTCAAGGTGGACTTCATCTGGCTCTGAACCTGTGCTAACTAATGATGAGGATTTCTTCTGCTATTGTCTTGAAGCCACCTTTGAAAATAGCAAAATTTTCCCTGACTCTGAGGCTAGAATTTCCACCACCACCATGCACTTTAGCCAGGTGAGGCTAGCCAGACTTTAGGTAAGTGATCTGCAGGTTAAACTTCTATCTTGCACTTTTTCATGTTTCCCTTTTTGTCACCCGTGTACTTTGTAATTTTGTCATCTTTTTGCATGTATCTTACCTGCATTATGCCATTAATTCAAGCACAGCTCTACTTACATGCTGTGAGACCAGTTTCTCAGGATACGGATGCTCAGTGTCCTGTGACACCAGTATCTGGGGCTGCGATCAATACCGCTGTCTGTATGAAAAAGATGAGACACAGATACAATGCCGGGCTTCCCCTTTCAGCTAGACATCTTCTTGCCATGGGCTGGTTGTGTAACTTCTGCTATGAATGCTAATTACAGTTTTGCTACCCTCCTTCTTCAGAGTCCAGAGCAGAAACTGATGGAACCAGAGCTTTAATTTATCTGTCTTGGATGTGTGGCAGGGATCAATATCCATTTTATCCACGTGAAGCCCTCCTACGTCCCTCACGGTCGAGCTGTTCAACCTCTGCTGATGGTCCATGGCTGGCCTGGCTCCTTCTATGAGTTCTACAAGATCATCCCTCTGCTCACAGAGCCGGCCAAGCATGGCCTGGCAGAAGGTGACGTGGTGTTTGAGGT
The DNA here is from genome assembly GCA_013399365.1 of Pampusana beccarii. NCBI lineage: Eukaryota > Metazoa > Chordata > Aves > Columbiformes > Columbidae > Pampusana > Pampusana beccarii. The sequence continues at coordinate 920,127 of VWYH01008992.1, forward strand.
CATCTGCCCATCCATTCCAGGCTATGGCTTCTCGGAGGCACCACACCAGAAAGGTAAAGATGAAAAGACTCTGTTGGAATCACAAGGTTTTTTGGAGAAACACCTCAGCCACCCTGGGTCCCCTGGGCACTGCAGTTTGTGAATGCAGATGCTTGGCTCTGCACTAGCACCCACGCGGCTGAGGCTGGCTGTGGAGATTTGGAAGGCAATGGTAACTGGAAGCCAGTTCTGCTTTCCACTTTCTCTACTTTTCACTGAATTTCCATCATCTTTTGTTCACTTATTACCAAGGAGTGAGGCAGAGCAGCACAGCACACTGTGCCTTAACACAGCAGCATACTCATGTGCCTCTGCCAGGCCATGATCTTCGGTCAGGGGATGAACACTAGGACAAACAGGTCTCCTGTGTTTATCTTTACCTACAGGCTTTAACACTGTAGCAACTGCTCGGATATTTCATAAACTGATGAACAGATTGGGCTTCAAGGAATACTACCTACAGGGAGGAGACTGGGGATCTGCTATTACCACAAACATGGCCCAGATGCTGCCACAGTGAGTAGCAAAAAGAATCAGTGCAGAAAAGCTGCCTCTAGTTCTTCTTCTGGCTGCATGGTCCTGGTCCTGCCTTCTGTTTGCCCTGCCTCTCATCCCCTTCTGCTTTGTTTCCTCCAGAGACATCCCCACTCCTGTGCATTCAGTTGTATTCATATGCTTTGCATTGATATTAGCATAGTTCTCACACTTCCTAAATTTCAGTGCTGTTTGGCTTCTCTTTCATTAGCTGTGGAAGTTAACTCTGCTGCGTTTTCATTTGAGACCTCAAGGAGACAGATCATCATTCTAAATCAGGAAGGAGAAAAAAATAAAATTGGCAGGGAGAAAAAGAAGGAGCTCAGCCCTTCAGCAGGTGAACGGTATAACAGAGTATAGGGCTTTTGTATCTAAAATACAGAGTTGAGACTGATCGGAAAAGAAACACAATACCTTCCTTAGAAGATGGCATCACAGATCATTGTTTAGCATTTAATGAAAAGTGGGCATCGCAGCCACGCTTAGGTTGGAGAAGAGATAAAGTTGAAAGCTCTGAAGGCAGTTAGATTGCGGGCTGAGCAGCTCACTGTTCCCGGTTGCAGTTGTGCTTCACAGCACCCAGAACATTGTGGCCACGTGTGGTACACTCAAGCTTTTCAGAAAATAACCAATGCAGCCTGTTCTCTGCAGCACAGAACACCACAAGATCAACAGCCTGAGCTACCACATATGCCACATCCAGAAACTGCGTACCTAAAGCTAACATCCTGCCAGTGGTACAGCTGGATGGAGATGGCACCAGCTGTACCATTTCTAACTCCCATAATTTTTTTTTAATCATGAGCAACCTAGAGGCTTTAGGTATTTGGCTCAGTGAAATGCTTCTATCGCAGCTCCAGTCAGACTTAAAGAGGGCAGATTCAGGCTACACATGAGGAAGAAATGTTTTATAATGAAGGTGGTAAAATACCAGAACAGGAGGTTGTCCAGAGAGTTGGTAGATGCCCCATCCCTGGAGACATTCCAGGCCAGGCTGGATGGGGTTCCGAGCAACCTGATCCAGTTGAAGATGTCCCTGCTCATGGCAGGGGGGTTGGACTGGATGAGCTTTGGAGGTCCCTTCCAACCCAAACTATTCTATGATTTTCTAGGAAATCTGGAGACAGAAAATTGCTTGATTAAACCTTCTGTTCGTTAACTTAATTTTAGATCCGTGAAAGGGCTTCATCTGAATATGGTCTTCGTCGCCATACAAGGTTTGGGAAGGATGATTTCTGTGATGCTTGGGGCTTATGCACCATGGCTTGTAGGCCTCACTAGGGAAGATGTTCAACGTGTGTACCCTTTCGTCCAGAAGAACATATATAATATTCTGCGAGAGTCTGGATACTTACACATCCAAGCCACCAAACCAGACACTGCAGGTAATGAACTTTCTCTATATTGCTATATGAACATTGTGTACTAACTTCTTATGGTATATAAAAACTTATAATTGCACAAAGGCCAACCGTGTTTGAAAAGCAATGAGTACTGGTGACTGAGTGCAAAACATGGGGACAAAGAGCTGGGTAAAAAGAAGTTAAAAGGAATAGGTTAAAAAAATACGGGGACTACAAATATCACTTCTCAAGGTTTTTCAAATGGCATGCCACTTTTATCATGCTCCTGGGGAAAGAATCTCTTTGCAAAACACTTTTTAAAGTGAAGCACAGGGTCCTGAAATTGAATCTTCTAGACATAAATATGGGTGAAAACAAGAAAAATAGAATAAGCAAGTGCAATGTGAAACAGGTAGACACAGCCTTAACACCTGAAAAGCCAGAAGGCAGATACAGTTAGCGGAGCCAGTAGATAAGGAGTCTGAAGAGAGATATGGCCATGTCAGAAAAGTTAAATCTGCATCAGTCCCCACTAGTGAGGATTATGAGGTGTTCCTTTATTGAAATAATCCCTCATCAGGTAAGGCGGTGGAGCTGTCTCTGTCTGGTGTCAGATGTGGAGACCATAGAATGAATAGTACCTCATCCTGGCAATTCAGTGAAAAAGAAGAAACTCAAATTGAAATGTCAACTAATGCCTAGTCTGTTGCTTGAACTGATCACAATACCAAATAAATAAAAGGAGACAAACAAAATACCAAGTTGGGATTTTTTGTTGTTGTTTTGTTTTGTTTTCTAAGAGCCAAACAGTGAAGGTAGCCCCAGAAAGACAAAGAACAGTATGTCTAGTCTCTGATCAGAAAACTAGCAGAACTATTTTAAAGAGGAGAATTGATTTACAGGTGGTAAGATCGCAGGGAAATCACGCTTCAAAAGTCAGAGCTCAGGCAGAATCGAAATGCTGTAGATCCACTAATGGAACATATTTCATTTCCAAAAAAGTTTTGTTGAGGTTCTTCCCCCAGTATTCTTAAAGAAATTAGGCTGCTTTAACAAAAGGATTAAGTTCACGGATTAATAACTAGTCAACATGAGAATTCAAGCACAGAAATAAGTAAACAGGTTCCAGGGGAGGGATAGTATCACAAAAATCTGTGCTGGCACCTGTACATTTCAACATGATCCAACTTTCTCTACAGATGAAAGTTAATGGTTAAGTGAAAATTTGGCAGGCTTCCAGGGTTTGGTTTAATCTAAAGATAAGTGCAGAGAGTTGCAAAAACATTTAAGTGACTGTTTGATCAAACTGACCAATAAAAACTGATGTCAACGAAGTCCAAAGCAATTTTAGTAGAGGAATAAAATAACAATGGGCTCTAATTTGGCTGCTGCCACATGAGAGAATCCGTGAGTCACGGATAGCACTTTGAAATGTCAGCCAGCTCAGAGTTTAAGACAATCTTAGAAACTCTTAAAAAAAAGCAAAAAGAGACCAAGACAGAACACTACATACATTATATTCAGAATCTGTTGCACCCCCGTTCACTCTGTTTCATAAATGTATTTTAGAATCAGAAGAATACAGGAAGGGGAGAAAAGGAAGACTGAAGTGACCAAGCAGCTTCCATACAAGCACTGTACATAGCCTAAGACTCTTTAACCTGGAAAAATAAGAGCAGGAATTTTATAGCACACAAAAATTGTGACATGTAGAAAATGAATAGGGAAAAAATTTATTCCCTGCTCAAGAAATATCTACATTATCAGTCTAAGTTCTCATTAGGCAGGCTTAAAGCAAAGCTAAAGTATTTTTACTTGCCACAGGTTGTTGTACCTAAGATGTGGTACAGGTTAAATGACTAATAAGCTACAAACAAGACTCGTATTTCTGAGCATCTAATCTGTGGACATTGAATACAGTGGTTCAGAGGCAGCTTTCAGCCCAGAAAACACTCATCTCCAGACAAGTCATTGCCAGCTGGCACATCTTAGCCTGTCCTACCATTGCTGGTCAAAGCATTTACATGACTTTGATCTGTAGCAAATCACTCTAAGCTTGCCAGTGCAGGGAAATTGTTGTGCCAGTGCACAAACCTCCTTTGCGTTAGCTATGTCCGCTATTGAGACTGTGTTTGATCGTCTTCTACAAAGTCACTCAGTGCTTAAGTCACACTAAAATACACTGGAAAACAGGCAACACTGACTATACTGTAAAACTACAGCCTCGGCTTCCCAAGGCAAACCTGTATCCCTACTGAAGTAATCCCTATCCCTGTTTTATAGGTAAGAATGCAAATGTAATATGCCCCGTACCTGCTGTGCTTATAGTGTTCCCCAAAGGTAGGAACAGATAAGAGATACACAACGCTCCACTGTTTAAGTTGGATAAAAAGTGATGAACAGCACTCAGGGTCCTGGTTATCCATAGTTTATCTGAAATTTCTTTCCAGAGTATAATCCCTTTAGATCTGAATTTGCTCCTTCTGTCACACATTACCAAGAAGCCAACAGGACTTTCTCAGCTTCTTTTGTATAGGAATTGTCTGAGTTTGTAGCGCTGTCAGTTACAGCTGGAATTCCATTGGGGTACAATTTGTCAAGCATAAAATATTACCAGGTCTGGTAGAAAACATACAGACTCTCTACAGAATTCTAATTGAATACTCTGAAGAATTCATGAAAGTTCAGTTTAACTTCCCCTGAAGTATTGCAGGCAACTGCAATCTCTCTCCTGTTCTCCCGAATTAGGTTGTGGACTGAATGACTCCCCTGTGGGTCTTGCTGCATATCTTCTGGAGAAATTCTCTACCTGGACAGATGATTCATTTCTGGATAAAGATGATGGAGCCTTGGAAAGGTAAGAAAACAGATGCTCTTCCATGAGAAGACTCATTAAAAGAACGAGTGATGATAACTAATGAGGAGACAATGACTGGCCAGTCAAGGCTGAATTTTAAGGATGAAAGATTACACGTGACAAGTAACCGTCATCTAGACTGCCTGCAAACTACTGCTTCAGTACTGGCAGTTTTGCTCTGGGCACATGGGTGCTGATTAATTTGCTGCTTCTCTGTGGAGAACAGAAGGAACAACGGTTCTTCAGGACATGAGGCCAATACAGCATATTGAGAAACAGCTTCTAATGAAATTTCTTCTTTCTCTCTCAACAGTAAATACTCTCTTGATGAGCTTTTGACCAACGTGATGATTTATTGGGTGACGTCCTCCATTGTGTCCTCAATGCGATTCTACAAGGAGAACATGTCCAAATTCCCTGGTCCAGCTGCTGATCCCAGGTAACAAAGTGGTGGGTGAAAGACAGATTTTTAAATGAGATTGAACCACATTTGCCTGTGTAAACATTTCAATCACCTACAACAGCAAATTTAACTAGTTAAAAATCCCAGTTCTTATTTTCTTTTGATAAATATAGTTAAGGGTCACTTTTGTTTTGAACCTATAATTCACTCAAGGTATCTTGTGTCCAAGACAATGCAGAAGACTTATCAAAGTATGTTCAGTCTTGTTTGTGTTCAAAATACAGATCTATATACACTTGTTTAGTGATTAAGTAATCTGCAGCTCAGTTCAGTAAAAACAAAACAGAAAATCATGAGCATCTTTAACAGAGAAGCTTAAACTGAATTAGGAAGGATATGGCTTACTGGTGGATAAACTAAGAACTATAAATGTAAGCACAAACTTGGGGAAGAAATTTGGAGAGCAGTACGTGAAAGCACCTTGTAACAACCGCTGGCTTTAAGACAACTATAGGAGAGGCTGACCAGGAAAATGTTACTGAGCAGAATTCTCCAAGTGATTGATTGTACAAATATGAGTCTTTTTCTTTGTAGACTGAATCAGTTTACCTTTCCTCTTGAGAGAGTCATTTCTTATACTGGCACCATAAATTCTAAAGTAAACACGAGCTAGCTCATTTCTGAATTTCACAAAGAGGTGTGGCATCTTGCCACATATCACAAAACCAGGTAAGCTCAAAAATCTGAGACACTTCAAGATTCAACTGTGGGCAAAATTGTCTCTACTTCTCACATCTTTGGGTATAACATGCTTAAACTGAAGGAGATCCAAATACAAGTGAAGCTCATCACCAGAGTACAGACCACAAAATAGGTTGCTGTGGTGAAACTTTTCTAGCTATGACAGTTACCAAACCCAGAAGGCTTTTGTAGACTTTCCCCAGACTTCTTTCAAAAATGCAGTTAACTCATATCTTCTAGGCTTGGAGTACACGTTCCTACGGGGATTGCAGCTTTTCCTCAGGAGCTAGCACATACACCGCGGATTTGGGCAAAGGATATCTTCAAGAACATTGTAACTTACTCTTACATGCCACGGGGAGGGCATTTTGCCGCGTTTGAGGAACCAAAGCTTCTGGCACAAGACATCATGCACTTTGTCAGAAAGGTGGAACAGCTGTGAATCCACAGTTTAGATACATACATAGAAGAGTTGTTGTTCTGCCACCAACAGAACCTTTACTTCAAGGCACGAAATAAACCCAGTGTAATTGCATACAAAAGCCAGCATTTTATTTTTATAATGATTATAGTACTGAACATGTTAATTAAGCTCTAAAGTAAAAAAAGAGGCATCTTGTCTTCTTTCATTCCCGGCACCATATCATTGCTGCATTCATAGTTCAAGTATAGCAGAATGTGTAAACAGTTTAACGCAGTAACATTGCACTCATTTGGGGAAGAGAGTAGAAAGGAATTGGCCCCTTGTTCCTCAGAACTAAGGCTTCTGTTCAAAAGCTTCTTTAAATACTTGGCTGCCAGCATTTTTAAATATGTATTACAAGCACCTTTGGTGGAAGTGTAAAGGGATTTGATCTCCTGAACACAAACACTCCTATGTTCAAGTTATACTTCATTCAAGAGACATGTGATTACATATTCAAGTGGGCAGCTGCACACAAGGCAGCTTTCTTCATTGTAGCAGTTTTCCCCCCTAGAGCTACCTTTGGCAGTTACTACACATTGTAAACAGTTGTTAATGGATAATAAGGCAGAGACAGCACTCCTAGTGTTCTTCAAGCTCAAAAATATCAATTTTCTCATAGTTCTATAATCTCATTCCATTCCAACAAATCAAAGTTAAAATACACACCAAGTGTAGAGGGTTACTTCAACCTTTACCCATCTTTCAAAGGATTTTTACCACCCCATCATGCAATTTTTGCTAGCAAGAAACTGCAAGCAACCTCACTATTGGTGGGCTCGAGTTTCTCTTCAAGTGGGATAGCGCTATTTGGAGCCATTAAGCTCCTTGTATTACAGACACATACCCAGCTGACTGAAGATAACTCCAGCAGATATCTAGTTCTGACACACTGTGCTCTAAGGGTGTGTGTCTCTCTCTCTCTCTCTCTCCCTCCTTATCTGTCCCATTCTGCACTAGACACCAGGCCAGAAGAAAGGGTTCAAGTTCTGCTTTCAAGTAATACATTCTGAAGGAGAACAGGAATTTGACAGGTAGGGAGAGTGCTGAACTTGAACACACTCCCCTCACTTCTTCACATTTCAGAAACATTTAGAGTCTAAGACCCTAAGACTTCTAAGAGGTAAAAGTAAGCAAGAAGGAAACTTTGTTGTTGTTGTGAGAGTAACCTAGCATATTGGGGCAGAAGTCCTAACTTCCTCTGAAAAGGGTTAGAGCAGAAACTGCTTACTTTTCATTTTAACTATATATCTGATTGTCAGGGCTGTTGGACTAAATGTTAGTGAAAAGCAGGAAGAAGTGCTCCCCTGCCTCTGCAGGACTGCTCAACCTCTTTTCATCACCACTACAAGACAGTGCTGGGTACAAGGCCTCCCAGCTGCTGAGAGGTTCCACTCTTTGGATTATTAAGTGACTGAAACCGAGTTATGGGGAAGTCTAATGTTATCAAATAGACGGGCAAACACTTGAGTACTCAAGCCTGATCAGACCGCAGGGAAAGGTCTCCTTTCACAGCAAAAGGGTAGGTAAGAATGGTTATGTCCTTTATACTAAAGGCCAAGCTTATTAATAATCACATACGTTATCTAGAGTCCCAAACAAGCAGCCAATACAAGTAATTATTAGCAAAGAAGTGGCCACATTAAAACTCAGGAGAGAGAAGAGCATATCCAGTATTTGCCAGTTCAGTAAGTATGTGGCAGGAAAGCTTTACTCCCACCACACTAATTCATCTCCTGTGCCACAACTCAGGTCCCTAAAGAATCACTGTGTCTATGTGCAACTGTGCCTTGAAGGGTATTTGCTTTCAACGATGGAGGAGATGAAGAGAGATGAACATAGTTGAGCTATGGGAAGGCAGCAGATGCCCTGAAGACATCCAGATAGAAAAGAATACGCAGTTACATTTGATAAAGTTATTACCACTTAAAGCAGCACCAAAGGTTATTCAATATTCCATTGAAGTTCTACAGAGCACAGGTCATTCATGAAAGCCTTTGAGTGTGACCGGTGCTTGAAACCAGACATAGTCCTCCCAGATGGAAGTTGCAGGCTGAGGAGGTGAGGCACGTAGGTTGATGTCTCCATCACAGGACAAGTTAACAGTTAGTTTCCTCCCTCGGGTCGGCACTTTATAGTTGAGCTTGGGCCGGAACCAATCAACACCACAATCACGGTGTCCTTGGAGCATCACAACAGTGCCCGTGACAGGGAGAGCCTTAAGTTCACTGAAGACATCCGCAACGAAGAGCGAGTGAAAGAGCTTGCGAACACAGGATGCAGTTTTCAGGCTTTCCTCAGCACTGCCCTCATAGATACCCTCCAAGTTGAGCTCATAGAGCTCCTTGGGGCTCATGACATTGCCTCCAAGTAGAATAAGAACCCGAGGAACCAGCGTCAAACTAAACATTACTTCCAAGTGCTGGAGCACTCCCTCCAGATCCATCAGCATCTGCTGGCACTTCTTGCTTGCCAGGTCCACGGAAGATGACTTCTTAATCACATCACCACCCTGGAAAACAAAATGAGAAAAGGTTAGGACACTTCATTTTTAGGACACAGTTCAGAAAAAGCATGGCCTACCCCATCCCTGAAAGTCAAGGAATGTCCAAAGGGTTTTATGATCCTTTTAAGAGATATAGGTACCCACATACAGAATAAGATCTGAGAGGAACACAAAAGGCTTCTCTATAGCTACTCAGCTTGAATATGAATCACAGTACTGATTAATTACCACAAGAATCAGAAGCCCCATCTTTTAAACATCAGCTATCTCTCCAAAACGACCTAACATTTATTTTTTCTTAGAGCTGAGTAACAAACAAAAATGACACACTTTGAGCAGAAAGTAGGTCAACAAGAGATAAATAGTAACCTCTTGAGACTTTCAGCCACCTGACCTAAAGCTACTAGAGCTATTTTTTTTTTATTTTTTTAAATGAAGTTCTGGTAACACTTAAGGCTATAGCTACAACGAGCACTTCACTTCAGAGCTAGTTAACACGTTAAAACACGAGTCACTGAGCTAAAAGGCAAAACTCAAGCGGCACAGCCACCCCCGGGCCCAGGGCTCCCTCCTGGCCCACTCACCTGCGCCGCCCGCCGGCAGAAGTAGGCGAGCTGCTCGTAGGGCAGCGGGAGCTGGTGCCGCTGGTGCAGGACGTGCTTGAGGAGCTCGCAGGCGAAGCGGCAGCAGCCCTCCCGGCTGACGGCGCCCGGGAACACCACGGACACCGAGGGACAGGCCGCCGCCGGCCCGCTCCGCCGGGGCCTCATCCCGCCGCCACGGTCTAGAGCTGGCGACGCCTCAACTATGAGGAGCGGGGAGGCGGGAGAAGTCGCTCGGGTGGGAGCGGGACCCACCGTAACTCCGAGAGCCGCCATTTTCTGGCCAACGGTAAGCGACCGGCTGGGATTTGAATGGCCGCCGCCGCGGAGCATCATGGGAGTGGTGGCGGGCTCGTGCGGCGCGGCCTCCGGCGGCGCAAGCGCCGTGTGTGGTGATGGGGAGCGGGGTGTCCGCCCAGTGGTTCGCCCCGCCCCTGCAGGCGGAGGCGCTGTGGGCAGCCCGGTGCTGGAGAGCGAGGCGCGCTGAGGGGTCGCCCCGCTGCTCCTGTCCCGGGCTTGGTAGCTGCGCGGAGGGGAAGCGCAGGGGCCGTTGCCGGGGTGCTCGGCGGCGTTAACGGCCGCCGCAAGCCCGGGTGCCCCAGCCCAGGCGCCGGGAGCTGCGGCTGCTTCCTTGTAGGGCTGCCCAGCGGGCTTCGGAAAACAGGTCAACTGGTTCCCCCCGCTGCGTGCTGGGGCCCGTCCAGCGCACACCCGCGAGGTGCGCGGCAGTGAGGAGGCAAAGCCCGGTGAGCTCCCTCCGCCCGGCAGCCCTGTTGGCTCCGGTCCCTGGCAGAGGAACCGCCTTCGCCCCGCGGCGGGGAGGCGGGAGGCGTGCGGTGAGTGGGAGCTGCCGTGTTTGGAAACAACGTGGCCGCAGCCCCATTGGGTGCAGCCTCCAAAACACGGCGAGGGGCGGGCGGTCCCTGCCGGCGGGTGGCAGGAGGAGCCCCGGCGCTGGCGGCGGGCGAGCTGACTTTACAGCAGCCTCGGCTGCCTGTTGAAAGCGCCAGAAAGCGTGAAAGCTTTACTAAAACTAGTCAAGCGTCGCCCCCTCCCCTGGGGGTGCGGTGGAGAAAAATGAGGCAGCCTGGTGGTGGTACTGGAGACTGGCAAAACACTCGGTGAGGGACGCGGGGCACAGCAAGAGGGGCTTTTGCTGTTGCCCCCCGTCAGCAAGAGCGTAAGGCGACCTTGGAGACAGCTGCGCACCGGGCTGCTGCCGCCGCCGTGTAGTGATGAGGTGCCTCCAATGCCAAAGACCTTTACAAACACTCCAGCTCCTCGACGCCAGTCAGAAGGGGTGCAGATAGGTCGCTGTCACTGAACAGGGGACCCGGGGCTCTGCCCCGTCGCAAAGCCTGTGAACCGCCAAAGGGGAAGCCCGCGGGCACCGGCTGATCCCGGAGGGCAGGGTCGGGAGAGCGGCGTTGCTCGCCGCGACCGCCAGGCGGCGCTCCACCCCTTGGACTCCAACTCCCACCCGCCCCCGCGGAGGGAGCCCGTAAGGAGCGAGCGGGGCGCGCCGCGGGGCACGCCGGGAGTGGTAGTTCCGGGCGGGCGCGCTGGGAGCTGTAGGCGGGCGGGACTCGGTTTCCCGTGGCGCCGCGCGGCGGTTTCTGACGCGGGTGCCGGGGCAGCGGGGCCGGGGAGGGGAGCCCGNGTGGGGTCGCGGGGGGCCCGCGCCCGGCGGCGGCGGCGGCGGCTCGAAAGCGAAGAAGAAGAACGGGCGGAGCCGGGGGGGGAAGGCCAACAACCCGCCGTACCTGCCACCCGAGGTAAGCTCCCCCGGCCGGGCCCATGGTCGCCGCGTCCCGTCAGCTGCGGAGGGGGGGTCCCTCCGCCCCGGGCCCTGGCGCGGCAGAGGCCCGAGCCGCTTCTGTCAGGTCCGGGCAGGGCCCGGGGGCGGGGGCGCCGCCGTTGAGGGGCTGGAGAGGGCGGAGGGAGGGTCGCCCCCGGGCGGCTCGGTGAGGCGTGGGCTCGGTGCCCCGCACCCTGGCAGGTTTGGTCGCGGGTCAGGCTGGAGAGGCTCCGTCGAGGGTCCCGGTGATGTTGGTGCAGGGTCGAGCCGGGGTCGGGCTGCCTGGCGGGGGGCTCCGCAGCCGGCAGCTCCGGGAGCAGTGTGCCCTCCTGCCCCGGTCTCTGTGCTCGGGTTTGACGTGGCAGCGCGCAAGTGTTTGTGCCCCCAGTGCCAGAGAGCTCGCTGCATGGTCCACCAAACCCTGCCCATCAGTAGCATCTCGCTGCCTGGCATCCATCTGTGAGTGCTTTACTGTCTGGGAACTAAGTAGCTTTGGAAATAAAGCTTTGCTCAACTTGTAGTCCCAAGCGTCCTGTTCGCATCTCTCTGAGAGCTGATCTGGTGGGTGTAAGTCCCTTCCTAGCTGCCAAACTCATCAACATAGCTCAGCAGGTTCTAGTGACTCCCTTCCCAGCTAATTTGGCAATTGTTTTCTTACACAGAAATGCAGACGGTACTGATGGAGTGCAATGCGCTTGCCTCTTGCAGCAGGAAAAAATGTCATCAGTAGTAAGTGGGTTTGTTGATCAGGCAGTTGGCACCACACGAATATGACTGCCACCGTGGGGAGCATTACTTTGCCCCGGAGTTGGTTGCTTGGCTCCACTCAGTGAGCTTTCTGTAAAATGTATAAGAGTCTGTGCTGGGAGGGAGCAATTCCTCCACAAGGCAGGGCTGTGACACTTGGCAAGAAGGGAAAACACCGCTTTTTTACTGTTACATCTCCATGGGCAGGATTGTCCCCTGCAGCTGCCGTTTAGTTTTTGTTCCTTTCAGCTGGAGGCTGGACAGCCCCGTGTGGTTTCAGCACAGCTTCCTCTCCCCAGCTACCCTGTGCAGTATGTGGCCTGGCAAGTCTAGGCTTGTTGCTTTTCTAGTCTCAGCTGCCTTGAAAGAGACCCACCTCCTTATTTAGAGGACAGCGCAATATATGAGTGCAGTGTTCCTCCTAGAGCTGGAAAGCTGGCAGATGGTAAGAGAGGAAAGCCTTCAGCAAGTACCCTTTCCTCATTGCATAGCTCTGCTGCCTGAGAGCTGAGCTGACAATTCAGAACTTCCCTCTGTTGGCCTTTTGCCACTGTAAACACTGCTGTGGTTAGGAGCTGAGCTGTAAGGCAAGGAGAAGGCTGTTGCCTCTCCTGACATGCAAACTGGTGTCTGGAGGAAAGGGAAGTGCTTAGTGTTGGTAGCTTGGTTTAGCCTGTCAGAGTACTTGGCTTCCTGCAGGCTCCAGCCCTTTCTTAGTGGTCCTTAGAGTGAATCAGTGGGAAAGTTATTTCAATATGTTCTCTTTAGAAGCTGAAGCCTGTTGTACTTGGAGTGGGCTTGACCAGTAGCTGGGCCTTTCTGGTTTAGGCTGTGACAATCCATTCTGTCGTCAGCCCTTCCTGGTAAAGTTGTCCTGAGCATGTTGTGCATGGACAGCCACAATCAGGTCTGGGTCTCCAGAACTGCCAGGCCAGTGACCAGCTTGCTGGACTTGAAAGAAGTCAGTAGCTCGCTTCTTTATGTCTGTAGTCCTTCTCTATTGCAGAGAGAAGATATGCAAGTATATGAGAAGCAGTCAATGAAAAGATAATTGAGTGAGTGAGCGTATCAGTGTGCAGGAGAGGAGACAGCAACTTTTGTTTCCAGTCCCCTGTTTCTGTGCACATTAGGTGGATGGAAGCTGCTGGATAGGGTAGGAGTGGGATGCTGGGGGTGACAGTATAGGTCATGGATGGGTGACGGGGGAGACTTTTGATCATCTGCTGGCCTGTGCCTTTTTGAAACTGGAACTCTCTCTCTGTGACTGTTAGATGGCCCTATTCTTTACTGGCAGTAAACCCCCCAAAAGCAGTATTACCCCCTGTGTCACTCTCTAGTTTTATCCTCTGGTTTTCATCATGTGGGATGCAAACAGCAGAAACAAACCTAAAGTAAGTTCCAGTCGAGTGTAGGAATGAATGGCAGAAGAGGCTGTGACGTAACAGTATATTTCTGCCATTTTCCCTCTTTCTGAAACTGTCAGCACGAGCTGCAGAGTATCTGGGCAGCTGATCCCTGTAGAAGTTCCTGCTGGCACAGCATCTAACCTTTCTGTCTTGTTTCTTCTCTGACCAGGCAGAAGATGGAAACATCGAGTACAAGGTGAGCCTTTTGAGCTTGCAAAAGGAGGTCCTCCTCCCAGAGGGTTGTTTTGCAGTGAGTAACTTCATTGTCACAAGACAGCATATGAGGAGTATGTCTGAGGAAGGGACAGATATGTGGACACTGTACTAAGGAATCCTTGGTCATCTTTTGTGCCTCTGTGCCTAGCAATACCCCATATGATGAGCTGGAAGAGTTTGATTACAGTACTCATTTTTAGGAAACTGTTTTAGGAGATGAGACCCACTGTGTTTTTCCTGAAATCTTCTTCCTTTCAAGAGACAGCTGCATGTGTCCCTGATAATAATTTTTCACTTTCTTGTGTCTGTTCTGCCATTTGCACTTACTTGGCTCCTGTATCACAGATAGATCCCACAGTGCTGTCTTTACCCCCGCAGCAGGCAGGGTACAGATCCCTTTGGCAAGGTGCAGGCAGGTTCTGCTAGCATATGTATGCACATTTGTGAAACCCTTTCTCACCTGTCTTATGGCTTCTGTGCAGACACTGACTTGGGCTGTGTTTTCTAGAGGTAGGTCAGAGTTGGTGGCATTGCTTCATGGTGTTGGGTTAGGGAGTTGCTGGCTTGGGCAATGGTATTCCCTCAGCATCCAGGCTGTGGCTATAACTACCCCCTCTGTTAAACAGCTAAAACTAGTGAATCCCTCGCAATATCGCTTTGAGCACCTGGTGACACAGATGAAGTGGCGACTACAGGAGGGCCGAGGTGAGGCTGTCTATCAGATTGGCGTGGAGGACAACGGGCTGCTGGTGGGCCTCTCAGAGGAGGAGATGCGTGCCTCGCTCAAGACACTGCGCCGTATGGCAGAGAAGTACGTGTTCCCTTTCATCTGCAGGACCCACAGGCATAAACAGCCTCCAGTAGAGAGGCTCGGCCCCAGGATTTCCCTGAGGAGCCAGTGACTCCGTTCTACAAGCCCCTGCATGACTGAAATTCCCTCATCCTGAGGCTCTGGAAATAGGAAGGTACTTTCAGCGCTTTTGGCTGGAAGTTGGAGGCTCCTTCCCTGCTATCCCCAGCTTTCATCCCATTCATTTTGCCAGCTGTGATTCTAGAGGTGCAAGAGCTGCTGAGTACAAGCGTGTGTTTCACGCCTTCCTTTCCTGTTTTTGGCAGGGTTGGAGCTGACATTACGGTACTACGGGAGAGGGAGGTCGATTACGACAGTGACGTTCCAAGGAAGATAACAGAGGTGCTTGTCCGAAAGGTGCCTGACAACCAGCAGGTAGGGACCTATGACTTGGCTGTCCTCTCCTGCTGGAGACTTAAAGGCTTCATACAAGCAGCTTCCTTTTGGGATGGGAGCCCAAACCCTAGAGGCACTTTGTCATAGATTGGCCCATAGCAGGTGCTTTAAAGAGCTGCCAGAGGGAGACTTGATAATACTTTTCATCTCCAAGATTGTGGTTGAGGCAGATACCAGTAGGGGAGATTGCCTGGATCAGAGGTGAGAAATTATTTCGCTTCTACAGCAACAGTTCTGATGTAGGCCAGCGTGCAAACAAGGAAGGATTTAAAGTTCTTGCTGCAGCAAATCACCTTTTTTTCTGTTATCAAAGCCTGGGGTGTCACATCACAACTCCTTGGCAGTGTTTTGCTGGTAGTAAGAGCAGAATCTAAGCAAGATTACACTGCACAGTGTCCATCATGGAGGAAAGCTCTCTGAGGCACATCTCCACTGCTATGTAGTTTTCATGCACACCCAGCACAGCAGTGGTTAAGTTTCGTGATTTCTCTGTTCTTCTTCCTGTAGTTCTTAGACCTGCGAGTAGCTGTGCTGGGGAATGTAGACTCAGGGAAGTCAACCCTGTTGGGTGTCCTAACGCAAGGAGAGCTGGACAACGGGCGGGGCAGAGCACGCCTCAACCTCTTCCGGCACCTCCATGAAATCCAATCAGGAAGAACATCAAGCATCAGCTTTGAGATCCTCGGCTTCAACAGCAAAGGAGAGGTGAGAGAGTGGGCTGCTGAACTCGAAAACCTGGAGGAGAACAGGACTGCCATCCTGTTACAACTATGGGTGGGACATGAGGGAAGAGAGGTAGTACAGCTCAATGTCGCTTTAGCTGAACCTGAGTGCTACTTGTCCGTTTGCAACAGAAGTTGTTTCTTGCACCCATGGTGAATGATCTCTCCTCACTAATTCTGAGGTCAAAGTGGATAGATAAGAGCTGGCTTTTCTTCACTTGCCTGCTGGGGCTCCTTCTCTCACCAAGTCCTTATGTTCCTTAGGTGGTGAATTACAGTGACTCCCGGACAGCGGAAGAGATCTGTGAGAGTTCTTCCAAAATGATCACTTTCATTGACCTGGCTGGTCACCACAAGTATCTGAAAACAACCATCTTTGGCCTCACCAGCTACTGCCCGGACTTTGCTATGCTGGTGGTTAGTGCCAACACTGGCATTGGTGAGTGTTGCCCTGCCTGCGTGGATTGACAGCAATGTGTGAAGAGAAATGGAGAATGGAGAGAGTGGGTCCTTGTTAGCTGGGAACAGTTGTCAGAAAAAAAAATATTAGTTTGGAAGCATCTTTTGAGCTTTTGTAAGACTTTGAGTGCCTGGGAGGGGGGTAGAGCTGGGATCCTCTTACCAGCTGTAGACCTCATTAAACTGTACCCTGGACAGAGAGGCTTTGTTTGGAATTTGAGGCTGTGTTAGGAAAAACAAAACAAAACTAAACAAAAACTTTGACATATTCTTAGGGATGCTGAATCCTAAAGCCTTGTAAAAAGGCAGCTGGAGTTCTTCCACATCTTCCCTTGACATCTTTGTGGCTGTTTTCTGGCAAACTCTTGCCCAAGAATGAAAACTACTGCATCTTTCTGAAGGAAACAGATCAGTCACAAAAATTCTTGGTGGTTTTTGTTTTTCTGGACTGATGTTTGATTTTGTTTAAAAGAATAATTTTGCTTTTTTCATTGCCTGATGAACTAAGCGGGTAGGGTGAAATCTCTTGAGTGGGCCTGTGGGAGAGCCAGGAGACATAGCTGTGCCAGAAACAAGCAACAGTGGTGACTGCTACTGCACCTACACTCTCACTTGTCTCCTGCAGCAGGCACAACACGAGAGCACTTGGGCTTGGCCATGGCCCTCAAGGTCCCCTTCTTCATTGTCATCAGCAAAGTTGACTTGTGTTCAAAAGCCACTGTGGAACGGACAGTGAAGCAGCTGGAACGAATCCTGAAGCAGCCAGGCTGCAACAAGCTTCCCCTGCTTGTGAACTCGGATGACGACGCTGTTACAGCAGCACAGCAGTTTGCACAGTCTCCCAAGTAAGGGACCATTCCTTTCTTCTGCTGGGAGCAGGCAATTCAGATGGGGCTACTGTGTGGAAGCTGGGGAAGGTGGACCATGGTGGGGCAACCACATCATGAACATCTTGGATTCTCATGAGGTTTCCTACCCTTGCTTTCTCTGAGAAGGCATTTTCACCTCCCAGGCCTTTTTCTGGGCTCTAGGAGCAGAAGGTGGCCAAGGTTGCGCTGGAGTTACTTCTCCATGATAGAAGTGTGGGTTGGCAGGGGACTGGTGCCTTGACCAACCAGGGAGTCACGGGTTGCTGCAGAGCTGTACTTAGCCATAGCCCTAGGACCTGTGCCCTCCTACTCTGGAAATGTATCACTGTAGTCTCTGTCTTCTTGCTGGATTTGGTAGATGCAGAGTTCCAGCTACATTATGCAGCTGTGCTCTGGCCTTCTGCTTATTCCTGTCTGTTTGTGTCTGACAGCATCACCCCAATCTTCACACTGTCCAGTGTTTCTGGGGAGAACCTGGATCTCTTAAAAGTCTTCCTCAACATCCTCCCTCCACTTACCAACAGTAAAGAGCAGGAAGAACTAATGCAGCAACTCACGGAGTTTCAGGTACGTAAGTGTAGTTTGCTTCCAGTTCTGGTACTGCACTCATTGCTGTGATGTGTGACAAACATCTGGGGGCTCTGGAAACTGTGGGAAGGGACGTGGTGAACTCTGGGAGACTACCAGGAGACTTTAAAGAGATGACTCACTCCTTGTAAAAAGCCTTTTAGGCTGGGCTCTCTCCTAACCAAGGGATGCCCATCTCAGGGATAAGATTGTTTCTCTGGTTGCCACTTAAAAGGCAGAGGTTCATCTAATGGGCAGGTAGTGGGAGCTGGTAAAACCTCTGAGGTGGTGTCAACACCATCTGATGACCAGCAGAGAGCTCACCTCCCTCCAGACAAGTGGCAAGCACCTTGTTCTCATTCTGGAGTGCTGTTTCACAGCTGTCTGAGCAGGTTATTCTTGTTGCCTTGCTGCAGGTCGATGAAATTTATACTGTGCCAGAGGTGGGGACTGTTGTGGGAGGAACTCTGTCGAGGTAAGTGAGGCCACAAGAGTGGGTGTGAATGGTGGCTGGAGTTCCCACAAGGTTAGAGGCACCAACCACAGATGGACGCAGTGTGAGGCTCAGTCCTGACTGCTGCCAGATGACTGACCAAGTGAGGGCAAAGCCCTCCAGGGTATTGGGTGGTGCTGTAAGCAGACCATTGGTCATGTGGTGGCAAGCAGGGATCTGCTCTAAACTTGCTGGATTAGGAAGGGGACCTGTAGCGTGCTGAAGGAAGGCGTGCTGGCACCCAGAGTTGGCAGAGGTTATCCATGATCCCAAGGCGTTGCTTTCCTCCTTCCTCAAACAGGGGTAGGAAATGTAAAGACCAAGTCCTCTGATCCCAGCAGAGGTTAACTGCATGCTACCCCATGAGAAGGCACCTGTCATAGAATCATAGAATGGATTGGGTTGGCAGGGACCTTAAACATCATCTAGTTCCAATCCCCCTGACATGGGCAGGAACACCTTCCACTAGACCAGGTTGCTCGAAGCCACGTCCAGCCTGGCCTTCAGCACTTCCAGAGATGGGGCGTCCACATCTGTCCCTCAGTGTTTGGGAGTCCCTCAGTTTGGGCACCAGCACATCCACACAATGCAGGTGTCAGCTGCAGTCTTTCCAGCAGAAATAATGCAGTGTGGCAGAGCACTGGTGACAGCATGGCCCCTGTCTGAGGGATACCTGGTGTTCTCAGGAGTGATAGTGTGGCTTTTGCTCCTGCTGTAGGAAATCCCTCTTCACCAGCTATACATCCCTGTTAGTTAGTCCTGAGTAAGAGTCCAAGGACACTCACCTCCTTGGCCCTAGGGAGTTTGTGCAGGTTGATCTTGGAGGGTGAAATTTCTTCCTTGTCTCTTGATGAACTCTGTCCTGCTCTTCTGCCCTGGGCAGTGGGATCTGCCGAGAAGGAGAAAACCTGGTGGTTGGTCCCACTGATGATGGGAAGTTCCTCCGGCTGAAAGTGTGCAGTATCCAACGCAACCGCTCAGCCTGCCGTGTGCTGCGGGCTGGGCAGGCAGCCACACTGGCCCTCGGACCCTTCGACCGCTCCCTGCTGCGCAAGGTGAGTCCTGCTGTTGCCAGGTTGCTCACTGGTCTGGTGAGCAAGACTGGAGGCTTCCCTGGAGATCCCCGATTGGTAGGGTGGGAACAAAGTAGAGATGTTTGCAGGAAACTTACTGGAAGGAGAGGAAATGGCCAGGCTGTGAAGTGGGATGAGAATGGGATGCAAGCCCAAGTCGCAGAGTGGAGGTGTGTTTGTGGTTTGGGGTGCTGTGCAGAAGTAAGGGGACTGGCCCTAAGTGGTCTGAGCTTTGGATTGTTGTGCAGGGCATGGTCATGGTGAGCCCAGAAATGAACCCCACCATCTGCTCAGTGTTTGAAGCCGAGATCGTGCTTTTGTTCCATGCCACGACTTTCCGGAAGGGGTTTCAGGTGACGGTGCACGTGGGGAATGTCCGACAGACTGCTATTGTAGAGAAGATCCATGGAAAGGTAGGCATAGGAATAAAGGGGAGGAGGGTGGACCTCCCTGTGGGGCCCATTGGGTTCCACCATGCCCTCTAGTAAAGCTAGGGGCTACTGGTACCTTGAGTAGCTGTGTCCCTTCCTAGGAGCATGCTCTACCCCTTTATCCCTGCCCATTTGGTTGGTTTTCCCCCCAACCTGTTAAAGAATTCTCTTGTTACAAAACAAGCCGCATGATGGACTACAGCAAACCTATGAAGGGAGGTGAACTCTCCATTCTCCAGAGCTTGTGTCTTCCTGTCTCCCCCTATGCCTACAATAGTGGGAAGAGCTCAAGGAACACAGTCTGAGGCAGGCAACCTGCTCATTTGCCTTGTCTTCTTAGCATCCACATGCACCTCCCCTGCATGCATCAATATGGTATATGGGTCTAAGCTCTTTTTCTCTTCAGGACAAGCTGCGGACAGGAGAGAAGGCAGTCGTCCGTTTCAGGTTCATCAAGCATCCTGAATACTTGAAGATCGGAGCCAAGCTGCTTTTCCGTGAAGGAGTCACCAAAGGCATTGGGCATGTCACTGACCTCCAAGCCATCACCACCAAAGAAAACGGCCTGGAGGAGTCCCTGGGGCCTGGACAGCTGAGCTTCTGACTACCACTAGGTCAGAGAGATCTCCACTCACCAGCAACCAGGGAGAAGGATGAAAGCTCCCGTGGGTCTCTGAACGATGCCTGGAGCTGCTGCTGTTCCGTTCTAGCGTGGGTGTCCCTCCTCCGCACTGTGAGATGGAGCCTGGGAGAGTTTCTCGCATTCAGTGCCGTACATGGAGCGAGTTAAGCATGTTCTCTGCATTGCCCACAGCTTTTGTTACCCTGCCCTCCTTCAGAATAGATCAGAGGCATCTGCAGACCTGGGCAGGCAAGTTCTGGCTTTGTTTACTGTTTGAAAATTACTGGTTGGGAGGAGCAGAACCCTTCAAGACTAGCAGTGAAGGGATGTTTTGCCATTTCTGACACAAGATCTGGTTCCATTTCTGCTCTCTGAGCACCGGGTTGCTAACAGTCCTTTCTTGACTTATCCTGCAGCACATCCCTCTGGGCAGGGGATGGAAGAGGCCCTGCTACCCACAGCAGGGACTTGGTTGAACCTCTCAAAATGCATTCAGGATGCTTTTTAACCGTTTTAATCTTGGTTGGCTTTAATCTGCTGTGTGTCCATTTGTGTGTTGGTTTTGCATTACTCCAATCTGAGTGTCTTATTGTTGGACAAGTGTCCTGTTCCCCACTCACACGTACACACTCCTTTGGCATCCCACTTTCTGACTCCTGGGAAGCTGTGGCTGCCCCAAGTGGCACAGCCTCCCGCTCTAATGGCACAAAGGCAGAGTTCGCACTCGCATCTGTTTCTGCAGTACCTGGGCAGGAGGCTGTTCTGTGGAGCAGAGCGGGGCCTGGGCCTGTGCTGGCCTGGGCAGGTTGTTTCCATGGATGATTGGCTGACGGTGTCACCTGCGTGGTGGCAGCAGTGGTTTGCAGTAGGCTCCCTGCTGTGGCTGTCCCAGGGCCCAGCCCAGCTTGCACCTCACACGCTTGCCTTAACGTGTGAGAAGGACAGTCTGTGTTACTGACACAAAACCAGCTGACTTCTAATGTTTAGATGTGATTTGACAGTGGCGTGATTTTATTTCTGTTTCTCCTAGAGGAAGACTTCTTTTTCTTTCCCGTGCCACTGGGGTTTGTTGTCAGCGGAAAGCTGATGTTGCCAGCAAGGACTCTGTGCACAAAGAGTGGAGCGCGTTTGTCTCCCGCTCGCTGTCATGCAGCTCCCCTGTGGGACTGTTACTCCAGGCTGCTCATAGCCTGGAGGGTGCAGCAGGGGCTGTACAGCTGTACATACGCTTTTGTTTGTATTGTTGACTGTTAGACCAAATGTGTCTGCTCTGTGCAACA
Organism: Pampusana beccarii; assembly: GCA_013399365.1. Classification (NCBI taxonomy): domain Eukaryota; kingdom Metazoa; phylum Chordata; class Aves; order Columbiformes; family Columbidae; genus Pampusana; species Pampusana beccarii. Next base: position 941,544 of record VWYH01008992.1, read on the forward strand.
TGGCACGGTGGCCTGCCAGCCCTGACCAAAGAGAAGGGCAAGGGCCTGTGATAGCACTTGGACACCCAGGCAGCCCTTCTGCTGTCCTGAGAGCAAGTTCTGCTTCTGGGTAGCTGGCACAGGCAGTGCCTGTGGGGTCGTGCAGCCTGTGCTCATCTGCGAATGTCTTGAAGCAGTGCAGTCCACTGCGCTGAGCTCCAGCGGGTGGGGAGGTGGTAGCTGCACCCTGTGAAGAGCATGCTAAGGTGTGGGGAAGCCTGTGAAATGGTGGTGTATATGAAGGGATTCAGAGGCAGCTCAGGAGTGAGCTGTCTCTTATGGGGAGCACTGACCCAGCTGAAAATTGAAAATCTGTTTCTTCTGCGTTGTCCCAGCAGTGCGAAAGGAGCCATTGGCTCAGGATCACTGTTCAAGCAGGATCACTCTTCCTTTCCATCCTGACAGTGGTCTGGGTGTTACAGTGACGTTCTCTTTAACCCATGCCTGCAAGAGCGACAGACCCAGCTGCCAGCAGGCTCTTCCCTTTGGTGCTAGTGGGTCACAAAAAGCTATCTGGGGGATGCAAACTGTTTGCAGCAGCCCTGGTGTTTTGTGCCCCAAAATGGGCACGGGGTTTTGTGACCTCTGAAATAGCTGATGGCTGGTCTCATCTCATCCCTGCCATCTGTGGCATGACTGTTCTTGGTGCCATGCTCTTCATAATTGCTGTTCTGTTGTCTTTAATTTTTCTAGTGCTTGGGGTTGTCCCTGTTTCCCAAGCATCTATATATAAATGTACAGAATAAAGATGTTTTATTGAACTTGCTGGCTGAGTTGTACAATGAGCGAAGGTGGAGCTGTGCTCTTACCCTGCTGCCCTTGGTGCTGGGTCACGGCTGGAGATGGCTGCCCTTCACCCCCTTCCTAAGCTTCCGGCATTCAACCCTATAAATACCATCCTGTGGCGTGGAAGGAATGCACGCACGCGGCTGTTTACAACCGGGCTCTCCTGGCTTATCTGAGCAAGCCTGAGTGTGCAGTCTGGGGTGACAGGCAGCCACGTCACCCTGAGCACAGCACTTGGGGCTGTTGTGGGCGGAACAGGCTGTGGTGAGTGCTTCCTCGCAGCCACAAATTCCCCCAGAGCCTAATTAAAGGGATGCTTTCTAGGGCACGCATCTAAGTGGTGGTTTGGTTTTAAAATAGCTTCGACCTTATCAAAGGGTCTGTGACTGCCTTCTCTCCATGAGAACAGGTCGTTCCCTTGGGACAAGCAGAGGCAGAACGGCTTTCCTGTGGAGCTGACTTGTGCCACTGAAAGGATTTGCCTGTTCTCAACTTGTTTTTGTGTCAGGTAGTGGCATCTGCAGAGTCCAGTCCTGCCAGACACCTAGGAAATGAGACATGCTGCTGTCACAGGAGCGTGAGGCAACCCTGCCAGTCTGGTTTCTATTTCTCTTTACGTGAGGACTTTGGGAAACTTGGCACTTTACAACATGAAGACTCTCATTAATGGGAGTGACACTGTAATTTCTTCCTCTGCTGATTACCAGCAGAGCTGCATGCACCAGAATGAGCTTCTTATGCTTCCTGGAATCTCACAACAACTGTGTTGTCGAGTACTAGACCCTGACTGACAGCAACATAGCAGCTTGCCAGCACAGCCTGTCTGCTGAAAGGAGAGCAACTCAACAGCTACAAGGAGGATGGCACAGTTCAGGAAAGAAGGGGAAACAGCACATGCAAATGCAACTGCATTTTGCATCATTATTTGTTGCCTGAAAGGCTCTCTCCCCTTGCTCAGGGAGGGGAAGCATGCAGCTGATGAAACACTCTGTAAAGCATGTTTCCAAACTCCACCCAGCGCTGCCTTGACGTGGCAGGTTCCTCCCCCTGTCCTAGAAGCTGAGTTCAAATTATTGGCAGCAGCACTTCTGGAAAGAGGCCAGCAGGTTGCAGCCAGCAGTGTAGCAGAGGTTATACATGCTGTAATGGAGTAAAGCTTTCAGAGGGCTGTGTGACATCCCTTCTCTAAGGACTCTAGCAGAAGACTGTTTATGTATCTACAGCAATTATCAGGAACTAGTACTGCAATTTCAAGAAGCCCACCAAGTATGCTGCTGCAGCTCCAGCTTCCTCAAATCTCATTTGACAGGAGCAGCCTTTCCCATGCATTCCAGAGCCGGTGATAAGCATCATGTTAAGGCCTTCTACACAGAGGGAATTGCCAGACTGTTTGTAACAAAAACCTTGAGGCCAAGATGGGCATAAAAATCAGTGTCTGCCAGATAGAGAGGGGAGAAGGAACCACAGGGCTTAAAAGTTATACAGTAAAGGCAAGGCCTGCAACTGCAGCCAGAGGAGAACCACCAGGAGGTGAAGGCTTCATACTACGTGACTGGATAGGGGTTCAAGCCTAGACTTGGCTTGGCTGGAGATTCCCTTGGATAAACCACATACATAAAAAGCAAGATACATTGCCCATTTTTTACAGCAGAAACAGAAAGCTGTAGGAACAGAATTACTATATGCTGTAGAAATACCCATGGCAGGAGCTACAGGCAAGAGTACAATGCAGCTGCTGGCAGCATCAAGCAGGCAGAGGCAGGCTTGCTGCCAGCAGCTAAAACGAGTACATCCAGCATCACACGCAATTCAAGACTTCCAGTTCTTCTTAGACTTAGGGTAGAGATTATTTATTTGTTTTTTTCTGCATTAAAACCTGTCAGGCAGTATAAAAACTTTTAAATGTATTTAAAAACACCGATTCTTTAAAAAACACAGATTATCTAAAAACTCTGAGCGTGGCTGGGAGTTAAGGAGGTAAACGCTTAAAGAAAAAATCTAAAGTTCTTGTCACACCTTCTCTGGGGCATTTTGCACTAGGTCCTGCTGGAGTCTTGGGCTTGTTCTTTGCCTTGGCAGGAGACCTGGGAGCTGCTGCTGAAGCTGTGGGAGCGCTGGGCTCCAGGAATGAGCTTTGCAGCTCCAGAGCAAAGTGGTAGTCCGTGTGCTCTGGGAACTCCCACACCAGCACGAGCTTGCCACACTTCTCACAGCGCTGCTGGTCCCCTGGCGAGGCAGGAGGGAGCAGGGCAAGCTCAGGAGAAGGTGGTAAATTCTGGTCACTTCCCTTCATAGCTGGCTCTAATTTCAGAAAGGTCGTGGAGCTGGGTGGAGTTGAGGGTGTTTGCATAGCATCAGACAGCGACTTTTCACAGGGAAGCCTCTTGTTAGGAGAAGCAGGACTCCCATCTCTGGGACTCTGGTTCACAGGGAATTCCAGGTCACGCTGCACAGAGGCAAGTCCAACGCTATCTGTCTCTTGGTGCTCTGGTGAGCTGGGCACAGGTGGCTCTGCAGCAGTAGCAGCAGGTAGGCTGTTTGCTGCCACTGTCTGTGACTGCTGCCTTTCTGCCGCCTTTTGGAAGAATGACTCAATAGCATTAGCTGGCTTCTGTCTAAGCTCTTTGCTTGGGCTCCTGAAGAACTTGACCTTGGGCCTCTTAGAAGGTGTGGTGTTTTGGCTGGCAGTGGCAGTGCCATCAGGCTGGGGATCACTCTTCAGGAAGGTGGCGATGCCTGCAGAGAGGAGCGTGGCAGGCTCTGAGAACTTGTTTGCTGAGAGAAGCACCGATATGAGTGGTGGAGACCTGCGAAAGACAGACCAACATCAACTCAGACACCAGCCTGGGGAGCAATAAGTCTTTTGAGGAAAGACTTTAAGCAACATAAAATGTTCACAGACAGAGGAACTGCAGTCTGGGTATCTGGCAAGGGGTGAGAGAGATGTTTCCTCTGACAAAATGTGAGTATTGCTATCTCCAGAAGAGAGTCTCACAGACACAGCAGGCTGCATTCAGCAGAGCAGAAAACCTCTTCCCAAACAGGATTTCCCAAAAGAATGGGCACTGGAGCAGGGGCAGCCAGTTGCCAGCCTGGACTTTGAGTCCACCACAGGCTGGAGCTGCTGTGAGACTCCCAGGCAAGGTGAGAGGGCCTTAGGGGAGCAGCAGCCTTGTCAGAGCCTAACAGACAGGACTTCCATGCCTTAGCTATGCCTCAGCTTCACTGCAGAGCAGGAGGAAGGAAGTAACATTGAGTACACAAGCTGTGCACCTTAGTGATCCTTCCTGCCCCAACGGCCTCCTCCCAAAAAGCACCTTTGTCCTTAAAGGAGAGCAAGGCCTCACTAGCTTCTCCAGCCCAGCAAGGAAAGGACTGCCTCGCTCCAGCTGGACACAACCCTGCCAGTAGCAATCAGCTCCAAGTACAGAATTAAGAAGGGTCTGGCCAGATGTGGGGCGAGGTGGCTTTTCCTACCAGTCAGCATAACACTGTCATTCCTTTCTGTGAGGTACCTGGCTCATCCTGCACCCCCTGCAGCAGAGCAACCCCCAGCCATGACACAAACACCCCTTCCACACTCACCAGGCTGCCTGGTGAGCCCCAGCCATGTTGCAGGTTTGGATGAGGGCAAAGGCGTCATTGCAAATCTTCTGGGCATCATAGCGTGTCAGAGCACAAAGGCGTGACACCCGGGTGTCTCCCTGCATGTGGATGACCACCATCAGCTGCCTGGCCACTCGGTGGTTCTGCAGGGAGAAGAGGTAGCTATGTTTCAAGCAACACCAGCAGGAAAGAGCAGGAAGGGCCAAAGAGATGGCCTTGCTGCCCAGAACCCTGCGCTATCAGCTACCACCTCCCGATGATGCTGTGTGACAGGTGGCAGCTTGTCCTGCCTGGCCTGATCTCCAGGGGATGACATACAGGACAGCAAGTGCTTGTGCCACACAGGATAGAAAGCAGTTAGTCCTTGCTTTCCTCAAAAGGCAGCTGCACACTTTTTCTTGCCGTCCCTGCAGCGATGAAGCTTGCAGATAAACCTCACCCTGGCCTTCAGTCTGCTATCTGGATTTGAGCATATCACTTCCTCCCACAGCACAGGCGGAGCTGCATCAGCAAAGGGCTTGCAAGAGAGATGAAGGTGTGGTGGCCTCCAGGTCCCTGCATCCTAAAGCATGGGACAAGGACCATCCTTAACCCTGCCGTGTTCTGGGGCAAAACCATCCTTCCTGGCCAGGCTCCTGCACACCTCTTTTTTGGGGCACCTCAATACACAGGCACACATCTCAGAGTGAGCAGATTTCCTCCCCAACCACATACCACCTTCAGCCTCCTGCAAATAGCTCTCGGTGCAAACGTGCTGTGTGGTTTCCTGAAGGCCAGCGGGAAGAAGGCTGGCCCCCTGCCGCCCCCCTCCTTACCTGGCTCCTGTCCTTGATCAGTCTGGATTCCAGCTCCAAGGCCAGCTGCAGGAGCCAGTGTTGCACCTGGACAAGACAGTGGTAACAGACAGATTGGGCCTCTGCTCCCGGCACTGCCCCCAGCCCAGAGCAACACTCCGTGCACTGGGCAATGCTGGAGAGGGATCAGACTGGAATGGACACAGACTATCACAGGGCCTCATGTCTCGAGTGCTCCTGGAGAAATTGGCCCAGGAGAGGATTCAATACTGGAGGGAGAGCACTGTAGATACCACTCAAGTCCTGCAGCATTAGTCCTAGATTTTGCCAAGTAATCTGGGCCCCCTGCCCTGGATCTCTCTTGGCGTCTCCCTACAGCTCTGTAGGAACCTCTCCTGAGCTAACAGGCACGGTGCACTCTCCCTCTTTCTTTGGGTTAGCTACCTTCTTTCTAGCAACCAAGCCCTTGAAGCACCATGAATACCTTTTAAACAGTACAAGCCCACAGTTTCCTTCATGGAAATTACACCAAGGTTGGACCTCTTTGTGCAGGAGTTTGTCAACACATTTCTGTCAAACAGGGATTTCCCCAGTTTCCCCAAATCACCTCCCTGCACTGAGCCCCTAGGCTGAGTTTCAGGGCACTGTGGCAAAGAAAAGCAGCAGTTTTGCAAGCTAGTCTCGGCTTCTAGTGTTCTCATCAGTGCAAAGGCCAAGCCTTGTGCTAGATGTAGGCTTCTCCTACCTCCTTCTGTGTGGCTAGGGCTGTCCTCCCAGGGAAGTTCTTGCTGCAGCCAATGGACTGAGGCAGGTACCGGTTTTTGACAGGTTCATCTTCAATTCCTCTGCACAAGTCATACAGCCAAGACCTGAAAGCCACAGAGGAAGCAGGAGGTGAAGGCAGCCACAGACAGGCAGGCATTGCTGGGCAGCAAGTCAGCCTTCTGCTGAGCCATGCTTTCAGCTCTGTGCACACTGTGACTCTGCCTCTCATCTCCAGCTCTGCAGTTGCAGACATAGCTGAACAGGCAGGCTTCCTTCAGGCCACAACTGCCTGTCAGCGCAACTCCTCTGCCTCTTCTCCTGAAGTGGCAAGAGTTCAGCAGTCTGCAGGGCACCTCAAACGCTGCCCTGGGCCCAGAAGTGGTGTTTCAGGCTCCAGTCCAGCCTTATAATTTCCTCTGTAATGAGACTGTGTAGGCCTGCCTGCTTCCGAGCCTGCAGGGAGCCCTTCCACAGCTTGGCCCATCTTTAGACGCTGCGGAGGAAGGCAGAGGAGCTGGCTGACAGGAAAAACACTATCCTGTGGAGGGTGCCTGGGAGCAGACAAGACTGGAAACCTGTTTGTGGGCCTGCCAGATCAATGCGTCTCAAAGATGTCACTCAAGTTTTACCTTCCAGCCGTCCTAATCACAGCAGAACAACCTGTGATCAAAAGGAAGTCTCAGTTCCTGCCAAGAGCCAAGTTGTGGTGAGTGGTTTATCATTACCCAGTTTTGTCTCCAAAGTGAGTCTGGAGCTCTGTCTCACTGAACCGTGTCAGCTCCCCGATGTATTCCACTCCCAGGATGTCTGTGATGGCAGTGCCAAGCTTGCCTCCCAGGTTACGGCTACAGCAGAGAAAGAGAGAAAAATAGAGAACACAAATGAAGTATCACATGGAGATTATGCCAAATCTTTATGCAGCAGCTGCCCCTAGTTCAGGAGTGCTAGAAGCAGTCAGAAAATAGTAGGACAAAAGAGAGCACTTGGTGGTACATAACAGCTCTTTTGCTTGTGGTAAGACACACAGGAGTTGCAGTGGGAACTGCTCCTTGGCTCACCCAGTTTCAGTGCATCTCACTCAGCTCCGTCTTGATCTCAAATCATGCTCTGAAAAACGGATCACAGGCTCCCTGCTTCCTCCTACACAGACAGGACTGTTCTCCACCCATCTCCTCATCCCGAGAGAGACACTGAAGGCAGAGAGCAGCAGTGCAGGCAGGAGAGCAGGACCAGGGATCCATTCCTCTGGAGCAGCAGTGCTGGCAACTCTTTGTCACACCAGGGAAAGTACTTGGGCATGGTGCAGATGTTCAAAACCAAAGCACATCTGCTCTCTGAGAGCACAGCTCTGTCACTCACACTGGGGCACAGCTACAGCCTCCTTCCCCACAGTTGCTCCAGCTTACACCTATGCACCCCAGCAGTCACCTTGAGCACAGCTCTACTGAGGGAAGGGCTGCCCAGAGGACGTTAGTGGGCTCTTCCATGGGGGTCCCTTCACCGGCAGGCTCCAGCTGCCCCTGAACTGCCACTCACAGCTGTCAGGGATTACTGGCAGGACTTCCTCTCCCTTTCTTGCAAGCATTGATGAGCATTTACCTGTGCAGTTGAAAGCCTTTGCTGGCTGCTATCAATTACCATCAAATTGCTCTCTGCTGAGTTGGCCAGGAGCAGTTTCCTACCCCCAAGTCACTTTAGTTCTGCTCACACGAGCAATAATGACAAAGCAAGAGAAGCAAGTACCACAACAACAAAGACAAACAAGGCTCTCTTCCTGATAAAAATCTGGATTGCAGAAGCACAGCACCAGCACTTCAAATATGTGCTCTTGCCACAGAGCAGCTCAGCCTGAGCCCCAAGCTGCACAAAAGCCAGCAGCTCCCCAGTACTTACATGTTGCTGACGGGCAGTTTGCTGAAGAGCTGCGGGACAAATCGGGAAGATACGAGTGTCTGGCGGTTGGGCTTGTTTAACCCACAGGCCAGTTTTGCCAGTGTCTGTAACACAGAGGAGGGTAGAAACCCGTTATGACAAACTCTGCACCGACTCTATTGTGGCTCAACCTAACAGCTTGTGCTGTATCACCTCTAAAGGCTGCCTTTGGAACAGCTGCAAGGAAGGACATGCAGGTTGCACCGTTGCTTGCCCCCAGGTACCACCCACCTTGGGTCCTGGCATGCACTGGCTGGGTGCTCTGAAAGCACTGCTGCTTCCAGGCTTCTGGTTCTGCAAAGGGCTGGATTCCTGCTCCAGGCAGCTTGGGGGATCTGAGTCTATCACCTGCTCTGGTTGGCTTAGTTTTCATCAGGCAAGCATGCTAAAGCTTCCTGTAGTCCTCCCCAGGCTACTTCTCTCACTATGTCTTGCTCCTTCATCTTCTGTGTTTGTCTTGCTTTTTCTCAATGTCACTATTTTAATCTTCTCTCTGCAAAGTCCACAGCAGCATAATGCTGCAAAAGGCAATCTGCAAAATACAGAAATGCTGGCCTGGAAGGCCATTATATCTGCTATATAGCTTCCCCTCCCACTCTATCTACAGTATCAAGAATACACAGACCAGCCTGAAATAAATTTAGCTGGGTGTTTTGTTCTTTTTTAAATAAGTCTAATAATTTCCTCTTTCACTGCTTTACCTCCTATAACTAAGCAAAATTTCCTTCCTGCCTGTTGAGCTATGATCTTTATTAACAGCCTGTTTTACAGGCTTACATGCATTCCCACTCTTGTCTAGATAAAGTAGACGCCTTTCCTTCAACTTTTCATATCTAGTCATTTTCCAGATGTCTAGTTATTGTTATTCTTGTTTAACTGGAGACTTTTCTAAGTTTACCCACACTGTTCATAAAGTCAAGTGCTGCAAGCTCAACCTATCACTGACTTCACAGGGAGAAATAATTTACCTTTTCTGACACCTTCTCTAATTTGCACATGCTGAAACAGGATTGGCCATTTCTACAAGAGCACTCACATTACTGACTCATCCTGCTGCTTGGCCACAAGTAACTCCAGGCTACATCCTGACTTACTGTGACTTAGCCAAAAGCCTGCTGGTTGGTTTTTTCCTACAAACCACTAAAACAGTCAGTGAGGAGCATAAGAAGCACTGCTTAGCGATTTCAGTCTGTTTCTGGGCTTTTGTAAGCCCAGAGTTTTCATCTCCAGTTTCACCTCCCAGAACTCTCACAGGCCAGGCCCTTAGCCCAATCTGTGCTCAGCGTCACCTGAATACCTACAGCTCCTCCCTCTCTATAGGCTTCCTTGACAATATTGGCTTTTAGTGGACCTCAGACAGACTCCCCAGGATCCCACTCTAATCATCCCAATTTCAGTGTAAGTCACTGAGCAAAATTATTATGGGAAACAATAATGTTTTCTTCAGCTAGACACAAACCTTTCAGACAACCTCAGCTGCATTGTGTTTTGCTATGGTTTCATCTTTGGCTTATGCAACTCAGGGTGAGGTGCATTAGAAACCTTAAGGTAAATACCTCACATCTGCAGTTTCCTGTGTACATTAGGCCACTCACACTGGCAAGGAGTCACATAAATGAGCTGGGCACAAGCGGTTCCTGATAAAACCATGCTGTTGTCCTCCAGGTGCTTCCAAATAGCTCATGCAATTATTTGGTCTCATTTATCAGCTGGGTTCCTGGTGGACTCTAACAAGTTAGCTCACTAGGAAGAAAGGTCCCTCAGGAGAGTTTTCTTCAGGAAAAAAAATAGAGCTTAAATCAGATATCCTCCACTTTGAGTTTTAGGCAACAGTGGCTGTAGCCAGGGAATGGTTTTTACTGAAAAAAAAAAAATTCCCAGTGACTTGGAGGAAGAAGAATACCAGTTTGGGGCACTGAGGTGAGTCAGTCTGCTTTTCCTCTTTCTGGTCAGTCAGTCTTCACCCCATGTTTGCTACATTTTGGGTGATGCTCAGCCAGCTGCTGAGAGCAGCCACAGGAGCACTTCGTGCATGACAGCAGCTGCAGAAACAAACGGACTTTGATGCCGCAGCTATACGGAGTTTCCTGCTGGGTGAAATGCAGAGTGGTTTACTGAGAGCACCTACTGCTCATTTTGGTTTTTGCAAAAGTGGCTTATCTGTACAGTTATGACTTCAAAAATGCAGTCTCTGACCAAAATAAGAAGAGGATAAAGACTAAATGGTCAGCTAGGCGACTTAGGGCCTTTGTCTCAATGCTCGGTACTGTGGTGAAGAAGCGGTACCACTGCCGGTGACAGGGACACTGCAGGAGTTGGTTGCANGATGCTTCGGATCTTAAGGGAGACACATTTCATCTTAGACTGCTGCAGAAACAACTGGAACTATTACCAATGATACACAGGTATGGGAGCTAGTTCTGCACAGGATGACCTTGAGCAGACTGCGATGCAGAGAGCTGAGGAAGATCACTGGTGTAGAAATTTCCAGTGAAAGGGATGTTCAACTTGCTTTTTTGCTCTCTTTAACCAAGAATAACAGAGAACATTCCTGCTATCCCTAGCAGCTTCTCCCAGCTTCCATTAAGTTTCTATGCCAGTATTCTTATTTCTTTGTTTAAAAGGAAGCAAGGAAATGATGATGATGTACTGTGCTGTCCCTGAAGAACTGTATATCTACACCAGCAAGCACAATGTAGAGATTACCACATCAGAAGCCTACATATGGCTGTGCAGAACACACTACAGTGCTTCCACAGCCAGCTCACCACTGTAGGTACCAATCTTTTCTGCAAAGGCTGAAATAAGTGCTAGGTGATCTCAGTAAACCCAGCAGGAAACTCCGTATAGCTGCAGCATCAAAGTCCGTTTGTTTCTGCAGCTGCTGTCATGCACGAAGTGCTCCTGTGGCTGCTCTCAGCAGCTGGCTGAGCATCACCCAAAATGTAGCAAACATGGGGTGAAGACTGACTGACCAGAAAGAGGAAAAGCAACCCGATTCACCTCAGTGCCACCAAACTAGTATTCTTTTTCTCCAGGTCGCTGGGAACTTTTTTTCAGTAAAAACTATTCCCTGACTACAGCCACTGTTGCCTAAAACTCAGTGGAGGTTATCTGCTTTAAGCTCTACTTTTTTCCTGAAGAAAACTCTCTGAAGGGACTTAAAACTTTTCTCTTCCTAGTGAGCTAACTTGTTAGAGAACATCAGGAACCCAGACAGTAAATGAATTAAACACTGACTGCATAAGTCATATCTCTGTGAAAAGATTTCTTCCTCTTCCCAGATATCCTATAATTTCCCTGAAGGTGTGCTCACACATGGCTGCATTCCCTGCTCAGCCCATCTTGCATGGGACATAGAAGAGCACATAGAAGACCAGCTACAGCACATTCTGATTCTGCTACTCAGAAGAAGTCAAGCTGATGTATTGCACACGTACCTTATTGTGTGAAATCCCAGCTGAACACCTGAATCCAGTGGCTGCTTCCACAGCCACCCTCATTTCTTCCACAATTACTGCACCCATGGTGAGCTGCAGGTCAGGACAGTCGGGGTTATCAAAAGACAGTGACGCCAGCCACTCCTGCAGGCCACGCTGCCGCAGCTCCTCTAGAAAAGGGACGCAAAGGGGATCAACATCGGCATTTGTTGCTGAGCCCAGCAAAGGGACTGGCAGCATCAGGGAGCTACTGGAAACAGCCACATACTGCTGTAACTGCATGCCGACAGCTAGGATGAAAAGCAGGCACCCTAAAAGCCATTCAGCAGGGAAAACATAGATCCCATTTACCACGCTTTCACTCCGGGGAACACACAGCACCCCACCCTCTCTTGATGTACAGGGAGCAATACTAACGGAGCGGGGGAGGGATGGCACTGCGGGAACAGCACCGCGAGCTTTCTCTCTGCCTTGTGCGGCCCCGAAGCGAAAGCCGTTCTCGCCGCGGCACGCAAAGCGGCCGAAGCGCCGCGGGGCCGCGCCGGTGCGTACCCTTCCCGCCGGGCTGGGGGCCGGGGTCGTCGGGGAGCCCCTGCACGAAGGTGGTGGGCAGCAGGGCGGCCGCCAGGGGGCGCCCCCGCAGGGCCCGCAGCCGCTCCCGCGCGCTGCCCGTCAGGTCCAGGTACGCCTCGTCGATGCTGGCCCGCTCGATGGCGGCGAAGCGCGACAGCACCTGCATCACCTCCGTGCTGGCATCCCGGTACCTGCCGGGCGGCGGGCACAGCCTTCAGGCGCCACCCCGCGCAAAGGCGGCCCTCGCCGCCCCCCGCCCCGGCCCGACCGCCGGCCCCGCTCACCGGGTGAGATCAGCCTTGCCCCGCGCCTGGGGCACCCGCGCCAGCGCCAACTCGGGGCACAGCGCCCGCGCCTCCGTCGCCCACATCCCGCGGGTCACGCCGAAGGCGCGCGCCTCGTAGCTCACCGCGATGATCCTGCAAAGACACGGGCGGCGGCTGCAGGGCGGGCGCGGCCGCGGGTGGAAGGGACCGCGGCCGAAGACGCCGCCGGCACCTACCCGCCGCCCTGCCACTCTTTGTACTGCACCACGGCGCAGGGGCGGCCGCGCAGCTTCGGATCGAGGCGCTGCTCCACCTGCATGAAGAAGCAGTCCATGTCCACCAGGGCCACCACGCGCTCCCGGCCCCGCGACATGTCCCGACCGTTACCGCCGCCACCTCCCGCCCAACTGATTGACCGACCATCGGCCCCGCCCCGCCCCGCCCCGCCCCGCCCCGAGCCGGAAGAACCACGCAAGGGCCTGTGGGCAGAGNCGTGCGCCGCGTGCCGGCCGTCCCGCTCCTCTCGCCCGTCCGTGGCCGGTGGCGCGGGCCCGGCCGGCGCCGCCGCCATGTCCGCCGAGCAGGTGAGCAGCCTCTGCGAGCAGCTGGTGAAGGCGGTGACGGTGATCATGGACCCGGCCTCCACGCAGCGATACCGCCTGGAGGCGCTAAAGGTACCCGGGCCGGGGAGAGGAGGTGCCGGGCTCTGGCCACGCGGGTGCCCCGTCCGCACGGCGCCGGGGCCCGCTCGGGCGCGGCGGGTGATGGGGGGTGTTGGGCCGGCCCCGGGCAGCCCCCGAGGCGCTGGAAGTCGTGGGGAAGCAGGGGAGGGCGGCGGGGGCTGTGCCTCCGCGGCGCTGAGGGGGCCGGGCGGATCTCCCTGGCGGGCCCCTCAGGAGCCGGCGCTGCGCCCCCCTCCCCAGCGCCCCCTTACCGGCCGACCCGCGCCCGCCCCAGTGTTTTAACTGCGTGTGCCTGTCCGCGGTTCTTCCCCAGTTCTGCGAGGAGTTCAAGGAGAAGTGTCCCATCTGCGTGCCCTGCGGGCTGAAGCTCGCGGAGAAGACACAGACGGCCATCGTCCGGCACTTCGGCCTGCAGATCTTGGAGCATGTGGTCAAGTACGGTCGCCGGCCCCTGGCCGTTCAGCCCCTGGCGTGGGCTCTGTGCCCCCTCGGGGCTTTCCCCTTCAGGGAGGCACATTCAGGACACAGAGAATCTGTTCTGCAGCAGAGGGTGGCTGCTGTCCTACTCTATGCTGCTTTCCAAAAATGGTTGGGAAGGTTAATTCACAGAGCTCCAAGACACTTCAACATCTCAAGATGTAAATAAGCACACAGGGTTATCAGTAGGTCTTTGCAGCGTTCTCCGTCGTTAGCCTCATGCTAACAAAGAGGCTTTGTAGTAGTTCAGTTCTGAGACTTCGCTCTCCCTGCCGCCTCTACAGACCTGGTGGTTTGTGCTTTTGCTGCTGCTTCTCATGTCTGTTGGCCTCAGTGGTGCACGCTGATTTGCCATCAGCAGTTTTTTAACTCAGCCTTTTCATTAAGGGATTGGGCACTGTCAGAATCAGTGAGCTGGTAGTGTCTCTAGTTTAGGTGAAGAAGTGATAGTTCATTGAGAAGTCAAGAGATCTTTATGAATGTTTTGACTTGGTGTCTTTTTCTTTTTTAACTTTTGAACAGGTTCCGCTGGAACAATATGCCTCGCCTAGAAAAAGTTTATCTAAAGAACAATGTCATGGGCCTCATATCCAGTGTAAGTACCTGTTACCCCAGACTGTTTTCTGAAGCACAGTTCTTTCACTTGGAGATAGAAAGAAGGAGTGAAAAAGAAAAAGACTCCAGTTAGTTGGCACAGAGGGCCTAAATTCAATTCTGCATTTCATTGCTTTCTTGTTGTGCATCTCTGGTTGTTCCAGTGCCTTTCTCTGTCTTGTAGTCAGGTTGATAACCTTGTCATCCCACAGGGAAGGAAGTTGTGAGGCTTGTATAACATATATAAGGTACTTTTGCCTTTTTTAGGAGGAAATTCAGTAAATATGGATAATCTTGTCCTTTGCAAGAATACCAAAGTAATTATATTAGCAGTGTTTTCTCTGTTGTTGCGATTGTGCTTGTGACCAAGTAACCTTTTGAGGAGAATCCTTTTGGCTCCCAGGGTTCACTAGCTATGGGTGCTTTGGGAGGGTAGGAGTGTCATACCACGTAGCTGGGATGAAGAGCTACCCAATATTGGTTCTGGTTTTTATTTTGTATTTGGAATATTTGCAACCACTGTGCCTCTTGGATGAGAATTATAAATGTGTGGTGTCTACTGGTTTGTGTAACTGCCCCTTTCTTATCACAGGGAACTCAAAGTATTCTAGAGGAGGAAAGTCACATTAAGGGTGTTCTGTCTCGCATTGTGGTAGAGATGATCAAGCGCGAATGGCCTCAGCACTGGCCTGACATGCTAAAGGAGCTGGATACCCTCTCCAAGCAAGGGGTATGAAACACATCTGTCTGTTCTCTTCTGCTTGCACATAGTGTGGGTTTCAGTGTTCTATCGTCCTGAGGAAAGCCTGACTGACTGACTCATGGTCAGCTGAGACAGACTGATGGTGGACTCAAAAATCCATGTAAAATTAAGTTACTCTGAGAGATTATTTTAGCAGAGAGAGAATGCCATGCTCTTGTCTTGTTTTCCCAAGGTGTGACCTGTATCTTCATGCATGCTCATTTTCTCTCTACACCTCTGAGCTGTCCTCTAGAGATTTTAATGTTTGAACTGTGCTGATGGAGTGTATTTCATTCTGGAACATCAGGAAACTCAGACAGAACTGGTGATGTTCATCCTCCTACGTTTGGCGGAGGATGTGGTGACTTTTCAAACTCTGCCTACCCAGCGGCGACGAGATATCCAGCAAACCCTCACCCAGAACATGGAGAAGATCTTCAGCTTCCTACTAACTACCCTGCAGCAGAACGTCAATAAGTACAGACGAATGGTAAGAGCCCCTTTTCCTTGGGTTCAGTCAGTGCTGGAGACATTTAGGAACTGGGATACGACTCACAAGTTGTTGGAGAAGCAAATGCAGAAACTGTGTGAAATCCATCGCTCTTGCAGGGAGGCGGGGATCCACTGTGGCTTGGGGAGCTGGTGCTGATCAGAGAGACTGATCACACCAGGTTGGCAGGGTTAGTGTTGATAGTTTGGATTTGCTAGTGTAAATGGCTTGCGTGGGTGCGTGCCTTATCTGTGCTGTTGGAATGCTCTGCTGACACTAGGGGTGTATGGCTCAGCAAAAGAAAGGTGTGGTTGTGGCAGAAACAGGTAGATTTGGGGTCGTTTATGTAGCACTCAGCAGTAAAGAGATGCCATCCTGGGCTCACATCTGCTCTCTTACGCTGCAGTGGTGTCTTTGTGGTGATGCACCAAAACACAATAGTTTTTGATGTCTCAGCATTGCATCTGGGTCTCTCTGGTCCTTTTCTCCAAGAGCTCAGGTCAGGAAGCCCTGTTTGTCAAGTTGTGGTGAGGAATGCTTTTCGTTTTTGTGTAAAGAGACTTCTTTCCTGAATTCTTACCTGGAGTTACAGATGTGTGGGTTGGTCAAGGTGGAAGGTGAAGGCAAGTCTCCACTCCTCTCTCTTCCTGTCAGAAGGAAGTGGATTTGAGTGAAGCAAAACTGAGGAACCAATCTAGAAATAAGTTGCTTAGGTGTATCTCTTGTTCCTTTTTTTTTTCTGTGAATTAAAAATCCAGATTTACACTAAATGTGAAACTGGGAGGCAAAAAAAACCCTCTCCTGCTTGAGTTCTGTTCATTTTCCTGGTGCACTGGCAGGCTGAACAGAGCCACCTGTAGAGTAGACAGTTCTCTGTGCAGTTCATGGTGGTGGGTGGGAGACTCTGGTGCATTTTGTAGTCTGGTTGAAATGCATTTCCAGGTAAGGTTTGAATTGCAATGCTTGAGGCTCTGAAGTGTGGCTGCTTCTGCTAACGGTGGAATCTTTCTGATTGGCAAGGTTGGAGCACCCCAGGAACAAGAAGCCCTCACCACTCCACAGGTTAGCAGATCTTTGGGATGTTTGTGCACAGGGTATATTCTGAGGGTTGGGTGTTCAGTTACCTGTCTGCACACTGAGACTGGGGGAGATGATGGACACTTCCCCAAGACCACAGTAGTCTGCAGTGCTAATAAGTATGTAGTTCTGGTGTGCTGGCTCAGTTGTTAAATGTCTGGGATACAACCAGATTAATTTAAAACCACTGTACTGAATACACCGATGGACAGAATTTCCAAACCAAAATCTTGCAGCAGAAAGAAACACTTGTGGTGTCTTTGCACCTGAAAAACAAATCAAACCTGAGTGTCTGAGGGACTTGTTTGATAATAGCAGCAATGCGCTGCTTGCACCAACTGTTTGGAGCTGGGAGTAAAGCTGTAAGCTCTTGCCTCGGCTCTCGCTTCAGCTGCCTTTCTGACCATGGACAAACCATTTTCAAACATCAATCTCAGTACATAAAAGCCACCAGCATCTTTCACAGTCTGGCTTTTGGATGCAAGATGCTTTTGAAGGTCAAAACCTTCTTTCCTGGAAGATTCCAGGAAGCACAGAAATGCCTATCCTTCTTGTCGCCTCTGTCTCCCTGGTGTCTGCTGACTGGAGTGTCATCTTTTGGATGAGAAGGAAATTGTGGCTTAACTTGCAGTTCCAAGTCCTGGTGTCTTACCTGCCAGGGTGCTGCTGAGGTGGTTATGATGGTCACAGCAATGTCCTGAGCAGCAGACTGTGTTGCAGCCTCTGTCACTAAGGAGCTGCTCTGTGAAGCTGCTGCTTTCTGCCTGCGTTCTCAAGAATAAGCATGTCCAGCAGTGGCTGGGTGCAAGTGTGTGCTGCAGCTGCTCACGCACCATCTCTTGTTTTCTTTTTCAGAAGACTGATCTGGCTCAGGAGACAAAGGTGAGTGGAGCTACGCGGGAGTTAGTGCATTAATGATTCGTAAGACTAAGGTTGCTTAGAATTAGGCTTTTCCCAGGCTTCGGAGTCTGTTACCCGCAGTTCTCGTTTACAGATGGATTTGTTCACCCATAATACAAACTCCTTGAGAAGAGAGAAGTGAGAGGTGGCAACAGAACGGTCCAAGTCTCTCACTCTTTCAGGGTGGTTCCTGGTACTGTTCTCCTAGGGAGTGGATGGCTTTAGATGGGAATGGGTGTTTCTCTCTGGCTCTGACGTCTTGCCTCCTCTCTGTTTGCAGGCCCAGGCAAACTGCCGTGTGGGGATAGCAGCACTCAACACCTTGGCTGGCTACATTGACTGGGTGGCCCTGAGCCACATTACAGCAGATAACTGCAAGCTCTTGGAGATGTTGTGTCTGCTCCTAAACGAGCCTGAGCTCCAAATAGGAGCAGCAGAGTGTCTCCTGATTGCTGTCAGCAGGAAAGTGAGTTCTTCCTCCTCAGCTCCTCTGACTCCCCTTTGTTTTCCTCCTATTCTCCTGTATAAATCTTCAGATTGAGCAGTGATATCTTTGCACTTTTATTTAAGAAACAAAATTCAAATTTGGCTACTTATGTGAATTATATTGAGCATGAATGTCATGCCAGCACAATACATACAGCAGTTGTTGGAACCCTCTCCAACTTCTGTGCTTGCTTCTCCTCGCAGTTTTGAAGTTGGAGGTCCCCAATGACTTTTTTTTCCCCCACTTCCTACAACTGGCAAGTGGCAAATATTGTCACCAGCTGTGTCATCTGGCAGCTCAGAGAAATGACAGCACGATCTAAACAGGTGATTTCACCATTATGTTCACAAGCAGCTTAGTGTCAAAGATGAGTATTTAGCAGCTGGCTTTAACTAGCCAGTCTGCTGTGAAGAAGAGTTAATGTCTCAGGGTCAGTTTTTTGGTTTAAAGTTCCTGTGTTGAGATTGTTTGGGGAAATTTCTTGAGATCAGGAATACCTTAGATTTTTTGAAAAGTTTTTGCTGAAATAGTTTGTGGACTGTAAGCCACTCCCCAGATGTAAGGACAACTGGAGATCTGATTTCACTTGCAGGTGGAAATAAATAGTTATGTCGGTGGGAATAAATACTTATGTTCTAATTGACACATTTGGTGTATTTTACACGTAGGGTAAGCTGGAGGATCGAAAGCCTCTGATGGTCTTGTTTGGAGATGTTGCCATGCACTACATTCTCTCTGCTGCCCAGTGAGTACCATCCTTCTGCTGTAATTTCACACAAAACTGCATACAAATGACGTCGCAGATGTGATTTGCGAAAAATATTGCTGCTTAGCTGCAGGAAGCTGGGGCTGGGTTAAGAGAGAACAAAACCACAATTTCTTTTACAAAACCTGAAAAACTGCAAGTTTTTTCAAATCACATAATTAAAGGGCAAAGTGGTGTAAATATCCCAGCTTCCCCAGCTTTCTGTTTAGCCTGAAACTGATCAGGAGGGACTCTTTCAGAGGTTTTAGATGCTAATAAAGCAGTACTTCTTGATAATAGCAAAGAAAATTCCACTGCAATAAAACCAAGTTGCTCTAGTCTCTTTTTATCTACAAGATAGGTAGCGGTGTGCCTGTTACCTACAGCGTGAGTAACTGTGATCCTGTTTATCTCCCTCCCCTTGCTCTCAGGACAGCAGATGGAGAAGGCCTGGTGGAGAAGCACTATGTTTTCTTGAAGAGACTTTGTCAAGTTTTGTGCGCATTGGGCAGCCAGCTATGTGCGTTGCTAGTAAGTCTCTGCTAATACCAGCAGCAACCCTGACAAGGCTAGTTTTTAGAGCTTGGGGGTGAGGCAACCCTGATGTAGGGTAGGACCAGGGTTCTCTCTGCACATTTGGTAGCTACAAGGTTCTCTCCACACATTTGGAAAAGGCAGAATTGTCTTTGCTTGCAAGTGGGGTAACAGTATCCTGCCAGCTTATAGGAATGTAGAATGGAGGGACCCTGACTGATTCCAGGCCTCTGCTGTCATCAAGAATCATCTCCTATGACCTCTGTAAAATGCTGGAGCTTCACTGAAAATTGCTCAAGTTGCTTGCTGTCTTCTGCTACAGAAAAACTACTTCAGGAAATTGCTGCTGTGTTGGAAGCCTTTTAAATTCCCTATTAAAAATAACGTAAAGAATATACCTGTTTGTTCTACCAAGATTCTCTAAAGCTGAAGGAAGAAACAGGATTTGTTCCTGCTGTTGATTTTTCCCATGCTTTGTATCAATGCTGAGATTAAGATGCACACTAATACTTTGTGTACTGTGCTGGTTGTTGAATTCCCACTCCCTCCATTCAGCACAGTGCTTCTGCCAGGGGAGGTTTAGGTTGGACATTAGGAAAAGGTTCTTCACCCAGAGGGTGCTGGAGCACTGGAACAGGCTCCCCAGGGAGGTGTCACAGCCCCAAGCCTGACAGTGTTCAAGAAGAGACTGGATAATGCCCTCAGACACATGGTGTGAACTGCGAGGTTGTCCTGTGCAGGGACAGGAGTTGGACTTGATGATCCTCGTGGGTTCCTTCCAACTTAGGACATTCTATGATTCAATTATATGGTTACTGAGGTGCAGCAAAACCTTGAATTTACGGCTCCAGGCAAAACCTGTTTTCCTAACAAACTTCCCAGAAAGTTATCAGTAAGAGATGTGTATACATTAAATGCAGGAAACATTTGGAGGAATAGGAGTGAAATAATCTGGGTGTATTTGTGAAATTCTACAGTCATTAATTCCTCTGATGTTGCTGGGTGGACTTGATCCAGTAGGAGTAAAATTGTGCCTCATGGCAGCAGCAGTTATGAATTTTATTTTAACGGAACTCCAGTGTCTGAGAAGTCACCCTTTTCAATGAGGATATGCTGTCTCCAGCACCCCCAGGCTGGTCACCAGAACTTGTTACTCCTTAGGCTATACTGCTGTCAGAAAAAAATGAGTTTTTCAGGTTTTTTGTCTTGGCTTCTTTACAATCTATGGCCTTGGGTGTAGTGTTCCTGCGTTACCCAGAAACACATCAGTTGTGAGCCTAGCATGACACAGTTTGTATTTTGTCTGAAATTGTCTTCCTAATAGGGCTCAGAGTGTGATGTGGAAACACCAGCCAACTTTGGAAAATACCTCGATGCATTTTTAGCCTTCACAACCCATCCCAGCCAGGTATGTAAAGGGCTGAAAGTCTCGTGTATGTCTGTGTAAGAGTGTGCGAAAGCAGAATTGTGCTAACCTGCCAGAGACTGCAGAACTTCAGCTGCCTAATATTCCTCTCCAGGCTCTCCATTTCAGCTGAAGACGTGGAAGGCAAAG
Organism: Pampusana beccarii; assembly: GCA_013399365.1. Taxonomy (NCBI): domain Eukaryota; kingdom Metazoa; phylum Chordata; class Aves; order Columbiformes; family Columbidae; genus Pampusana; species Pampusana beccarii. Next base: position 962,029 of record VWYH01008992.1, read on the forward strand.
TGGTTTCTCCTCCATTATCACCCCATTAGGAAAAGTGCCTGATACAGAGGTGCTGGGTAGAAAGTGCAGAATTTGCAATCAGCCCAAGTATTTACTTAGAGACTTTTGGCATTCTGGAAGTTTAGGTTGTGCCTGCAGGGTGCTTTGGCCTGGCCTGAACAGTTGGTGTAATTTGGTATTGCCTTCTGGTAGCAACACTTAATGTTAGCGGTGGAGATTCCAGTACTGAAATCCTTCTCTGTTCCCCTGTTTTTCCTCTTCTCCCCCCAGTTTCTGCGCTCTTCCACCCAGATCACATGGGGAGCCCTCTTTCGGCATGAAGTTCTGTCTCACGACCCCTTGTTGCTTGCCATGATACCCAAGTACCTCCGTGCGTCTATGACCAACCTAGTGAAGGTATGGCGTCACTGTGGCCAGGGGAGTGTGAGAAGGGGCCGAGACGAACATGGCCTGTGAAATGTGGGGGAGAAACTACATTTTTATTGTGTTTGCTAGAGAAATGATCCCCAGGCTGCTGAGCAAACAGCTCTATCTCAGAATTTTACTGTCTGCTCCTTGCCTTCAGTCTTCATCTCCTTGGAGCTGGTGTTAGCTGTGATAGGTGACCTCCCTTCCTGACCTTGTCTGCTCTGTCTCCAGGTGGGCTTTCCCTCTAAAACAGACAGCCCCAGTTGTGAATACTCCCGCTTTGATTTTGACAGTGATGAGGACTTCAATGCCTTCTTCAACTGTAAGTTCCCATCATCTTGCGTGGAAGCTGTTGTCTGTGCCTTTCCTCTTATTTTCAGTTGCTGCCTGGGCATGGAGCCTACCATGTTGGCTTGCAGATTCCATTTGTGCCTTGACTCCTTCAGTCTGGATCTTGGAGTTAAATTACTTTAGGAATCTCCTGAGCTATCACAGGAAAATCATTTTACTTACATTTGCTATTATTTTCCTTGCTGGCCAGGTAGGTGGCCAAGTAGCATTTGCTACCTAGTGTCAAAGAAAATGCACCTCTTGGTCACGTAGAGGAGGAAATTAAACAGGCTGCAGTTCTGCTCAGGTTAGGAGAGGAAGGCAGCTTACAAGACTGCAAATGTCATTCCAGATATAAAATCTGTGTTGGCCCTGCTAAGAAGCCTCAGTACCAATAGTAAAAGCTGAGCAATTAAAATAGCCAAATTTAACCATGATCTTAAACCAGCAAACTAAGAAACCCTGAGTATTAATTCCCTTCCCTTCCCTTCCCTTCCCTTCCCTTCCCTTCCCTTCCCTTCCCTTCCCTTCCCTTCCCTTCCCTTCCCTTCCCTTCCCTCCTTTTCTCAAAAACCGAGGTTGGTTCTCACTGGGTGGTATAGTTTACTACTCACTTGGTGGCTGGGAGGATATATTTAATTAGTTACTGAAATGATTAGTTTTTACATTTATGTTTGAAGATATTAGGCGTTACTTTTTTATTGCTTATTAGATAATTTATTTTTACTTACTGTAATAAATCTGTTTGGATGGAAATAGAAAAGTAGCTAAATGCATAAAGCCAAAATTTGAGATAGTTTTAAGGAGTTAAGTGATATTCAAAGTATTACTGATATCAGAAAATAAAACTGATTTGAAACACAAAATAAAATTACTTGATAAAACAACTTTTTTAAACAATGAAGATTGTATCTGTAGTCAGCAGCGCTTATTCTTTTGTATGGTCATGTACTAGAATATTTTAGAACAAAGGAAATTCCTGTTCTGCCCTTTGCTCTTCATATCTTTGAAATTGAATACAAGACTTCTGGGGTTTTTGAGTTCACATTAGTTAGTTAGTCTAGAATCTGAACTGGGTTGAGTTGAATAATCCAGAAAAAGTGTGTTTAGCTGAAGGAAGTGGTAGTTACCTAATGCTGTTTTTCTGTCTCAGTATCTCAAGGTGCTTTGTAAGCAGCAAGCCTATAGTTTGAAGAATTTTTAAAATTATAAATAGAGGTTTAATTGTAGTAAATCTGGCTTTGCCATAGATTTTCATAATTCATATTGCATTTTAATTGCACTTCTTTTTATGTTAATCCATCATTTTTTAGTCCATTTAAACAGCTTTTAAAAGTTGCCCATCCTGTTATGCCTAGTTTACTGACTGTATGTCTGAGCTTACTACAGAGCTATTGCCAGAGCAACAGTCCATAATGTTCCCAGGTCTGCAAAGCTGCAGGTGAGCTTTTGGGAAGGGAGCTTTTGTAACACCAGCTTGTTGCATGGTGTCTGATTTTTCCACTGCAGCTTTCCGAGCCCAGCAAGGAGAGGTGATGAGGATGGCTTGTCGTCTGGACCCTCAAACGGGCTTCCAAATGGCTGGTGAATGGCTGAAGTACCAGCTGACAACTCCTGTTGATACTGGACCTATGAACTGTAAGTTACCTGAAAAAAAAATAGGGATATGGGGCTTGTTTTTTAATTCAAGCCAAGGAGAAGATTTTTGCCTTTTTTTTTTTTTTCTTTTTTTCTTGCCTTTTTTTTTTTTTAAAGGGAGAGAGAGCCAGGACGCAACATTAGGCTTTCAGGCTTTTAAGGTCTTTGCAAATTAAAAGCAAAAGCAAATCAAACCCACCCCACCCCAAATTTTTATCCTTTGCAGTCTACATATGGAATAGCCAAGGTAAAGCCACTGGCTACTCTTTTCCCTCCCCTGAATCTCTCTGCAAAACAGATGCAGCTGTCTCTCTGATGCAATTTTACAATTATCTGGGCTTTGTTATCTCCATAACATACTATCTTTTTGTCCAGGGAAGTTCTGCCAGTCTGGCAAATCCCTTTGTCAGTGATCTTGCTTTCCTCCCATGAAGGAAGGCCACTTGGAGCTCTGCAAAGTCACACCGAGGGCAGTCTTGCCTGCAGTGCTGAGTCTGGGCATGTGGTCTCCCTCCTTTTCCCTTCTGTGTTTTGTTGATGCTGCTCCCCATAGTATCTCAAAGATCAGACGTATGTCTCAGGAGCCCTCACCTGAATGAGGCAAATCACACAGGAGTACTTTAGTTGCTCCCAGGGCATCCCTGCTAGGCATCTGCAGGGAGAGCTGCCTGACCAGAATACTTGTGAGTGCTGAGATGTTACAATGCGGGTGCTTGTCAGCCGGGTGTTGTGCATGCAAGGAGGAGCATGGTGAGAGCTCCAGTGTTCTTTTCCTTTCAGCTAGGACAGGCGAAGGTCTCTGCTCCATCTTCTCTCCATCCTTTGCACAGTGGGATGCCATGACCTTCTTCTCAGAGAGCGTCATCAGCCAGATGTTTCGAACCCTGGATAAAGACGTATGTGTACCAGATGCTCATGCCTGCTCTCCTGGCTTGTTCTGGGTTGCCACAAGTGGGTTTTTTCAGCTATGTTGTGCTTGAAAAGGCTGTAGTAACTGGTTACCTCCATGCAAAAACCCAGATGGTTTGTTGAGTGATTCTTATAAGGAGTAGTGACCTTTCTTTAGAGGGGACCAAACTCATACTGTCCTACTCTGTCAGGCGTGTCTTGGTTCTGGGTGCTATGCCATGAGAAGTCACAGGAGAGCACTCAGGTGGCATGCTTTGACATAGTGCCTTGCTAGAGGACGAGAGGACAGCTTAAGCACAAATTTCCTAAGTTTATACTTTTAGTGGTCTTTTTTTAACATTTAACTAAATGAAATAAATTCATGCTCAGGGAGTGCAAGATCAGAAGCGATTTCCTTCTGCTTTTTGTTCAGCAACAGGCAAATCATAAGGAAAGCATTTTCCTTCTCAGTCTGATGCAGACTGGCTTGATTATTTTTATTAGATTAGGCTGCTTATACACTTGAGTTCATCATTCTAATTACAGTAAAATAATTGTATGGATTGATACAGTTGGCGAAGCATGGAATCTATTGGACAGAGTCAAGAGAACTAGGAGCCAAACTGAGAGGAAAATTGCCTTTCCCAGAGGTGCAAGCAATATTATGGGGGCTTCAGACTGGCATCTCAAAATTGCCCTACCAACAATGACAATGCTGCTGTCCTTTTTTCCCTCAGCAAGTGCACATAGCACACAATTAAACTGAGGTTTCTACTGCTTTTCTTTCTGCTTTGAGAACAGCTGTGTTCAGCTGAGAGGCCTGATACGAGCAGCAGCTCCGTGGCCTAGCTCTAGGAGTTGGAGGATGAGGCTACAGGCTGAAGTACTGAGTGTTGCCTCCTTTCTTCTTTCCTTCTGTTTTCCCTTTTCTGCATCTGTAGGACATCCCAGTGAATGATGGCATAGATCTGCTGCAGCTTGTCCTTAATTTTGAAACAAAGGATCCTCTCATCCTGTCCTGTGTACTCACCAATGTCTCCGCTCTCTTCCCATTTGTCACTTACCGACCAGAATACCTACCACAAGTGCTTTCCAAGGTGGGTACTTGCAGACCATGCAAAAATCAAGGACATGTTTTTTGGTGCAAGGCCCTTGTATTATACTAAACTTCAGGAGTTAATCCTCTAGGTGCTACTGTCAGGGAAGGACTATTCTTCATTGGAATGACTATTCTTTCATGATGGGGAAAACTGAGACTGAGTCTTGTTCAAGAGGAAACCATGTCAAATAACACAAATTTTGCAGTTCCTAGTCTTAAATCTCAACATTAAGTGCACACTATGGCCAGTAAACACCATGTTTTGTTTCAAGGCCTCACTGTTGATGATTCATCTGTCAACTTAGTCAAGGGTTGTTCACTGACTTTAATGAAATTGCACTGAAGCCTTATGATCTATTCGTTGAGCTCAAAACACATGTGAGTGCTAGGTATTTACAAATGACATGAGGTTTTTGATTTTTCCTCCCTTTTTTTCACAGCTGTTTGCTTCAGTTACTTTTGAAGTTATAGAAGAAAGTAAGGTATGTCTGAATTACTCTCTACTAATAAGCTGTAATAATTGGATCAAATCCTATTCTGTTTGAGAGCATGCTGAGTCTGAAGACTCCGCTGTAGTAGTGTTCTCAAGTATAGGGCTGGGAAGTCTAGATATAACTGATCTGTTCTTGGCTGACATAGCCTAAAAAGTTTTGGCTCGCATACTTAGGCAGCCAGAGGTGTGGTCTAAGGCCAGTTCACTTAGTCCCAAAGTTTATACTGGCCTTCCTGGGAGTGAAATCCCTTTGCTAGCTGTGGGTGCTCTTCAGTGGGTGGTATACATGGCTGTGAAGGATGGCTGTAAAGCTGCCAGCTACCTAGGGAGTGCTTGGAGTCTTGAAATAGGGAGTAAGCTCCATGGCATCCACTTCCCTTGAACACAGCATGTTTGAACGTGGGTTTCTTGGGTTGGTTACTTCTCCAAAGGAAATTTGATTATTGCATGATTGTTTGGGGTGAGGGGTGTAGAAATGCTTTTTTGATCTGTACTCAACAGTGCACAAAACTGTGTGTAATGCATTTGTTTCTTGAAGATACCCTGCGCTTGTCTGAACTTTTGTTTTATTGCATTGAAGTCTGTTATGTCTGTCCAGGCTCCTAGAACTCGAGCAGTGAAGAATGTAAGAAGGCATGCATGCTCCTCAATCATAAAGATGTGTCGGGATTACCCTCAGCTTGTCCTGGTATGTAAATTCAACTCCACCATGAAGAGTCTTGCCTCAGTTTCAGCTAGATTTTGTGGGATCTTCAGCTTCCTTGGCTACAGCCTCTTTTTCTTCCAAGAAGCATTCCTGCTGTGCAAATGGCAGCATTTTATTGCATGCACCTCCCTTCTTTTCCCCTGCCCCTGAAAAATTTTTTGTCTTATGATTTGAATTGTAAAGTGATGAGTTAAGTGCAAAAGGGATGAGGAGGAGGATACAAGCAGCACTAGATTTGTTTTATTGAAATGTTTGCTGAATTTCCGGTTTGTCGCTTGTGGTGGTCTCAACTGATTCCTAAGCCGTAGGCACTAGCAATGACTAATCTCCAGATGTTCTTCTGTTACTTAACAGAGTGTAGGAGCAAGGGGAGAATATCTGTTTTCTGGATTATCTTGAGAAAATTAGGAAAAAACAAACACATCTTAAATCCATGAGTCCGTGTTTTGTTTGGTTTTGCTGAACTGAACAGTCTGCATGCAACATGCATAGCTCTGAACTGCTTTCTTTAGTGGTGCTTGCGTGGAGAGGCTCTAGGATTATTGGAGCACCATCGGACATTGCTAGTTTAAACAGAGACATTTTTTGAGGATGCTAATTAAGGTAATTTAGGGATTCCAGTCTGCATTCTGCAAAAGCTGCTAAAAACTAGCGCGTTTGTCTTTGTCCCACTCTACTGGTCCTTGAGCTACAGTTCTCTCTTTCCCATGGGCAGCCAGACATCTTCACTGGAAGAGCCAAGGGCCCAGATCTGCCCCAAAATGTGTTCAGATGACTTTGCTGAATGATGATTGCTAATGCTTATACAAAGTTACAGGAAGACATGGTTGCAACTAGAGTGGGAGAAATTCAGCTGTTCCTGTGGAGATAGTGATAACCATAGGAATCGTTATTAGCGTAGTTGTGGGCAAAGAGATGGAATGGTCCTAAGTCTGGCACTTGAGAGCCAAATGAGCGAGGTACTTTCTGTGGGCAAATAAAAGCACCAGCACTATTTTGAAGTGTGACACTGCTGTAAGGGATATGACTGCCTAGAAGAGAGGGATTTCCTCTGCTTATTTCAGTCACTCTGCAGACTGAAGTAAACTGGATGCAGGATGATGATAGAGGTGTGGGGAAGAAAAGCAGTTATTTTAGACTGAACTTTCACAGAAACTTGAGACTGAGGAGGAAATGGCTATATAGAGAAAAGGTAACTTAGACATACTCCTCCAGCTGTTCTGTGTAGTACAGTACACCCCACCTCTGCCTCTCCCAGTGGCCCTCCTCCACACCAGATGCATAACACTCTTCCACCTGGATCTGTTTTCTAGCCAAACTTTGAGATGTTGTACAACCATGTGAAGCAGCTGCTCTCCAACGAGCTACTTCTGACGCAGATGGAGAAGTGTGCTCTTATGGAGGCCCTTGTCCTCATCAGCAACCAGTTCAAGGACTACGAGCGGCAGAAAGCTTTCCTGGAGGAGCTCATGGCTCCTGTTGCTGGCTTGTGGCTCTCCCCAGAGATGCAGAGGTAATGGTCATTGTTCTGAGCTTTGAGCTGGAGGTGTTGCAGAGGTAATGTTGTGCCCAATAAGGAAACGTGCAAACCAAATGAGGGTGGTGGGACAGGACACCTCGTCACCTCCTGTGCTCTGGGCAGTCGTAATAGCTCTCCTGCATTTCAGAAGCTGCCAACTGAGTTTAAATGCTGTTTGTTGAAAATTGCTGGGTAAGAGTTGTTTAAGATGATAGAGCAACACTTCCCAGCATCCTCAAAGCATTTGCAGAAAATGAGAAAGATGTCTTAGCTCATCTTCAGGACCAGGTAGGAAGCTGAGCTCTCCTTGCTAAAGCTGAGGTGTCCTGCGGCCCTGGGCAGCTTGGGCATGCACAAGAGTTTGCCCAAAAGGGCTGTCTTCATAAGAGATTCAAAGGTTTTAGGTCCCCATGGCCCAAGAGAACTGGAGAGGTTTGGAGAACACACACATCTCTGGTGCTTTTTATTATGTTCCCACGTATAGTGTAGACTAGCTCATGTCTCTAACCTGCTCTGTATTTGTTAAGATGTTTATTGCCAGTGCAAAGCTCTACTCAGATTCCCTGGTACAAACAATATTCCTTGTTGCTGTCTTTTGCTGCTGCCAGAGTCCTCTCGGATCCTGAAGCCTTTATCTCGTATGTGGGTGCAGACAACAAAATTGCCGATCCGGTCTTAGAAGATCCTAGTGGCCTGAACCGCTCTAGAGTGAGTATCATTACTAGGAGAGGTGTAATCCTTAGTAAGATGACACTTGCCTCCTTCCATACCACACTGCTGTTGTGGTTACATACAAGATCTCTCCTGAACATCTGCTTCTTCAGGGTGCAGGTCAGGAGAATAACAGGGTGGCTTTTGCCTCCCTAAGCCATAGTAGTGAGCATGTAGGCTGTGCAAAACCAGATTATTCAGTAGAGTGAAGCACACTATTCCCTACTCTTTGTGTGACAGAGTTTAGTTTCAGAGAAGCAATTGGTTTGCATGATCTTTGGAAACAGGTGCAGTGAATTGTGCTTTTTGAGCCAGGCAGTAGGGAAAGCATCATGCTGAGACTGCAGTATGGAGTATAATTAAAATTAATCCTAGGAGATTTGTGTTGTTTGAGTTGTTAGTGAAATGTCTTCACTTCTTGGGCAGACTGCAAATGGAGCTGCTATCTTTAGGTCTGTAGAAGACACTGAAATGCAGTCCACAGAGCTGCGCTTGTAATTTGGAGCTAATGCAGTTTGACCACTGTGTCATCACAGATCTCTACATCTGTCCCAGTGCATGAAGTACATGAGAAACTGATAGTGTAGACCCTTCCTCTTTGGAGGGTAACCTGCATGGTTGCTTGCGTACTCATGAGACTGTATGCGTTAATGCTTTGTCTAATTGCAAGTTCCTAGGCTGTCCTGTCATGGCCAAGCGTCACGTAAGATGGTCAAACATAGCATGATTGTTTTCTCTATTTTATTGGCAGCAAACCCACCAGAGTTTGTTCCTATCACCACATTAGGCTCAGTGTAGAGTGTTCCCTTTGAGATGGGATGATGATGGGTTTCTCTGACAACCTATTTATTAAGGTTGTGCTCTGGCTGAGAAGCACTCTGTTCACTTCTCTTGCTGCAGATAAGCTTTTGTGTGTACACCATTCTGGGAGTTGTGAAACGAGCTCGTTGGCCTGCTGATACTGAGGAGGCAAAAGCCGGAGGATTCCTGGTGGGATACACAACCAGTGGAAATCCAATCTACCGTAATCCCTGCACTGAGCAGGTCCTGAAGCTTTTTGACAATTTACTTGCACTTATAAGGTGGGTCAAGTTGACTTGAAATCATTTATGTTGACTTAAGAATCTCTGAAAGCCAAACTGTGATAATGCTCAGAGCATGTTCTCCCAGTGAAGCCAGCGGGAACACAGGCTGGTGCAGATGCCCAAGTACTGTTCCTGACTGTTCACAGTGGGGAATGGCACTGGGCAAACTGAAGCCTTCTGAATGTTCGTTGGCCTGGCCTACAGGAGGCCATCAAAGCCAATGGGAGCTTGGGCTGGGGTTGTCTCCTCCACCTCCACTGCTATAAATCTGCCACCCAGTTAATCGTTTCTCGACTAACATCTCTGCTCTGCCCTCAGCCCCTGCAAGGCCACCTCTCCAGTCACCACCAGGGCAGTCCCAGCTCTCATCGCATCCTGTTTGCATTGTTCTCTCGTCAGTGTCAAATTAAGCTGGTTTTCCTGAATATGAACACCCCCTCCTGAAGCGCTGTCTGCTACTGAAATCAGTGGATACATACTCTCAGGCTGTTGCTACCTTGCAGTGCCTCTCTGCACATCACTGGTGTTGTGTACGTGTGGGGCAGCCAGAGGAGGGAGCAAGAGAAGGCAGGGAAGGGGAATCCTGAATAACTCAGTTCCTAGAATTATTATGGAGGAATTTGTCTCAGGGTAACTGCTGGCACTCAGATGTTGCCAGGTTGATAGGGCAATTTTGTAAGATAATGCTACATGTTAAGTACTTGAAAGCTTGAGGCTCTGTCCTTGGCAGGAGCCAAGGAGCTGTTGGGAAAGAACATTGTCGGACCCACTTAGACTTTTCAGCTCCCAGGTCTGTGAGGAAAAGGGCCCTATTACTCAAGCTGTGTACAGTCAGGTATGTTTGGTAGTCACTGAGCTCAGGACTGTGCTCCTTCCAGTGAGGAGCAACATGCTGGAGTGGTAGGACAAGCACGTGCTGTCTTGCCCACCGTCGCTGTGCTTCTCATTGCCAGGCTCTGTAGCACACCAGGTGGTACTCTGGCCTGTGAGCAGGATTGAGCCATCTTGTTATGGCTCTGGAGCTGTGCTTGAAGTGGTTTTGCCTTTTATCCTGGAAGGCTGAAGATCCTGTTGATGAGCTTTTGAGAGAGGTTGGGTTGAGAAGAGTTGGCTGAGTAGAGGTAGCCTCATGCCATTTCTTCCAGAGCCTGGAATGTGCTCCATATTGTGGAAGACCAACAAAACCAGTGCCCAAGGTCTGAACAGGCTGTAACAGATATACTTGTTGCTTGTGCAATTGCTGTTCTTGCTAGAACTTACGCTTTATTAAAAACACTTGGGATCTCTGTTATAATAAGCTTAGGAAACTATTGTCAAACTGTCGCTACCTGTAAAGAAGCAGAAATTCTGTGCCTGCTCATTTACCACCTCCAGGAAAACGCATGAGCTGTGTTCTATTGCCAGTTCTTCCCCATCTACGTAAAGGAAGCGTGTCCCTGACTGGTTTTGGAGATGATGTGTCCGTGGTGTTTGAGCATCTCCCCTGCAGACCAGAATCTTTTCTGAGCATGTGGTAGTTACATGCATGGAGCAGCCTGTACTTCACTCAGAGGTATCCAGGCTTTTCTTAGGGCTGGATGCTCCAACAAGAACCAATGAATGATGTATTAAGAGCAGTAGATCCTCCACTTCATACCTTTCCTGGCTGCTGCTGTAGAGGCCTCTTTGTGTGATAACTGCAGGCTCATAATCTTTCAGTGCAAACACTGATGCTTATGTCTTTCTGGAGAAGTTGGAGCTTGTGCTATGGAGCTTCTGGTGTGTTTTTTTGCTGGCTTTTAGTGACTTTTCCATGTGCTGCTTCCTCAGGTCCTCTTTAATATGGATTACACAAGAGAATATGGAATCTGTAGCAGCTTGTCAGCAGGCAGGAAAACTGCCTGTGTTGAGGATGCCTTCAGGAACAGTTGTGTTACTATGTGGGGATGGATGCTTTTCTTAGCCCTGTGCCATTAGGCAGCTTTCTGTGGGGTTAAGCAAGGTCCATTGCTGCTCATGTGCTTACGCAGGAGGCAGATGTGGAAGTCCCCACAGATGGTGTTCCTTACTGTGTGAGCAGATCTGCAAGCAGCAGCCACATGGATCTTACTGAGCAGCTGAACTGAACACCAAGTCAGGCACCAGTATGCAAAAAAACAAAGGGTGTTTAGCAGGCTGAGCAGTTGGGTCTGCTGCTCTGTGGATGTTGTGTGGTGTTCTGCTGTGTTTGCAGACAGAAGCAATGGAAGCTAGTTGCTAAGTCATAGGGTCTTTGCCAGGTTAAGTAGCTTGAAGGTGGGTCATGGATGAGACCAAAGAGCTGAGATGAACGAGAGGGAGTCCAGGTAAGAAGGAAAAATAAGATAGTTTTGACTGGCATAGACTGCGTTGTGTTTTCCCTGCCAGCCTATCTTTTTGTGCCTACCCATGTTTGTCTTGGTAGCTATATGTACTGAATGATTTTGAGGTTGTTTAGTTAACCACTGCTTGCGGTTTTTGAGTGATGATACTTCTGTCCTCTGCAGTACCTCATTTCATCTAGGTGCTTTCTAGGTTCTGGTTTAAATTGTTGTCTCCTGAATTTAAACCCAAATCACAATCTCCTGCCACCTTTAGATTAAGGCGCATTTCTAGAGTCAGTAGCTGTATGAACTGATTAGCACAGGACCTTTATTGTGTTGGGATTTACTCATGTTTTGTTACGAATGGACTGTCAGGCTCAGCAAATGCTTTGCACGGACAAAGGCCTTATTGGAACTCCTCTTGATGAGAAGCTGACATTACCAAGGCATTAATGCCAATGAAAGAATTGTTGGATAGATGTGGATGCTGTAGACATTTTCAGGGTAGACGGCTCCAGCTGTAGATCAAGATTCTTTAAACTATCCTAAAGGATTCATCTTCTGGCCTTCAAGCCCATCTCTTTAGGCATCAGACACTCCTTCCAGCAAAGCTGTGACCATCACTGAAAAATACGCTCCCCCAAGTTCTGCCATATCCTTTGCTTGTCTGTTCTAAGGCATAAATGTCTCTTGAATTTCGTTCTTCAATGTTCCCCTGTGTGTGGGTTGCCCAGGAGTGCTGTTCACTGCTGAGAGTCTCAGCTGGAATGTGCCTAGGGGCTACAACTTCGTCATATATGAGAGCTCTTGGATACTTTTTTGACTCCTGTGAGGTGCAGCTGATTAGCCATTTTCCCTTCATTACCACTGGGACTTTGCTAAAGTATTAATTAAGGGAGATGAGCCCGTGAGTGAACATCTGTTCTCCCAACTGTCAAACTTGATAAAATGCTTCAAGGGCTCTGAAACAATGAAGGACAGGACCGCAGCTTCAAGGCATGTCTGTCTGACCCATCCTGCTGGGACTAGAGCAGTGGGATTTCAAGGTTCACCCCTGCAATTCCACAGTCCTTGGTTTGGCCCCATTGCCCTTCTGCCCAGCATGAGGCAAGCCCACCATTGGCATGGAGCAGGCAGGAGACATGCAAGAGGAGATCGTTTTAGTAGCGAGGTTTCAGGATAGCTTCAAGCAGAAATACAGTTTTTTGAGTCAGTGGAACAAACTTTTGTGGAGGCTGGGCTGCTCCTTAGCCCTGCTTGGGAAAGTAAAACCAGTTTGTGCCCCTTTTGAGGCCTGTTGCACAGTGTTAGATCCAGCCCAGAATGAGAGTATGAGTCATTAAGAAGTCATTTGTGTAGCTTTGTCTTATGAAACTTACATACTTGCCTTCCTCACCTGCAGTGAGCAGGGAAGTATTTAACACTTGCAGAGAGGAATGGGATAGTTACCATTTTGGAGCTAACCCAGGCTCTCCGCAAACTCAGGCAGACATCACTGCATCAGGGTTGCCAGGACTGTGAACAGAGGCCATAAAAAAAAAAAAAAAGAAAAAAGAAAAAGGAAAAAAAAAGAAAAATTAAAAGAGCATTAAGACATGAGTGAAAGCTGAGACTCTGGAGAACATACTGAGGTCTGTCCATGCTCCCTTCCCCCAGCCATTCCCATGTACCCCCCTGCTTTGGGAAATGCTGCTCTAGGGGGAGATACTGAGTTGCCCTTGATCACCTCTAGCAGCAGGTACAATGGCATTGCAGTTTTGGAGGAGGCTGCAGGATTTGTGCTGTGTGCAGCTGGCGACACCCAGAGTGGAGGTCTGAGGTCTCAAAGGAGAGAGGTAGGTGAGAGAGACACCCCCTGCCAAGTCCAGCTCTGAGTGTCACTACCCTGGCTTAGAGGGGACCTATTTTGGCCTGGATGGCAAGAACCGGCCACCCATGGCTGAATTGGTATCCCTGGTGGAGAGCTGACCGTGGCTGTCCAGGGGGCACATGTGTCTGCCATGAGTAACATCTGATCAGACTGATGTTCTCCCTAGAGTCCCTCCGATGCCACCTGCCATTCTGGGGACTGTGACCCATCCCTGGGGGGCAGTGTGTGCATTTTGGAGCTAAAACAGCCCCTCCCTCTGCAGGGGCCTTAGGTGCAGATCATCTTTTGAGATTACACAATCCTCATCTTGTCAGTTTTTAAAATACATTCTCTGATCCCTTTGGCCAAGCTAATAAGCTGTTGCCAGCATCAACTGGAGAATTGCTGGGAGTTTTCACTGCCAGTGCTTGCAAGGGGTGGGGTGAACCTGGAATAAGTGGAAGGGGCAGTCAGGAAATTCAGGACATGAGATGGAGTCACTCCATGTCTCTGTCAGGTCAGCTTCCCCAATATTTTTGCAGGTGGGGAAGGGGGATCCCATGCACACGTGCTTGGTCTCACCTTCCTCATCATCTGCCTCAGAGGAGCTGTTCACAAGCTGAAGGAGAGGATCCCACTGTCAAGGGCAAAAGGGGTTGACCCACTTGAATATAAACCAAGTGCTCTTCTGTTTCAGGACTCACAACAATCTCTACATGCCAGAGATGGTGGCTAGGCTGGGGGAAACGTTTGCAAAGGCCTTAGACATGCTGGAGGTGGAGAAGAATGCCATCCTAGGTAAGGGGCTTCTCTTCAGGAGGAATGTGTGGGCAGATTCTCAGAGGTATTTGAGGTGTAGTGGTCCATCCGTAGCAGTGGAAGTGAAGAGGGGTTGGAGAGCCAGCTTCTTCATAGTATTTGCAGTTCAGCTGTGATTTGAACCTACTGAAAGAAGAAGGGTAAATAAGTTATTGGTCTCAGACTAATTGGTTTCTTCTGCATTAAATGAAAGGTATCCTACCAAACTGCCTATCCCAGCTGAGTGGTGGTCTCTGCCACATGGCATTTCAGGCTGGAGAGATGGGGGATGGTGTAGAATTAGTGCTCAGCAAGATCCCTGGGTGCTGGTACAGAGACCTGTTCTGGAGGTCAAGAGACAAGTCCTGCAGTATGGCCCTGTCATTTGTTTCCAAATGGTTATTAGAAAGAGGCTTTTGGAACCATCTTAGAACAGCTTTGAGTTTGTGAACACAGAAACCTTTCCAGCCAAGCGGAAGTGGGTGGACTTGAGGATGAAGTGTGGACCATGACTCTGGAAACTGGGGTTTAATTAGAGGTTCTGACAGACAGTGAATTATTTCACGGAAGTTGCTTTGTCTTTATTATCTCCATTTCCTATCTGTCAGTGCTTTCTTTACCTGTTTTCTGGGATCTATAAACTCTCTAAACCACCCATATACAGCAGCAGGGCCTTTATCTCTGCTCTGTAATTTTAAATATCATAGTTCAGCAGTAGCATGTGTCCTGAAAGAGGTGAATACAAATCTGAAGGGGTGGGATACTAGAGGAGCTGTGCAACTATCAGCTTTGCTTTTGGTTGGATTCTGATAGCTCCAGTAAGTTTTGCTTTGGAGAAATGAGGGGGCTGTAACCACCTTAGTGGAAACACCTCTGCTCTAGCTACAACCAACCTGAACTTGGCTGACCTCTGAGGGGAGGTTCTGCCTCAGGGTTGCTGCACCTCTTCCCATTTGGCTGCATGTTGCTCTTGCCAGGCACTTCCCTCTTTACCATCAGGCTGGCCAGGGTCTGTCCAGCACGTTCTGAAGGTGCACTGTGCTTTCTCATTAATATAACTGAAGCCTGTTCTTTCCCACAGGTCTCCCTCAGCCTCTGCTGGAGCTTTATGACTCTCCTGTTTACAAAACAGTCTTAGAAAGGATGCAGGGCTTCTTTTGTACCCTCTACGACAACTGGTAAGAACACCAGATATCCCACACACCATCCAGCATTGCATAGCTGGAGCAGTAGGCTCTTGCTGGCTGCTGCTTTCTTCTAGAGTTAGACTTTTTCTGTGAACTATGCCCTGTAATATCCAAGTACAAATTGCAGTGGTGAACTATAATTGGTGGTTGTAACCTACCACATACACATGTAACACTGTCACTGGGAAAAGGACCTCAAAATGTGGATCTGCTTTTAGCTCTTCTGCAGTTAGGTAGTCATATTGGAGCACTCACCTGATATCCTGACCTAATTTGTCTGTTTGCCACTTTTAATTTTGCGTTAGGATACATCAGCACTTGAAAATGCATCTTAGTGCTTAAATGCTTCATTCATTGTCCAGGTATCCCAGAAAAAAAAAAAAAAAAGAGGGGTTGTGTTTAAATTCCTCTATATATTTAAGAACATGGCAACCGTCTAATCTCAAGATGATAGTACTTGCAGTCTTTGCAGGCCAGAGGCATGTTACCTGTTATCTAGCAGACTTGCAACTAACTTGTTTTTTGTTAAAGTTTCCACATCCTGGGAAATGCAGGCCCTTCCATGCAACAGGATTTCTACACCGTTGATTGTCTTGCCACCCAGCTCCTCAGCTCAGCTTTCACCAACCTCAACAACATTCCTGATTACAGACTGCGTCCCATGCTCCGTATCCTTCCATCACCGACTCAGGCCAGCTAGGGAGGTTTTGAGCATGTAAACTGAAAATGTGGTGGCTTCCTAGCATCATTTTCAGTATGGCCAAACCAAAGAAGGGTGACTGAGGAGGTAAACAAACAGGGATATACCTGGTGTGCATGAGGTGCAAGTCTAAGAGGGCATGAGCAGAAACAGCAGTGTATGGGTCAGAGAGAATAAATGCAAGGATTTATGTGGTCCTGAAGGCACCAGGAGAGATGGGTAGTACCTTCTGGGGGACAAAGGGGCTTGAATAGTGTAGGAGCTTGGCAGTAGGGTGTCTGACTAGACTTTGTGTTTGTGTGGGAGACCATCTAGGGTTTCCAGCCTGCTTTCCAGAGCTGGACATTCAGTTTCATAGCTAGAAAACGGGCACTAAGCACCCTCAGCTGAACTGCCAGGGGAAGGGGCTGAATACCTTCTCTGCTTGCTACGTAGGGATGCCACTAGTTAATTCAGGGCTGTGAGAAAATGGGCTTTGAGGTGTCTGTCGCTTGGCTTCCCAGTGGATTGGCTGGTTTGGGTGGTGTGCTGCAGTCTCCCTAGCAGCTGGCCATAAGTGCTGGGTCTCTTCCTTAGCTGGTCTGTGCAGGTGTGTTTGTGAAGCCCTTGGTACTCTCCTGCCCTCCAGAATACTATGAAACCTTTGTCTGCCCCATGCTGGGACCACTCTTTACCTATCTGCACATGGTAAGAAAACAGCTTGTTTGATGCCTGTTCCTTGGCAGCCCAGACTCCATGTAGCAACTGGCAGCAACATGTGAGAACATCTGTCTCTCCAAAGCCAGCAGAGACAAGGGCAGAGCCTCGATGCTTAATCATTTTGATGTTGTTTAGGAGGCTTTTGTGGTGCATGGAACCCTGGCTGTTGCACAGCACTCTGTGCTGTGAATTCAGACCTGTGGATATCAGCTCCTCAGCCTTCAGCCCTGAGAATTTTTGTGGTTCTTTTTTTGCCAGTGTCCCCTCGTTTTCCTGACAGCTCACTCAGATTCCTGCAGCCAACACAGCCACAGCATCTTTAGCACAGTCGGTAGCAGTTTTTGTCCTATTCAAAATGGGGCTTGGCAAGCGCTGTATTTAAAGTTCTTGCACTTCTATCAGCAGCCATCGCTTGGTCATCTTTACATGGTGTCCAGCATGCCTCCTTAGGAAGGTATTGAATCTTCCCTTTTGTCTTGAACAGAGGTTGTCTCAGAAATGGCAGGTGATCAACCAGCGAAGCATGCTCTGGTAAGCTTTCACCCCTTGATACAAGTACTGAAAGAGGGAAATGAGGAGTGGGATGGAGCTCTGGCCCTTTGCCCAGGGAACAGCCCTGCCAGCAGAAGGCTGGAAAAGACTGTGTTTACCCTGATCGTGACTCACTCCCTGTGCTCGGGCAGAGGGGATACTTTAACACACTGACTCCCTTCACATTAAAACCTGTTCTCCTCAGTGAGGATGATGCTGCAGATGACAACCCCGAGTCTCAGGAGATGCTTGAGGAACAGCTGGTCAGGCTGCTGACCCGAGAAGTCATGGATCTCATCAGTAAGTGAAATCAAGCTAGGTCTCCTAGGGTGTTTGGGAAGTTTGCCTGGAGAGGGCAACAGGAATTTCCAATATGCAGTAAAATTTTACTATAATGGCCAGTAGTATTTAACATAATCCTTAGAAGCCAGGTGTGAGACAGTTAAGCCTGCCAAAATCTTAACTAAAACCTAGTAAAAGATCAATTAAAAACCTTCAGAAGAGTGTTTTCTTTCTTTTTTTTAGCACTCCATGGTTTTGGCGCTTTCCTTGTAGGAGTCCTGTCCTCCTTTGGAATCTGGGCTCTCCTTTTCTGTGCCCTAGAGCGCAGTACGGGACATTGATTTGTGGACAACCTGAGTGTAGAGCAGTTTTGTTGCTGGCAATTGCCATGTCTCTAGTGAGACAGAAGGGAAGAGTCCCCTCCCCCAGGCAATCTCCTTTGTGTTCCCTTCCTCCAACATTGTGTTTTTACCAGTGTGGCTTTGAGCAGAGAGGCTGGGAAAATAGACTCTGCATAGAGATTACAGGTCCTCAACCTTATATCTCCTTTCTTGATCTGCCTTGTTGCCTTAAGATGCTGCTCTTCTCAGGTTCTAGGCTTCAAATGGGTTTGCATGTTCCTGGTTCTCAGTAGTCTGAAGTAGCCATCATGCAGCAGGTTCCACTGTGGGAGGATGCTGTGGGTGGGGTGTTTCAGCCTTTTAGGTAGTGCAGTATTTGGCTTTTTTACTGGGCTTTCAGATTCTTCATATACTGGGTAAGAGCTGGAGGAGCTTGAAGCAGCTGTGAGCCCATCAGAGTCTTGTAGGATAATCTCTCCAGGTTTGAAATAGCATCTTCCCTTTTCTGCTCTTCTGACCTGCAACTGTTTTTGCAGCTGTTTGCTGTGTTTCCAAGAAAGGTGTTGACCATAACACTACTGCTGCTGTAGATGGAGACGGTGAGTAAATGTCCACCTTTGCCTTTCCTTCTCCCCTTGGTGTGTGCAAGCACTTTCCCATTTCTTAAGAGGGCAAGGCTGGTCTGTTGCTGGAAGTTCTGTGTGAGGGGTATAGGTGTGGTACAAAGCTTTCAGCTCTGTTCTGGCCAGTGTGTCTGGGGGCCACAGAAAAGCCAAGTCTAGCCTAGGAACAAACGTGCTGTAGGGTTCACAGGTAGCATGTTGGAGCAGCTGATTCTTAAGGTATCAAGAAGAGGGGGATGTGCGGAGTCTTCCCGAGAGCTTGGAGGAGGCTAGTTGGGTGCCCTTCCTGCCCCACGAAGGGTGGGAGCTTTCTGCTTGGAGAGAGATGTTCCAGCAGGCTGTGCCAGCGTACTGATTCTGTGTGCTGTCCCCTGGCTGCCAGCTTAGTTCTCGCTGTGTCTCCCTCAGGATGCTGTGTTCACAGTGCTGCCTTTTCTCTGCTCTGCAGATGATGAGGCGATGGTCACAGAGGTGACTCCCCCTGCCAGCGCAGAGCTCACCGAGCTTGGCAAGTGTCTGACAAAGCAGGAGGTAAGAGCACACACTCTGACTTCTGCCATCCTTTCTTGGTACTCCTTATCACACCAGCCAGAGGCCGCTACAGAGATGCAGGCCGCTGGGGCATCACCAGTGTGACAATCTTCTCTCACAAACATACATGTTTTTTAAGGACAGCCCTGCACATTCAGCCCCCAAGGTGCTCCCTGGCTCTGCCTCCATCCTGGGTGCCTGTCTTCATGAGGAAGAACTTCACTCAGCAGCTCTTTTTTTTTTTTTTCTTCTGTAAAATCTGCCAGATTTAACACAACCCACTGTGCACAGTACCTTCATCCTGATACCTCTGTACTCCTCCTCTGCTGTGGGCACCTCAGAACCTCTGGCATAAGCTTTTGCACTGACTTAAGAGTATCAGCTGATGGGATTTCCTGGGTGCTGAAGGGAGCAGGTTTGCCTGATGTTGGTTCCTTATGGCTATAATGGTACCTACTGGGTGCCTTTGAGCACTTTCATCTGGGGCAGCAGCATCATGCAGGATTCTCGGAAGACAGCCCCGAGGAGCTGCTGCAGAGTCCCTGGATTGCTTCTTGGCTCCCTTCAGGTATGAACCCTGGAGATGAGAAATAGTTCCTCTGACTGGTTTCCCTCTCTGCTCTTTTTCAGGATGTTTGCACTGCAGTGCTGATCACTGCCTTCACATCCCTCTCCTGGAAGGACACCTTGTCCTGCCAAAGAACCACAACGCAGCTTTGCTGGCCTCTGCTCAAACAGGTACCTCTGGGAGGAAGAAGGGATTAGTTCTGGCAGGGTTGGGAGAGGAAGCTCTGAATGTTGTGAGAAGCACAGCTGCTTCACCCCTGGGCACCGTCTCTCTCGGGAAGACTGAGCTGCTGCAGAAAGGCAGTCAGGCATCAGTATCCTGCTTCCATGCTGACAGTGCCTCTTCCCCAGGTGCTTCCAGGAAACCTCCTGCCCGATGCTGTGTCCTGGTTTTTCATAAGCGTGCTGAAGGGCTTACAGATACATGGGCAGCATGATGGCTGCATGGCAGCTCTTGTCCACCTGGCTTTCCAGATCTACGAGGCCTTGGTGAGAAATTCTGCTCTTTGTCCAGATGCCAGGTTGGCTGGGGAGTGGTAGAAAACTAATCCTGTACCTGCTTGGGCAGGGGCAGAAGATCTGATGGCCCCCCCAGAGAGGGCAGAGCTGCTCTTCCAGCAGAGCTTTATGAACTGTACTTCTCCTTGCAGCGCCCTCGCTACACTGAGCTGAAGGCAGTGATGGAGCAGATACCAGACATCCACAGGGACTCTTTGGAGCAGTTTGATTCAAAGCTTCTCAACCCAACACCACAAAAGGTGGCAGACAAGCGCCGGAAGGATCATTTCAAGCGCCTCATCGCAGGTTGCATCGAGGTAGGTGACATCCTGGAGGAAAATGAACCTGTTTTGTTTCACACCTCTATCCTGTAGAAGTCTGCTAGGTGGCTGCTGGACTTTTGTGAGGATGGTGGCACTGGAGTCTGGTACACTAAGTTAAAAGCTGGGGAGCTGGTGCAAGGGTGGTTACCCCAATGCCCTGGCACTTGGGAAGGACCGGGCCTGAGATTTCCCAAAATGCAAGCAAGGGGTGTGGGCCTCAGGATTGCTCAGAATCTCAGGTCTGCCTCTGATCTGCAAGCAGGCTGCCTCTGATCTGAGTGGAGGTATGAAGGCAGTAATGACTGATGCTTGTCTGTCTGTCCCCTGCAGAAGCCCCTTGGGGAGCAGTTCCGCAAGGAGGTTCATATCCGGAACCTCCCATCTCTCTTCAAAAAGGTGAAGCCATTATTGGGGACGGATATGCTAGAAAATGAGGATGGAGAGGGCCTCACTGCACTCTTTGAGCCCTGAGCCTGGGATGCTGCAACCATCTCCTCACCTACCTTATATTTTGTCTCTCCTGATAGTAAGCACATTAGATTCTCCTTGCCATTGCCTCCACAAGCGTTCATCTGAATAAAGACCCTTACGGGTCCTGTCCCGTTCTCCTCCCTGCACTGGGACGGGGCCTGTGGTGGCATTTGAACCAGTCTGTTAAGCTTTCCCTGATTCCTTCCCCTGCCCTCCATTGGATGAGCGTCTTCAGACCTCTGCTTCTCTGCAAGGTGGGAGCTGAGCCCATAGACTCTGTTAGGTAAAGCCTGGTCATCCTGCAGCCTTGGGTCACTCTTGCTCCACTTCTTCATCCCTTGAGGTTTAGGATTAACTCAAAAGGCAGAGTAGTGCACCAGGTGAAAAGGGGCTACTCTAATCTTCCTCTGGGTGCTAGTAGCCAGGCTTTGCAGGGAACGCATCAGACACTCCTGTCATGCCTATCAACACCTGTCCCCAGCAGACTGGTATTCTGATGAATTCGTTTCCCTTCAGGATGCTGAGCCTTGGGCTGAGGGCTGCGTGCCAGGTAGCCTAGTAGTGCTCTAGGATCTCCCTCGAGATCAGCCTTTTTAAGGTGCAGCTGCTCTCTAGAAGGAGGCAGACACTGTCATACCTATATATACATATGTATGTATATATAAATGATCATACAGCTTATTCTACCCAGAGCCAAATGGAAGGCTTTTACTTAATGCCAGCCTTTCTTGGACATCTCTCAGGGGGAGCTGGACAGATTTTTTTTTTTTTTTTTTTCCTTTTTGCCATGCCCTGTAGACTAGAGTGTGGCCAGCACAGGGTACACAAAATCTGGACCAATATCTGAAGCACCTGCAAACCAAAAGGGATCTCCTCACCCTGTTGCTGTGGAGGTGGCAGTAGCCCATGTTTTTTACCCAGTCTGGTACTTCTTGGAGAATTGCATGGTGGGGCAGGAGGGGTGGCATTTATACTGCAGTTTACAGGGAGGAGCCAGGTCAGAAACGGGGTTTTAGATGAGGTGGGACTCTATCAAACCACTCCAGTCTGCAAAGCTGGTTCTTCTTACATGACAACTGGTTCACTCACTTTATCGTAGTGTTAGCCCAGGAGCTGGGAGGGTCTGTCCAGAGCTAGCTGGCAGTTTTGCCATCCAGGAGACAGAGCAAGTAATAAATGGTGGCAGGTCAAGAAGGTGGTATCTCCACTTGGACAGACTAGACAGAAAAGCTGGGGCTGGGAGGGGTGGGAATGCAGAAAAGAAGAGCAGGCCTTGAGAATCCACTCACCCTCCTGCCCCTGCTGTTCCACCAGCACCCTCCACTTTCCTCCTGGCCTAAACTTTTTTAACCTCTGAGCTAACACAGCTCCTGGCTCTAGCACAGGCTGGGTATATTTATTGTGTTGTGAGATTTTTAACATTATGTGACTTCATGCTAGACACAAGGGGGTTTTTTAAATGGTTTTTAGAACCTTTTTTTGTAGGAATGTTTAAATCCGAAGCTGTCTCTGAACTGGTTGTTACACCTCTGAATGTCAGTAAAGCTATTCCAGTTTCATACCCGTGGTGTCATGTTTAATTTTTATTATCTGTTGCAGTAAGATCTGAGACCTCTGCTGTGCCCAGACTGGCTTCCTAAGGATTGTTCAGCTCTTTAGGAATCCTAAGGATTCCAGCTACCAAAAAAAGAGCACCTTTGCTGGAAGTCAACATACATTATCAGGGAGGGGGATGAACCATTCCAGGCTGCATAATTAAATCAGACAGCAAGGGGGAAATTGCATTTTAAAGTGTTTATATGTCACTCACAGCTGGTTTATATTAATTCTACAACAGCAGCTAGATTCCAGTTTACAGCCTGCAGGGTACATGTTGTCAAAGCAAAGGCATGGCTATTCCAGAGTTTGACCTGTAAGCAATATGGGAAATATGCAAAGCCACAGCACAGAAAGGTGCGTATGCTACTAAAGTAGCCTCAAAGCCCAACCTCAGCTATTGCTAAGAGGAACAATGTCCTGTGGTAGTACTGGAGTTCAGCCATACCTCTCTCAGCTGACCTTTTCACTAACACAGGAAGGTGATGTAGTGATTGCCTTCAGTCCGTCCCCCTCACCTGATGAAGGTTGCACAAAAGGTCTCTCTTAAAACAACAACAGAAGCCTTTAAAGAGCAACAATGTTTTTGTTAAAAAACCTTTCTCCAAGGCCCAGCTGTAATCCTGCTCAGCACAGAAACTGCTTCACCTTGCTTAAACTGAAAGGATCCAGCTAGAAGTTTCTATCTGTCAAACGGGATTAACACCTAAAGGATGTTTACAGTATAAATAACTATAGCCTGGTGAAACAGATAGAGAACAAGTATGATTTGCTACACTATATTAAAGCACTGTAGTGAGGACTGACTTAAGCAACTGGGACACACCAGTACTCCCAGCCATTCTCTGAAGTTCCAGTTCCTTCATCAGCTTGTCCAGAGACTTTCCCAAGCCAAGACATACCCCGTGCTGACTAACAGAAGTGCTCATCACTGAGACTTAACTTGCAAGTTCTCCCAGGCTTCCCCGGGTGGAGACAGGCCTTTGACTGTCACTTGCCCTCCACCATCCAGTTCTGCTTCAAGGTCAGCCCAGAGTACGTTCAGTCACTGAAAGGGGGAACAGAGCAGTCACATCTAGCACCTGGGAAGACATAGCTTACCTTCAGCTATTTTAAAAGGGACAGTCAGTCCTTACAGAGCATGTTTTCAAACCCCACCTTTGCTCAGAGAAGCCTAGTACTGTATCAGAATCATCAGATGGTTTGGGCTGGGAAGGGACAAAGCCCATCTAGTCCAACCCCCTGCTGTAGGCAGGGTCATCTTTCAGTAGGTCAGATTGCTCAAAGCCCCATCCAACCCGACCTGCAATACTTCCAGGAGTGGTGCATCCACAACTTCTCTGGGCAACCTGTTCCACCATCTCACTACTACCCTCATTGTAAAAGAAGGCTTACGTCCAATCTAAGTCTACCCTCTTCCAATTTAAAACCACTGCCCCTTGTCTTGTTACTACAGGCCCTGGGAAGAAGTCTTTGTCTATGCCCTCTTTCTATATTGAAAGGTCACAGTAAGGTCTCCTGGAGCCTTCTCTTCTCCAGGCTGAACAACCCCAACTCTCAGCCTTTCTTTGTAGGAGAGGTGTCCCAGCCCTCTAACAGTAAAGCCTTTTATCTACCACATAAACTACCCCAGAGCTGGTTTGAGACACCTGTAATACAGTCCTACAGTGATACTGACTTGTTAAATCTCCCTGACCTGCTGCAAAGTGCTTTACTACACCGCCATATCAGTCCTTTTCACACAGCACATGCAATTTAAAATAAATGCTATTATTCATCTTTGGACCTGCTGCCACTTTGTTCTCTGTGTACTATGGTCTCACAATTGTGAACAGCACAGAAGGAAACAGCCGTAAAGAAAAGCTTTTATTTTAGTGCATCTCCTCACTGAGGCTCCTTACCAAGAGAAAACAAATTCAGAGATGGTCCTAGGACTCTTAACGAGCCCAACTCGAACCTCTTGCCTATGGAAGAGGCATCACCCCCGCAAGCAGTGCAGGGATACGCTTCCCAGCTGCAGCCTGGTCACTCCATAGGCATAGAGTCCAGCTCATTCAGGAAGCGCTGACACTTTCCCATCAGGATCTTGATGGCTTCACTCACCAGTACATCTGGAGGCAAGATGCCCGTTGACTCCACTGAAACTGCACAGAGACACCAGTCAGCACAGCCACTATGCAGCTTCAGCCTACAGCTGGCTCCAGCATTCCTGTCCCTTGTCTTCCCTTACACCACACTTCTGACAAGCCAGATCTTCACAGCCAGAAGAGAAGTTACATTTGCCGGCAGGAAGCACAAACACATTCACTCCCAAAGCAACAGCAAACCACAACCTCAGTAGCTACCCAGTGGAACACAAATGTAGGAAGGCTGATGATGTGAGTGGGAGGAGAGAAGCAGAGACACAGTTTGCACAAACCACAGCAGGGCTCTATGTTCTGTGGAAAATTGGGCACTTACAGATGTAATGGTTTCGCACTCTTGCCAGGCGCACAAGGTTTTTCAGATTCTCGTGACGGAAAACTTCTCTGCTGAACGTGTCCAACCGTGCATTGGCTACTCTTGCTACCTTTTTTCCTAAAGGGAAAAAGATTAAACGAGATGGGTGCCTGCAGCAGCTGGGTGCCTTGTGGTCACAGCACATGCTTACCCTTCAAACATGCACTCCCCATCAGCAAAAGCACCAAAGCCACAAATACAGAGAATTAGCACATCCCCAACGTGAAAATCCAAACAGTCAGAACTGGTCTTCTTGAACGGTTCCAACCCAAACAAAAAGCTTGTATGTACCCCTGGGCAAGACATAAGAAGTCTTCTCCACACTTACCTGCTGGAAAGAACAAGCTCACCACCCAGCCTCACAGACAACTGAACAGCACTGGAAGCTGCAGTCAGCAGCTGCAGGGCTCTGCAGACAGGCACCCAGTGCCTCAGCATTTCAGGGAGAACTCAGTTCATCCCCCAACACATCTGCATGTGACAGCCACTCATCCATAAAACCAGGCTCAGAATAGCATGAATGGTTTCCACTTGGCAACACAACATCACAACATGGTTTTGTCTCTAGAAGGTTCGGCTCTACTCTCTAATCAGTCTCTGCTAAGGCTTGTAAGGAAAAAGGCACTTTTGAGCAGGAAAAAAGTACCCTTGATTTTCTGGATCTCAATGACTCCAGGGGAAAAGCACTTCTGCAATGTCTCAGCTGCTTCATCCTCAATAGGCTGCAGGAGAGTAATGTCAGGAAGCAGTCGATAACTAGCCGTGGCCACAGGAGAAAACTTGGCATGATCTTTACCTGCATGAAGAGTTAAGAGTAAAGGATGAGGGCAGACCTCAGGGAATGAGAGTGCAAGGATGCTGGGGCCTAAAGCTCCAGGGGGAAAGCCAGTTGTCCACTCTTTCCCTTCTTCACACAGCTGTGCCCTAGTCCACGCACTCACACTCCTCCTCCCGCTGCCCCAGGACCCACAACTCACCTATACCCTTGACACAGTGCATAAGGACATCTATTTCCTGGCCAGGTCGCAACAGTGCAATGAGGATGTCATCGTGAACAGGTCGGAAGTCAGCATCTGGAAAGAGGTCTGTCTGATTCCCCAGGGGCACCCATGTCATATGTTTACTGTACACTACAAAGAGAAGCCACAAGCATCAGCCAGCTGTTGTCTCAAAACAGGTTGCTGACCTGTACAGGACCAGAGATGGCAAAAAGTAAGTTTAGCAGAAT
The DNA here is from genome assembly GCA_013399365.1 of Pampusana beccarii. Taxonomy (NCBI): domain Eukaryota; kingdom Metazoa; phylum Chordata; class Aves; order Columbiformes; family Columbidae; genus Pampusana; species Pampusana beccarii. The sequence continues at coordinate 987,950 of VWYH01008992.1, forward strand.
GAGGGAACTGGCTCCCTCTGCTCACAGGGCTGAGAGAACACACCAAATCCTGTCTCTCAAGACCAAAAAAAGAAAAAAAAAAAAAAACAGTGCTTATTTTTAAGAGAGATCTCACCTTTGTGATTGAAATATAGTTCATTATGATCAGATGATTCCTTGGCTGCCTGAGGGTTTCGGCTGCATTTTATTTTCAGCTGGAACTGCAAAGTATCAATTTCTGTGCCTTCTTCATCTCCTGGAAAGGGGAGAACGGCATGAGGCTCTACAGAATCATCTACATTTCTGTTCAGTCTACATGACCCTGGTTTCCTGCAAAGCAGGAAACCTTCAATATTTCTGTTTGATCCAAAACTCTTACCTTGATTTCTATATTCAAAAAGTCGAGGGTCAGCCCGGATAGGGATGAGGCCCAAGCGATGAGCCAGAATTTCATCCTGTACAATGGATGTATTGTTGTACACAAAGACCTTCTCTACAGCCATCGTTGGTACCTCAGGGAGACAACGGATCAAGTCAGCATAAGATAACATTTGAGCCAATGCCAACGGAATACCCATCCAGAGCGTCCCTTCTATCCCGTAATCACCCTACAGACTCTTCAGTGGTATTTCTAACAAACCGGGATATCCAATATACCCTTACATCCAATAATATACCCCATTCCCTGTGGGTTTTTTTTAAACAAACGATCACAAGGACTGAAGGGCAGGCTGATCCACAGGCACCACCAAGAGCACCTTTAAAAGCAACCAGCACTATCACTCACACTGCTAAGGCCCCAGCTCTCTGAGCTCCTGGCACACCTGCAGAACCAGGTCTTCCAAACGCAGACGCAACCTGCAAGGGCTGACACAGGTAGGACCCTCCCCGCTCCTAGGCCAGCACCCCAAGGCCCTCCCCGCAGCTCCCCGGCGAGCCCCGGCCGCTGTGCCCCCCGCCCGGCTGCCCGCAGCGGTACCTCGGCCAGCAGGATGCGGCGGAAGGCGTTGGCGATGGCGGCGTCGATGCCCACCATGTCGAACTCCAGCGCGCCCTCCTCCTCGCGGATTATGTCCACGCGGAACGCCTGCACGGGACACGCGCCGCGGGTCACGCCGGGCGCCACGCGTGGGACCCGACTCCCCCGCTCCGCCCCCCGCGGCAGCGCTCACCCACCTCTTCGAAGCGCTGCTGGTCCCAGGCGTCCTCGTAGCCAGGGTAGTTGCCGGGGAAGTCGGTGGTGTGGACCTGCGAGGAGGCGGACAGGCGGGGCCGTGAGGGGGGCCGGGGCCGCGAGTGGGGGGCCAGGCGCTCCCCCGCATCCCGCCCCACTCACGTTGCGGACGCCGAACTCGCCCAGCACCACGCGGTCCCGCATGCTGTCGGTGAGCCCCTTGGCTGCCATGGCCGCGCCGCCCGCGGGGGGTGACGGGGGCGGTGCTCCCCGCCATGTGACGGGCTTCCGCCCGCCCACGCGGGGCATTCGCCGCGCCCGGGGAGGGTGGCGCTCCCCCACGGCCGCCGGCCTGCCCGGAGTGCCTGCCCCAGCGCATTGCTCACGACCGCCTCGCCACCCCCTCTCGCTGGCCGCTCGTCCGCCTATCCCGCTGCGCCCCTCCCCGCCCTGCGCCACACACAAGATGGCGGCGGCACCCATCCGCCCTCACGCAGCCTCGCGACAGTGGGGGCCCTCCGCCGCCAACGTCACATCCGGTTGCTCCGCCGCTGGGGAGCGGCAGTGGCCAGCGCGGCGCGGTCCGGACCGGGCAACATGTCCGCGCCGGCGGCGGCGGGCGGCGGCAGGAGCGGCGCCGCCGACTGGGGCGGCTTCGAGGACAACATGCAGGTGGGGCTGGGCCGGGCTAGGGGTGGCGGCGGGGCCGGGCCGAGCCGAGCCGAGCGGGCGGGCGCTGACGCTGTCTGCCCCGGCGCAGGGTGGCGGCTCCGCCGTCATTGACATGGAGAACATGGATGACACGTCGGGCTCCAGCTTCGAGGACATGGGGGAGATGCACCAGCGCATGAAGGAGGAGGAGGAAGAGGAGGCGGAGGGCGAGGCGGGGACCGCCGAGGAGGAGGACGGGGAGTTCCTGGGCATGAAGGGGCTGCGGGGGCAGCTGGGCCGGCAGGTGGCTGACCAGGTGAGTGGGGCCTCCGGCCGCCCCAGCCCCGGGAGCGCCCCCGCCCGCTCTCCCGCTGCCAGCTCCTTTCTCTCCGCAGATGTGGCAGGTGGGGAAGAGACAAGCCTCCCGGGCCTTCAGCCTCTACGCCAACATCGACATCCTCCGACCCTACTTTGATGTGGAGCCCGTCCAAGTTCGTGCCAGGTGAGCAGGGCCTGGCTCGGTACAACCATGTCCTGGGTGCATCAAGCACAGCATTGCCAGCCGGGCAGGGAGGTGGTTGTCCCGCTCTGCTCTGCACTGGTGCGGCCTCACCTGGAGCACTGTGTGCAGGTCTGGGTGACACAGGATAAAAAAAGGTATAAAGCTACTGGAGTGTGTCCGGAAGAGGGCCATGAAGTTGGTGANGTCCCTTCCAACTCAGAACATTGTATGATTCTATGATCTCCACCACGGGGCATGGGGGAACAGGGAGCTGGCCGCTTCTTGCTGGCGAGAGGCTGGCTGTCCCCCCAAAGCGAGCGAGCTGGGGTGGGCTGCCAGTCTTGCAGAAAGGCTCAGGTATGGGGAAGCACACTATGCTTTGTTCCAGTGTCCTCGGTGATGTCCCCAGGGTGGGCTGGCTGCCCTGTCACCCAGCATTGCTGCTCTGGGCAGAAAATAGGGCTTTGGGGCATCTTCGGCCTTTTACTACTCAGCTGTGTCATGGAGCTTCTGTTGGGTTTGCAACACAGTTGCATCTGAGAAGGCAAGGTTTTGTCAGGCTGGATGAAGAAAGGTGCAATCCCTTCCTGCTGTTCTGTCAATGATCTGTTATCCCTGAGTGGATCTCTAAATGTTTTCATTGAGTCCCCCCTGGCAAAGTTAACTTGTTGACAGTAAGGTTTTTCTACTTTAGTTACCTTATATGACCCTTTAGAAGGAATCTCTGTCCCCCCAAGGCCTGTGACCTCAGCAGAAAACAGTGATGACAGGTGTATGGAATGTTTTACTTCTGAAGCATTTTGTTAACCATCCTTTTGTCCTCCCTGCTGCTGATGTCATTCCCTGCTTTGCTGTGATGCAGACTGCTGGAGTCCATGATTCCTGTGAAGATGATTAATTTTCCACAGGTGAGTTCCCATTTGCTGAATCAGACTCCGTGCCCCAAGTGAGTATCCCACAGACACTTTGTAAAACTGAAGTTCTTACTAACATGGTTTAATTGAATTTGTTAGGCGTTCATCTCCCTGAACATGTCAGTAAACCCTTTCCTGTGGTTGTTCCAAAGCCCATTCTGCTACCTTTAGTGCTGATACAGTTCTAGACCTCTAGATTTCACTTATCCCATTTCTGCATCCTGTTTAACACTACTTTGACTCCTCATCATGCAACCCCTATTCTGCCTGGCTTCTGCCAGCAGTGGCTGTTACTTCTCAGGTGGACAGTTGATAAACGTAATCCAAGGCACTTCTCGTATTGCTTAGGGATGCAGCCCGGTGTTCAGGAGCACTAACCAAACCTTCCCTGATCTGTCTCCTCCTGCAGAAGATTGCAGGCGAGCTTTATGGACCCCTCATGCTGGTTTTCACACTGGTGGCCATCCTTTTGCATGGGATGAAGACCTCGGACACCATCATTGTACGTCAAGTCTCAGTGATAAGTTGTGGTTTGACTGGGGCTCTGGATTGCTATAAGGATTCTAGAAAGGGAGAGGAAACCTCTTCCATGATTGAATAGCATCTTGCTGAAAAGAAGATTGATTTGAGGAAGAGCCTGTTGGTTTGGGAGTGGGAGGAAGGATGCTCCAGAAAGTCTTGATGCTGGGGTAGCTGGGGTGAAGGTCACATGGCACCCTGGGTGCTGCTAGCCAGCTATTTGATAATGCCTGGTAAGGCTCTTGGAACTCTCTGTGGTGGAATTTGGGTGCTGGCAGGTCACTTCTTTGAGTCTTCCCAACCAAACAGCTGTCTCCACAGAGGGAAGGCACACTGATGGGCACGGCGATTGGCACCTGCTTCGGTTACTGGCTGGGCGTCTCCTCTTTCATCTATTTCCTGGCATATCTGTGCAATGCCCAAATCACGATGGTGCAGATGCTGTCGCTGTTGGTATGTACAGATGGGGGTGTCCCAAGGTGCGGGTTGGCTGCATGAGGTGTTCCAGCATGAGGGTGGCCTGTGATCTCTTCCCAGAGAATGGGAAAAGTCCTTGTAAATCGGTGTTCCCAGGTGATTGCACTGGGACAGCCTGGAATTCCAGGATGCTCTTCTGACCTGCCTCAGCCCAGGCACAGTGATAGCTAAAAGAGGCAGTTCCTTCATGCAGGTCTCCTGCTTTGCATTTCCTGATCTGAGAACCTGGTGGTAAAAAACAAAAACCAAACCAAACCAACCAAACAAACAAAAAAGCAAAAAAAAACCCAACCAAACGAAAAAACCAAAACAAGAGATTCCAATCTCTCTGGCATCAGAAGCTCTTTCCACTGTTTCCCAAGTTGTTGCAATCTCTGACATCCCTGTGAATCCTTCGAACAGATTATCTGTGTGTGAGCTGCTGTTAAAATTGTTATGCCGGTTGAATCTTTGGCATCGAATGAGTGGTGTGTGAAGTGCTGCCTTAGTGAAGCGTTGCAGGAATATGCTGCTTGTGCTCTGATCAATGGCCCTTTGTGTGAGACTGACGCTTATGACGTGAACGTTTTTGTTTTGTCAGGGCTATGGCCTTTTTGGACACTGCATCACTCTCTTTGTCACCTATAATATCCACTTCCACTCGCTCTTCTACATCTTCTGGTTGGGTGTTGGTGGACTCTCTACACTACGAATGGTAAGAGACAGACAGCCTGGGGCCCTCCTATTCTGGAGACAAAAAAAAAAGGAGGGAAGCGTTGTTTGCTTTCTTTTCCTTGAGCCAGGCAGTTCATTTCACAATGAGTCAGGCTGCTGTGAAGAACAGCCTGATGCTCCGGGGTCATTTGGCCACTGGTGTGTGGAGGTGACGCTTGGTTTAGTATCCTCACATATTCTGACAGCTGCAGGTTTGCTCCCTTGCAGCCCCAGCTGCTGTGGAGAGCCATGCTTGAGCATCCAGAACTCTTGACAAGGCTGGGCAAGGTTCACCTGCATGAAACAAAGTCAGATTACTCTGAATTTGGTGAGGCAAACTGCAAAAAAGGGTCTGAGCAGTGTTTCCTGTGGCTCTTGCTACTTGGCCCATCCTCATGTGTGCTCCTGACTGCAGTGCCAGTGGCTCAGGTAGCAGCTACCTTGTCTCTAATCTCCACCTCTCTCGTAGGTTGCTGTGTTGGTGTCACGCACCGTGGGGCACACCCAGCGGCTCATCCTGTGTGGGACCCTCGCTGCTCTGCATATGCTTTTCCTCCTCTATCTGCACTTTGCTTATCACAAGGTGGTAGAAGGTAAGCAAGGGGGATATGAAGACATATCCTGTTAGATATGGGGGAAGAGGGAGCTCTTTTTTTCTTCTCTCTGAGAGAAAGGATGCACAGTTTCGATCTGACCTGAGCGCATCTGTGCCATTTGCAACCCAAGTGAGACCAGCACTAGCTTTATTAGAAGAAGCTGTCGAAGTGTGGTGGCAGGTAGATGTGGGGTAGTTTCTGTGCACTGGGTTTTAGTACTTATAGTACTTACGACCTAAGTTGTGAGGTACGAAGCTTGTTCTTTCCCCACAAATTAAGTGTTACAGCACTGACTGTTCTTGCGTGCAGATGTCCAGTCCCTTCCTGAATCTTGCTGAAGTCAGATTGCTTTTCTCTGATCAGGAAATATGTCATAAGTCTCCTACTTTGTATAACATGGGTTTTTTTAATCTTGTCTTGTACAACACTGATAGCAGAAGCTGCATCTTCCTCAGTTAGTGCTGTTTACCAGGCTTTACATATTCAGGTCCCCTTTTCTAAAAAAAAAAAAAAGCAAGCCCTTTTCTGAGTTTAGGCAGCCAGATCTGTTAATGGTATTGCAGCTAAATCTACATAATTTGGGGTTACAGCACAGCAAGAAGTCCTTTTAGATGTAAATACTGTTCTTTCCTGGATCCATTCTTATAGTGAAGGTTCTGAGCCCTGATCTGCAACTTTTCAGCAGATGAAATAGAAAATTGCTTGGAGTATATGTTATCCTTCAAGGATCTCCAAGACTAATTATCAATCTTGAGAAGGTCATTGACAGGAACTAGAGGACACTTTAATCAGTACGCGTGTTTCCTGCCAAACGGGCTATGCTCCCATTGCAGTGACAAAAATTTCACATTGCACCCCCAGCTGCAGCTCCTGATTTGAGTCTGCAAGTGTATCTCAGGATTAAAGCAAAGAATTCGCCTAAGAGCAGGGTCTGTGCTGGGATGAGGTGGGAAGAGGATTTTATCAAGCTGCCCCAGCAGAGCAGCATCCCTACCAATGTCTGCATTTGAGTCAAATGGCAGAGGCCTGGATTTGGTACCCTCAAAGTGAAAGGGTCTGTGTTCCTCTTGGGAACACGCAGTTTCCCTGCCCCAAGGACAAGCTCTGATCTATACCCTGTAGTCTCTGGATGGAGGTGTTTATTGCTTTTCATTTTTTGGGCCTAGATGTCTGCTCCCATTGGCTCCAAATGCTTTACATATCTTGGGTCCTGCCACCATCAGCCATTACCTGGCCAGAAAGAAAAGCAAGCAGAGACATGCCATCTGCATCTGAACTAACTCTTGCCACTCTCCCCTTTTCTCTGTTCCCTGCAGGTATCCTGGACACATTGGAAGGACCCAACATGCCGCCCTTTCAGAGAGTTGCCAGAGACATTCCAGTTGTTTCCAATGCTGTACTGAACACAACGGCCAAAGCTGTTGCATTGACCCTGTAGTTTCACAGACTTGGACTTGCTTCCTTCACTACTTTTGGGGCTGCATAGGGCCATAATAACCTGCTGCCTCTTAGGAACTGGACAGCACAGCAGGAGGAAGACTTGTTTTTCTGGACCTGTCCGTTGGGTTGCAGTTTTGGGCAGCTGAGTGGACTGCACCTCACTCAGAAGAACCACGCTGATCCCCCACCCAGATCTGGGCTGTCAGGAGTAGAGTGGTTCTGTTGCCTGCATGTTTAGCTGGGATTTCCCAGCACATTTGTCCCTTACCCCTATTTCCGCTTGCTGATGTAACCCCAGGGCTATCTGCCCTCTTCCTGTCCTGAAGAGGGAAGAAGTAAATTGATGTTGGTGCTGAGTGATGTCTTATGTTTGAGCCTACTTGAGTAACGGGAGAGCAGTATTTGGTCTCTGTGCCTTTATCTGTCCCGTTCTAGACTCAAAGCAGGATTCTTTGTAATTTTCTGCTGTCCTACTTCAAATGTTCTGTCATGTGTGCCCTGTCTTGGGCCCCTTTTCCATAGCCCAAAAAGTACAGAAACTTTCATTTCTCTGGAGAATTTCAGGACCAGCATGATGTTTAACCACACTCTCTTCCTTGTCATGTTCCAGATTGATCACACTCTTTCCACTTGGTCCAAGCTGCTATCTCACCTCTCTGTCTCTTCTCCTGTGTACATCAGAAATGCATCTGTCCCATGCTTCCATAACACCTATTGTTCTTATCACCCTTCTGCCTGTGTTGCTCTGTGGGACAGCAGTTCTGACTGCAGGGACAGCGTGTTTGTGCATGGTCTTCTGTGGGTATTTCTACTGAAGAGGCCAGTTCACCTCAGCTCGCCCTCATGCAGCTTGCTCTCATGTCTCCCAGCTGTGGGTCTGTTGGCCCCTTGCTCTGAACAGGAATGGCATCCTGCTCCCCTAGACCCACAGGCTGCTGTGCACTGTCTGGCTTTTCAAGCTGAGTCTAGACCTTATTTCTGAAAGAACTCCTGGAACCTTGAGAGTCTCTGGCAAACTTTTCTCCCGTGTTTCCATTAAACAAGGGGAGAAATGAGGGAATGTACACAGTAATAGAGTTGGCACATTTATCTATCTCCAGCATACTGATGCAGGAAAGCTCCAGAAAGGATGGGGAAGCAGAGCAGCCCAGCTAGGCTTACTTGCACAGCAGTAACTCACAGGTGCGTAGTGCAGATGGAGCCTTCCCTCGCTGTTCTAACTCATACTGGTCCAATAATGGAAAGTTGTGAGCTGGTATCTCACTTTCACCTTCTTTCTCTTGTCCCTATAGTTCTGGATGACTCGGGGAGAGGAACTACTCCTCAGAGAAGTTCATCCTTAAGCTCAGACTGGAAAAAAAATAAGGTTTCCTGTCTTGATGTACCCACAAGTTATCTGTGCACAAGGCAGAGAGCATGTCAGAACAGCACTCTTTGGCCCCTTGCTTATATTGGTGGGAGAGGATGCAGCTGTAGTGGCATTAGGACTAGCACCAAGGTGCAATGAAAGTGCCAGCTACTGTCAGCAGGCTGGTCATCTGCTTCAGTTAAAACAAAAATGTCTCTGGATGGGACTTGCACATTTTCACAGACCTACTTTCCACTGTTTGCTTATCCCCGAGTTCATAATTTCTTCCCCTTCCACAAGCAAGAAGCTTGTCTGCTAACAAATACATATGTAGTAGACGTGTTCTCTCACTCTCTTCTCCTGCCCCCCGGCATGCACCTTGGGAAACTTATTTTGGCTAAAGAACACCACTCAGAGCAATTTGGGGGAATTATTTTGAGCTAGTAGTCTCTCTCATTTTTTGGACCAATTGAACCACTTTAAGCTCCCAGAATTTCCATTACTTTTCAACTTGGCAAAACGGAAGTGTTAGTTTGTAATGCTGCACAACTCTGGTATTTCCCTCTTTATAACGCCACGGGAGGTTGGTTTCTAATTTGCGCTTCTTGCCCTGGCAGCCTAGAATGGGTTTGTTTCTCTTGGTGCAAACTTTCCAAGCACAGGCAGAGGGGAAGGAAAGGAGAAAGAGACAATTGTCACTAGAATTGAGTCCAGCCATGAAGAAATGTCATTCTGTGCCAAACACCACCACTGCTGCTCTACAGACACTGCAAGAGAATGGCTGTGCTCCCCTCCCACACCTAGCTAAATCAGAGGGATGAAGCTGCATGCTGTGTTTTCACTCAAAGCATGGGAGAGAGCAGTAAGCAAATGCTTCAGGCTTCCCCTCTGCAGCTTGTGTGTCATGTCAGCAGGGGACAGATGACCAGGGTGACAACCAACCACCCCCTTGGGAGCTGTGGGGCTTACTCTGCTCTGGTTCTTCAGCACTGATTAATTCTCGGTGCAGCAGCAGCTGGAAGCTGAATTGCTCTGTACTGCCAGAAATCCAGCACTCGGCTGAGAGCTTCATCATCCCTTTTGCTGACAGAGAAGGATGCACTTCTGCAATGGAAATGCATGCATGCTGCAGTTCCAGGGAGCATGCTAATCACGCAGCATTAGTAAAGTCCTTGTGGGAGGGCACCTCTCTGCTTACTCAAGTCCTCTAGTTATCCGGACAAACCGTACAGCCCTATCATGCCAGACTATCTCTGCCTTTGTTTCCTGCCGTGACTCTTGCAGCAAATCTAAAATAATTTTCTCCCTCCTCCCTTGCAGCAGATCTGAAATAATTCCCCCCATCACCTCCCCATTTTGAGGAAGGGTAGCTTTGTGAGAACTGTGTAAGCCCCTTTTTATTAAAGCTGAAATAAACATATGGAGCTGTCAGATTAAAAAGAGGAAGATAAAATATATATTGAAGTATCTATGACCTCCTTCTCTCCTCTGCAGTACCTGGGAGTCCAACCCTTCTTACAGTTCACCTTTGTCGCACTGTCACCTTAGCTGTGTTTTGGGTTACAGGCAGGCTGTTTCTTCTCCCATTTGTTTTCCTTCCTGCGTCTAGTCTCACTCGAGTTGCTCCTCGTCCACTGTTTTTCTCTGTTTATGTGTTTGCTCTTGATAGCATCAGTCTAGAGAGTCAATTCTCATTCCTTGTACCCCCAGCAGGTAAGCAATAAACTACCTTCCTCATAACTGCTGGGTAACTGCACATGGCAAGGAAGCAATATCTAGTTCTTCATAAAATACCACTGCCAAATTCCCCTCTGCATAGCTCTTAATTAGGTTTAGTGAATCAAAGCTCTAACCATTAGCTCCTGTGCCACTTTTCCCAACATATTTGAGCATAAAGCAAGGTAGGACGCTTGTCTCCTCAATGTGCTCTTGCTCCTGACAACAGGCAGTGAAGATGCCAGCACTAGGGCATCTTCATCAGCACTTCGGGGCTGCTGCTGTCAAGTGAAGTGGGACATGTCCCAGAGGCTCTTCACCAAACACCTCTCTAAAAATAGGCTGTTTAATGAAGCATGGGTTAATTAGTGCCTGGAGGTAATTGTGACGTGAAACTGAGTGCAATCTTCCTGCCAACCTACACAAATCAGCAGGTGGTATTTCCTTGGTCACTCCCTTGCCCACCACTCTGACATCCAGCCCCTGCCCCTCGCAGCCCCGCATTAAGTAGGATCCTGTTCTCACCAGTACCATGTAATGTGACCTCAGAGATCAGTTGTTCCTTTGTTGAAAGCCATCACCTGTACTACTGCTTATTGCTCGCAGCTGCTGCTCACGTCCCAGTGCAGATATGTTGCCAGGGCAGTGGTCTGGTCTTGGTTGAAGGTACAGTATCAAGCCCATGCATCCCTGTGCAACAGAGAAACAGAGAGAGGTGTGTAGATAGCTCTAGAGAATAGCAAAGGATTACTCAAAGGGCACGGTGACGCCTACGCTATAAATAGATGATGCAGCTAAAGTCTTAAAGCTGACACGTGAGTACAGCTTTCTCTCTGTAGCTCCCCTTGTCTCTTCCAGGACCTAATGTGCAGCCCTGAGCTCAGGTGACCTGCTCCTCTGTTTCAGTGGAGGAGAATTGCTTCACATCCCCTTCCACATCCTATTTTTCCACTCAGTTTCCACCACCTCTCTCCCACCCTGGCCTGCAAACCAAGCAGAGGAACCTGGGTTTGACCCTGAGTTACCCACCGAACTGGAATTCACTTGAGCGCTGCTATATGCAGCAGCTAGATTAGTTACGTGCAGAAAGCTGCCTACTTAGGCGGTTTAACCTAATTTCCACATCACTGGCTTCCTTTTTCAGCTCAGTGGAGTTGAAAACACAGAGGCCCTGCTTCCTATTTCTCTCCAAGTACAGGATTACCCAACAGGGGGAGAGAGGGGAAAAACCGCTCTGATCCATAGCCACGAATGCCACGGGTCAGGTGAAGGCTGCATGCCCGCAGGGATATGGAAGCCTGTGGCACTTCCCCATGCTCCTCCCCCTTTTACCAGCTGCCTCCCAGCACCAGGTCCACAAGTCCCAGGCCATGAGAAGCAGTTCACATCAACCTCAGCTCAAAGTCACGGGTCCAGGCTTGAGGTGTTGTGGGTTTAAGCACAGATGTCACCTAAACTGGCAGCAGACTGCTGCCCCTCACACCAAGAAGCACCAAGTACGCCATGGACCACTGGCTTTGGCCCCTTCCCCAGGTGGGCGCAGGGAGGCAGGGACAGCCCTTCCCAGGGGCTTCTCCCACCCTCCCTCTCCTCCTGCACCCCCCAGTGCCGGGGATGCAGCCGCCGCCGGCCTTGCCCCGCCATCGCCTCAGGGCGCCGGGCAGGAGTCCGCGACCACCGGCTTCGCCCCTCACGGACTTCGAGTGGCACCGGAGCCCAAGATGGCGGGAGGGTCGCCGGCGTGGGGTGGGAAGCCGCTCCCCGCACGCAACCTTCCGCGAAGAGGCGGCCCCACCCGGCGGGGGCCGAGGGGAGGGTGGCGGCGGGGCCCGCCCCGGGCGGGAGGAGGGCCTGCAGCGGCGCCGGGGAGGAGGCGGGGCGGCCCGGCAGGTGCGGG
>VWYH01008992.1:999970-1059986 GCA_013399365.1 Pampusana beccarii
GCCCCGGCCCGCAGCGCGCAGCGCGGCTTCCCCTCGGCGTCCAGCCGCCGCGACGGGATCGGCGGGCGGCGGCGGCGGGCGGCTGCTCCCCGAACGGGGGGAAGATGCTGCCGGGGTCCATCCAGATCTCCGGGGAGACGCTGTCGGGGGCGGAGATCCGGGACATCTGCGAGAGCCTGCGGGAGAACTCGGTGCGGCTGCTGTCCCTGCGCGGCTGCCAGCTCTCCGAGCGCGACTTCGGGCACGTCTGCCGGGGGGCGGCCGAGTCCCGCTCCCTGGCCCAGCTCAACCTCAACCTGGGCATCGTCTCCAACATCAACCGCGTCAAGCAGCTGGCCGAGGCCCTGAAGACAAACCGCTCCGTCCAGTCCCTCTTGTGAGTACAGCGGGGCAGGGGCTGCGGAGGTGCCCCGGCCCCTCCCCTCCCCCCGGGCGGGGACGGGTCTTTCAGGGGTCTGCAGCTCCGGGCCAGCCCCTGAGTGTAAATCTTGTCGGACGAAAAACGCCCTTGAGGCTGCAGAGAGTCATCCCTCGCCCTTCACCCGGCTGGGGGGAGCCACCTCTGCCCCCACCAGCTGGGCACGGCCGTGGCTTTCCCTCCTGACCTCTCCAACCAGGGCTGCTCCGCTGGCAGGGGCTGCCCCTGCCCCGCTGGCAGCCGCTGCACCCCCTCACCCTGGCTGGGAGAGGAGGGCTGCTGGAGCGGCCAGGCCACCCTCGCAGTGGAGGCTTCCCAGCGCTTTTTCCCCTCGTGGGGTTAGGATTTGTCATCCATTCCGTTTTGTCTGCTTCTCCCTCCCCGCTGGGTTGGTTTAGCCACCAGGAAGAAGGCTGCTCAGTAATTTTCCCTTTTACCTGCACAGCCTCCATGGGAGCCCCCTGACAGATGCAGGCTTGGCCCTCCTCAACCCTGCTCTCTCCATCCACCCCTCGCTGGTGGCTCTGGATCTAGGAGACTGCATGCTGGGCGATGAAGGCATCAACCTTATCTGTGGGCTCCTGCCACCTGACGGGGCCAAGTCTGGTAAGCACCAGGGGCTGTGGGCTGCACAGTGACCAGTGAAGCTTCATGTGGAGCAAATGCATGCAGCAGTAATCCTCAGCCCTAGAGGAGGCAGGCTCTCTAGTTTGTCTGGGCTGAGGAATTTCTTTCCCCAACTTAGTTAAGCAGAAATCCGAGCAACAGAGGAGTGGTTCTCTTGGGTAGGCATGGGCTTTGTGCTATTGATCTGTCCTGCTGGCAGTTTAGAGCTCAGGGACCAACAGGTTGCTTCTATTTCATGACAGGAGCATTCGAAACTGGAGGAGGGGACTGCTTGGACTTTGAATTTATTATTTTGCATTTGCGTGTTGATAATGATAGAGGATAAACACATGGTGTGTCCCCCCACCTTAGCACTTGGCTTTATTGTCGGTCCCTGCTTGCAGGTGCTCTGAGTGTGGGGTTGCGTGGTCATAGCCTTAGATGTTTGCAGATGATCTTTGGTGGTCAGAGGCCAGTGGGCCAGTTAAGCTGAGAGCTGGCATGTGTTGAGGTAACACCACCGCTCTCTCCTGGCTCTCAAAGTGCTTTACACCTCTCCCCAGCACCTTCTCCTCCATGTGCACACAGTGCCACTGATGCTGTTATCTCTGCTGGCCCACCCCCCCGCCAGGTGCAGGCTGCAGAGGCTACTGTCCCCATTATCCTCTCTCCAGCCTGTCACTTTGTGCCACCCCCTTCTTCTGGTCAGTCACCTCACACACCCCTTACTTGTTTCCATTGTGTTTGCTATTTAGAGTAAGGAGGACATAGGCTAGGAGAGCAGAGAAATGGGGTAGTCACAGCATGGGCAAATGAAGGGCTGCTGCTGAAGACTGAAATATTTCATTGATCAGTGAAATATGACGACAGTTGTCAGAGCAAACCAAACCTTCTAGTCCTTCAAAATACAAGGGATATGACTCAAAACTGTTCTGGTTAGCTGGACTAGTTCCCCTGAGACTGATTTTTTGACCCTAAGGCTCTGGTTTGGCTTCTCTCTTTTCTCCAGGCCTCAAAGAGCTGACACTGAGCGCCAACCCAGGCGTCACAAGCAAAGGCTGGGGACGCCTGGCCATTGCAGTGGCTCACAGCTCACAGCTCCGCGTGCTGAACCTGGACTACAACCCCCTAGGTAAGCTGGGGGGGCAGGGAGGAGGAGCAGGGGATGCTGCACTGCTGCCTCTCAGTGTTTGTGCGATTTGTGTTTATAGGCGGCTGGGGGCTGAGGTCTAGAGGGGCAGTAAAGCTTCACCAGCAGGATGGGGCAGTTTCTTGCACGGGTCCCTTCTAATCCCCAGCAGCGAGTTTATCCTGCCAGGTGCCTTTGGATGTGGGGAAAGCCAGCCTTGCCACCTGCCCTGACGGGGAGGCGCAGAAAGGAGGTTGTACCTTGCCTGCTCCATCGCCTTTGTTGTCACATTTGACCCTCCATGTCTCCCTGGTTCCTGAAGCCCTGGGCACCCCTGTTGGCTTGGCAGATGCAGTGTGTCCCTGCGTTCCCTCCTTCCTCTTCCCAATGGAGTGGAGAGGAGGAGGAGGAGAGCCTGGCATTGGTTGCCATGGAAACCAACTCTCTCCAGCTCTGCTGCAAGGTGGTGAGGAGGAGACCAGGCCATGCCTCCCCTGAGCATCAGCTGGGTGCTCCCCTCTTCACCCAGTCTGGAAATGGAGCCTCCCCCAAGTCCTGTCTGTCTGACTAGGTACCTCCTCTTGGGCAGGAAAGGCCTCAGAGTGTTACCTGGCAGTAGTCTGTATTTTTTCCAAAAGAAGGTGTCACAGTTGTACAGTATCTTGGCACTCTCTGGGGAATGTCAGGTGAACATGCTGGAGTCCTGCCTCTTCACCAGCATCTCTCTTTAATGCTCCTGGTCCTGCCCCCTTTCCAGGGTGGAAGTCTGTGAGCTGGTGCAGAGTCATCTGTCTGGCTCCAAGCTTCCCCTAGAGTGGTGTATTTGGCTCCTTATTCTGTGTCTGGGATGTTTTACAGGGACTGTTTAAAGGCCCTCACATCCTTGAGTAGGAAGGAGATTTGGGAACACATAATTCCTTGGGGAATAAAACCAGTTTCACTGTGTTCCTTCATGTTCCCCCTGATTATTAGTGACTGCTCCCATAACCACAAAATGGTGCACCTTTACCTTGTCTCTTTCCTCAGTTAACAGCTTCCATCCCCCTCCAGGTAACTGAGATCTGGAGGTTGCCTCATGGCAGAAATACTCAGAGGATGTTTCTGTGACAGCCGCAGGCCCATGAGGGCATGTGGCATTACATGGCGGAAGGCAAGCACTGCTGACAGCCCTGGTTGCTTCTCCCACAGGTGACCAGGTAGCAGGGATGCTTGCCGTGGCTGTGGCCTCCAGTCGAACCCTTGAAGTTCTAGACTTGGAGGGAACAGGACTTACCAACCAGTCAGCCCAGGTATGAGAGTCTACAATTATGCTGCAGCATCATTGACATCGAGGTCCTGGCTGTCTATAGAGGTCCTAGGACGTGTACCTGCCTCCATCCCCGTCCCTGGGTCTGCATGGACCTGCTCCTCTCCCTGCACCCAGGGGTGCTGTTGCTTCTCTCTAGCCCGTTGCATTCAGCCACAGGAGGAGCTCATAAGCCACAGTTCTGACGCAGGACTCCTGGATCTCCCTAAAGTCAGCAGGAAGAAACATGTGGATCTAGTTGTAGTTTGGTTTTCTTGGGAGAAGTAAGAGGTCAGACTTGTGATTGAGGATCAGAGCTAAAGTTCTGTGGACAGGTAGGGGCCAAGGCTTGGTAGCACAGAGTCTCTTCTCAGAGCCCCAGTACCCAGAGGTAAGAAGGGACTAGCCTGAATATGTGGAAGCAACAAGGTGGAGAGTAGTCCCTCCTCTTTAGAAAGAGACAGGAAATCCAGGCTCAGCTCTTCCCATAGAAAGATGGGAAGCCCTCAGGCTCTCAGAAAGCCTGGCGAAGGGAGGTAAAAGCCAAGGGAAGGCAGAGGTAAGAAGAGGAGGGCTTGAGTTTGCAGGGAGAGGGAGCTTTGACCCTCTTACTGCTCAGCCTGGCTGCTGTTTGTGCTGCTTGTCAGCCTGTTTATCTCACTCTCTGCCCAGACCTTGCTGGACATGGTAGAGAATTACCCCACAGCCCTACGGACACTCATCCTGGCGGAGAACAACATTAGTCCTGAGCTGCAGCAGCAGATCTCTGACTTGCTCTCAGAGGGTGAGGAAGAAGAGGAGACAGAAGCTCGCGAAGTCACAGCCAGGGAGAAGAATCCTTGGATCTGCCAGAACAGTAAGGACCTGGGCTGCTGGTGGGGACTGACAGGCAGGAATAGGGGTGTCTGGGGTGTTTCCAGTGCCACTGGTCTCTCATGGTGGGGTTGGTGAATGCTGTCTGTCCCTCCTCATGCTCCAGACAGCCTCCAGGTGTGACCCTCACATTGCTGTGGAATAGTGTTGGCCTGAGCTGCGTTCGGAAAGGCAGCCTCCAAGGGCAATGCAGCTGCTGCAGAGTGGAAACAGTACCTCAGAGGCCTTTTTCCTGATGCTGCAGGAGCAAAATCTTTGTCCAAAGTCTTAAAACTCAAGGGCAAGAGCAGTAAAGATCTCAGGGGCCTTTGCCAGGTATCCTAGCCAAAACTCCTGTCATTCCTCACTGCTTCCAGAAACTCCTGCAATCCGCACAGCATCAGCTATTCCTCTCTCTGTCACAAACATGTGAGCGGTTAGCCAGGTACCAAAGCCTGTCTGGGCAGCGGCTTGTGACAGAAAAAAAGAAAAAAAGGTAAATTATGGAGATAGCAGTAGCCTGTTGTGTATTGTTGGTATTTATGATATTGTATATTGTCATGCCTACCTTGTGATCCTGCTTGTTTGGCGATTTGGTTTGTGGTTTGTTTATCTTATTTAGTTTTTTGGTTTTTATTTTTAGTTGTCCTTCCCTTCTCCCAGTTCCAGTATCAGACTAGCAGCAAAGAAGCACAACCACTCCCTGGGCCTCAAAACATCTGGATCCTTATTTATTAGAGTCATAAAGAATCCTTTACTGACACCACTGGCCAAGTTTTGGATCTAGTTCCAAGAAATTGGTCCCCAAAATAGAGATCCCACTCAGCAGTTTTGAATATGTAGGACTCTGGGTCTGAAGCATGCAGGCACCAAAGATCTCTCCCCCCCTCACATCCAGGAAAAAGCACATTTTTCCCTGTTTAAAAAGGCTTCTGGATGGGAAACTGGTACCCTGCAGAGTTTCTTACTTGCTATGCGTGCCCATCCTCCTTGCAGCTGATTCACTTGGCTTGGGGAGGCTTGCAGCGTTCCTGGCTGGTTCTCTGTGCTGTCGCAGAGCAAGCAAGCTGCTCTCGCCTTCCTGAGGCAGGCAGGGGAGGGCTGCACAAACCCTCCATTCATGCAGCGCAGAAAGTCAGGATTTCCAGGCCTCTGCTGCCCTAAAATGGCTGCTTGCCCCCTGTGTTCCCTGCTCTGGGGTTTGGTTGGCTTGCAGCCTGCCAGCCTGTCCCACCTGGACACTGTGTCTGTAGCTGAAAACACTTGGTGAATGCAGATTTAAAGGTGTGCACAGGGCTGGGTAAGGGCAGCACAACCAGTATCACCTGCAAGCGTACGTGGGGAGGGTTCAGAGCCAAGATAACAAACACAGATCCCCACTCTGGCCTCTTGCTGCTGTCTCTGCCTTTCTCCCTCCCCAAACATCAATTCTGTTCTGCTACGTGGCCAGAGTAGACCTTGTTACTATTTAATCTCACAACCATCTCAGCAGTTTGCCTCCCACCCTGCAGTGCTCTAATTCCTCATCCTCACCTCTGGATCTGCAGCACAGCGCCACGCTCTCTGCCAGCCCAAAAGGCTCATGGTTTTCTTCCTCTCGCCACAGATTCCAGCTCCCAGATGGTCCTGATGACGTCAGGTCTCGGTGACAGCCTCTTAGCAGAAACAGAAATGTAGCTGGGCTACCCCCTGCTTCTGCCGAGAAGAGCGCCGTGCCCGCTGGGGGAGCGTGAGTCTGCCAGCCCCCCTGCCTTCGGCGGGCTGCTCCAGTCACCTTCTCACACATTTCACGTCCCGTAGATGCCTCCCTTGGCTCTCTGAGCGCCGGAGCCTGGTCTGAGCGAACCTCCACACGTGTCTCTGTGTTTGTCACACGCCCTGTCAGCCGCTTGTGATTGTCCAGTCGCTGCATGTGTCGCTCACGCTGCCCTGCCTCCCCCGCCACGCGCGGCTGTGCCCGCAGGGCACAGGCTGTATTTATTCAGATGTGTATAAGAGATGTTCTTTCTATGGCTTGTACTGCTGTCGCGATGAGAGTTTCATAAAGGTCACGGACGTGGCACCACTCCTGGCAGCGTGAGCCTCCCTCACTCCCCTCCGCGATGGGGCAGGCGCCGCTGGGCACAGGCAGGAGCTGTGCTGGGGCTCGGGTCCCGGCAGAGGGCAGCACCCCCGCTCCGCTGCCCGCCCCCATCCTTGCAGGGGCGGGTTCTCCCCGACACTCGCCTGGCCCTGGAGGTCGGTCGGTCGGTCACAGCCAACTTCGCTGTCCCCCAGGCCTCCCCCTGCCCAGGAGGGAGAGGGCTGGACTAGGGCCCATCTGCAGGGAGCTTGGCAGCAGCCCTGCACCCTCAGGTGAAGGCTTCAGCCCGCACCAGTGCTGCAGGTTTCACTGCTCGGCCAAGCGCCCTTTGCCAGAGGTAGGCAAGAAGATCATGTTTCAAGGCTTGGATTAGGCTGGAAGATTAAATTGTGGCAGCAGCTGCTACTCAAGGGAACACAGAATAAAATCATTAATTATGGGAACAATGAAACAAGAAACTCTTCCTATGTTACACTTTGCATACACCTAGGTCAGAAGGGCAGAGGCAGCATAACTTGGGAGATGGAGGGAATTTCATCACAGCCCTCTGACCTTTGCAGCACCACTCAACATGATAAGGAAACTTTTCCAAGCGTCCACATTGACATCCTACAGGAACTACCTCTCTCATACTTGGAGGAGTTCCTATCAGGGGTGTCTTATCAACCTGTTCTCCCTCCTCACACAAAGAAAAAAACCCAAAAAATACTGACACTAGAATTGTAAAACTTACAGACTCCAGAGAGGAGCTATGTTACATGTTCCTACATAACTCAGTTTCTGAAACAGAGAACTACTACTCTCACACACTTATGAGAGCTGGGGCTTCAAGAAAACCAACAACTATTAAAAGGATTAGCTACATCTCATCCTAGATCAGCACATGGAGGCCTTTGCCAAGACAGGCCAGCCAGCAAAATACTTGAAATTAGGTAGGCAGCATTTACCATGTAACACTGAGAGTGGTTACAGCACAACAGGCTCCATTGCAGAGGTTTTCACAGAACAAGCCTCGCCTTTACAGCCTTCAAATAATGTGAAAATTGCACACAGGATTTAACCAGGCAACTCCAGGAAACATTAAAAAAGAATCTGCCTGATTTTTTAAGCCCCTGTCAGCTTCTGAGTCGAAAGTGACACAAGCACTCCCAGGAATGGCAGATTCTGGTCTGCAGGCTTGATCTGAGTTGACCATCTGCATTCAGACCCAGAGGGCAGTTTCCAGAGCCTGGATAAAATTACAGGTGTAAAACACTGCACATCCCACACATCACTCCTTGCCTGGGACTGCACCATTTCTCCAACACAGATGACTTAATTCACACAAACGCCTTAAACCAAGCTGCTGCTAAAGTGGGCACTCAGGATCACCAATGATTTCGGAGCCCCCTTAGAGGTCACAAGATCACTCTCCCTGGGAGAGTTAATGGGTGGCACACGCAGTGCAGCAAACTTGGGACATAGTACCATGAGAGGCTCTGCTCCCTGACATGCTCAGGATTGCTCTGGTCTGGGTCTTAACCAACAGAGAGAATGCTATAGCCATTGCCACATACTTTTAAAATAGTTTATTTCTGGTCTTAAAATATACATCAGTTTGAAAATTTCAGAAAAAAAACACCTTAGTTACAGATTAACAGTCTGGAGTTGGGACACTGAAAGTAGGGTCAGCTCAAGGCCCCAGAGCCAATACTGCTGGAGGTGAGCAGGAGTGCAGAGGGCAGGCACCGTGCTCGTGGGGAGAGGGCTCTGCTCCTCTTGAGGCCACCACTCCCCCTCAGGCTCTGCCAGCAGCCCGATGCTGTGAAGCAGAAGTGCCTGGTGAGGCACTGGGCATGCCTCTGCCACCCCTCCATTTCCCCACTGTTTTCCTTTTAAGCCTACCTTGACCAAAAGCAGATGGAAGCTGGCTCTGCCCAGCACCATCAGCACCAGCTGCTCCAGCAAGAGAAGGTCTTGTCCCCTGACCAGCACACCAGGATTGAGGGGAGATGGGGTTGAGCCCTGAGGGGCAATGCCTCCCCCACTGCCCAAGTGGCTGTGCTGCCCCACAGGCAGGCCACCAGCAGCCTCAGAGCCAGAGGAGCTCACTCGGTGAGCATCTGCCCCCAGGTGATGTCCATGAGGCAGGAGCTGGCAGCTGCTGCAGATGCAAGCCCTCGGCAACGCTGCAGAAGAACAGAAGAAATGCAGCAGTGGAGTGGCTGATGAAAGCAAATGCAAGGACCCCACCACCATGTTCAGGACAGGGGAGACAAACATTCTGCAGGCTCAGAGGTGGCTCCTGCTCTCAGCACCAGCCTGTTTGCAAAGGTATCAAGCAAAACACTGTAGTGAAATACTGAGTCTCACCTCGCTGCCAGAGGGTAGCAACAAGCTCCACAACTGTTCAAGGTGGGAAACAAGGCGAGTGTGTAGGCGGCAGCTCCAGCCACCGTACATAAAGCTACCTACACAGCCACCAGAAAGGCCTGCAGCTCCCTTTCATGGGCCCTGCAGCCTCCGGGCTCAAGCTGAAGCCCCAGCTGCAAGCCCTTTGCAGAAATGGGTTTGGAGAGGGGAGCAGGGCCCCCAGGCAGCTCTTGGCTGCACATCTTGCTGTAAGCACATGAACCAGAGCTCCCTCTGGGCCAGGGGGCTGCTCTCCTACAGCCCAGTGAAGAGCCCTCATTGAGAAAGGTGGGAGGACAACACAAACCCAACTCAAAAACCAGACAGCAGGCTGGGGACAGCCAGTGGGGCTTGAGGGGGGCACAGGGCAGGGAACCAGGCTATTCTCCGCCTTGCATCCCCACAGGAGCCAAGAAACACCAGACAGACGAGGGCACAGGACAAAATTAAAACAGGACACCTGGGCTTTGTAAGCCCCCAAAAAAATACCTAAGTCTACAGATCTCTGCCCATCCCTCCCCCCTAAAACACCAAGCACACAAGACTAAGAAGAAAAGTCACACAATATCACGCTACACTAGGAAAAACACACACAGAGAGGACCTACCCAGGTGGGGAGGCCCCAGAGTGAGCCTGGAGCCCCCCAGAGAAGGGGGTGTGAGGAGACCCTGACAAAGGGCTGCTGCCAAGCCGTGAGGTAGTGCGTCTGGAGGGAGTAGCGCCTCAGCACACTGCCCTCACATCCCTGCCGGCCCTGCACTGAGCCCTGCCCAGAAAATCCCAGCAGTATCCTTCACACCTTGCTCGCCCAAGGTGAGACCTTGTTCTTGAGTCTGGAGGGTTGCTGCAGGCTGGAGGGCCAGGATCAGAGGGAAGTGCAGCTCTGAGAGCTGAACCACCTCAACACACCCTCAACGCAGGCATAAGACTGGCTGCCAACGGCTCTGTCTGTTTATGCAGGGTGGGGAGAAAGAAAAAACAATACACCCCAAAACCAAAGGCTTGGAAAGAAGAAAGAAGCCCACCCAAGAGCAAAGCATCAGCACCGTTCAAACAAAACAACAGCACAGGGAGCGGGGGAAGAGGTGTGAGGGAAGAGACACACAAACACAAACCCCAGCGCCTCGCAGGCAGTGCCTCCCCAAACCACCTCAGTAGGCGGCACCCGTGCCCCACGCCACAGCACCAGCACCCCTGCATTGCCTCAGTGGGGGCCGGGAGCAGGAACTAAGCAATAGGGACCTGCAGAGACAGATTTCGGAGAACCACCCAGAGGGCAGCTGGGGAAAACAAAACCCAGCAGGAAAATGAGACACCAGCACATCCCCAAGGGCACGCAGCCATCCCCCAGGGAGAGTCCTCCTGCCCCACTCACAGCCCCCGGGGGCTCCCAGGGAATCAGACACCACCGAGCAGGCACGCTGCCCTGTTGGCACATGTTAAAAGAGAGCAGAGCAGCTGCGGGCAACCATTGTGAGAGCACCCAGGGCCTCAGGTACCTGAGTGGGAAGGGGGAAGGAAGATGCGAGCATAAAGAGGCACAGGCACCAGGACGAGGGGTACCAAGAACGAGCTCTGGTACAGGCACCAGTGTGAGGCTGTGAAGAGAGCTGCGAGAGTGCCAGGGCAGCGGGCATGCTTCTGCACAGTGTGTATGCTAGTACTGTGGGTCTGAGGTGCCAGGGAAGGGGGACCCCAGCTCTTTCAGGTAGCAAAAGAAGAGAATAAATATAAAATTTGAGAGCAGAGCCCCCCTCAGGAGGAGGGTACTAAGGGAGGTTTCTCCCTCGGAAGGTGGAGAGATGGAGGCATTCCACAGCTCTGCAGTGTGTGGCTGCTTCTTGCCCTGCCTCAGCTGAGAAGGTTGCCCTGCTCCTGGGCTTGCGTCAGACTGTCCTTGCGATGTAAGTGGTGGACCCCCATCCTCTTGGGGCTGCGGTGTGGCCGACTGAAGGGAGGCTTGACCCTGCCTTCTCCACTTTCCTCTTGGGCACCTCCTTGGTTGCTCTCCTTGCTTCCCTGGAGCAACATTTCTCTCTCCTCGGCTGGGCTCTCAGGCAAGCCAAGGTCCACGTAGTCCTTGTGCTTCTCTGGTGAGGGGCTTCCAGGCTCAGCAGTGCCTCCACCACTTTCCTGCAACAGCTTCTGGGCTTCATCCTGGGAGAAATCTGTGCCATAGTCTGAGGAGAAATGGCTCCTGCGGGCTCTGGACTCGGTGCTGTCTGTGTCCACACTTGACTCCCGGCTCACAGTCCAGCTGCAGCTCTGCGCAGACTCCTCGCCATCCGAGTAAGCCGAGGCTGCCCTACCCAGCTCCTGCATGGAGCGGCTGAACCGCTTCTGGAGGTCGGGGGCCGTGTCACGGCTGAAAGCCGTGCGGTTCATCAGCACCCGCTCTGAGGTGGGAGGTGCCTTGTCCACAAACATACGCTGCCAGTTGGCCAGCAGGTCCTCCTCAGAGCTGGCAGAGCTGGCGAAGGCGCTCGGGATTTGCGGAGGGCTGCTGAAGGGGCTGCTCTGTGAAGAGCCGTGAGCCCTGGCTGTTTTGGGGGACTGCTGACAGGAACAGCTGGAGGTCGAACGGTGCCCTTCCGAGGCAGGGCTGTTGGGGAGCGTCCGGTGCCTGTCACAGCTCTCATCTTCGCTCTGTACCAGGCTGAGGGAGATGGCCTGGCGTGTAGCATATGTACAGTTGGGCAGGGGGCTGTTCTTTGGGATCCTTACCTTGTCCTCAGAGAACTCAATCACCTTGCGCCCAGGGTACACAGGATGGGGAGGTGAGGGTGTAGGGTATGGGCTTAGCTTCTCAAAGGCAGGCACCTCCTCTGGCACGCTTTCCACACTGCTCTGCAGCTTGCAACCACCATTCTGCTGTTTCCCCGCATCTCCTCCCTCCTTCCTCACCTGCCCTGCGCTGTTGCAGGCATCAGGAGGGGCTCCACTCATGTCCACATGCACAAAGACATCCTCAGCCATGGGACAGCTGCCACTGCTAGACTTGGCTGAATTCAGAACCAGAGATTCTGGTTTCTCCAAGACTCTGGCAATGACTGAGGTGGGCACAACATCAGATGGAGCCAAACTGTGGGTTGCCTCTTGACCAGGGCCCGCAGACTCCTGTGTGCTGTGCAAATGCTTATTGACCATGTCCTGCAGCTCATAGGGAAGCTAAGGAGAAGAAAAGAGACATTAGAATGGTGGTGCACACAAGCCATCTTGTTCCAAATAATCTGCCTTTTCCAATAAATCTTCACGGTTACACTTCGTACTCCTTTTCCTGACCCTAACATTCACCTACCTTGCCTGAGAAAGGTACATCTTTCCAAAGCAAACCTGCCCCATGAGGGACTAACAAGGCTCTCTAGCTGTCACAGCACTCATGTTCCCAGGTGGTGGCTCACAGGCCACGTTTTGCAAAGAAAACAAGACGACACACAGGCTCAGTCCCCCATGCCTGTGAGCAGAGAGACAAGGCCCAGCCAGCGCAAGCTAGGAAGAGGTCTATTGATCTGTGGAAAATTAGCTGGTGGTTGCACTGAAGTGACTCAACAGCCCCCAGTGCTGGGATCAGCAGTGCTCCCCAAATGCAGTAATTGCAGCCATGCTGCCTTGGCAGCCTGCCTGCCGACCAGAATCGATGCCTTCCCTTGTTCCCACCAACTCCACCACCTCATCCCACTTCCTTGCTCTCTCCATTTCAGAGAGGCAAACGGGGTTTACTACCATAGCTGCAGGACCGGGGTCTCAACAGAGGGTAAGCACTGCTCCTTGTCCTGCAAATGGGCACTACTGCTCTCCTCATCACCCTGCCAAGCTGCCCTCACCATGGTCACCACACCCGTGCACAGCATGAAGTAGAGAACAGAGCTCCACAAGCCACTCAGTGGCACAGCAAGGTCTGTCCCATCACAGCCAGAAGGAAACTGCATCCAAAGCTGGGGACACAGGCCAATCTGCATGACAACAGCTGGCTGTGAGGCAGACTGCACAGCTGCTCAGCACCAACCCCCCTCCAGTGGCAGCTACACGGGACGCGGCGCTCCTCGGGGCAGAATTCAAAGCTCCAGGGAGGGGAGACAGCTGGGAGAGAGGTCAAGGTTACCCCAGCAGTAACTGATACACTGACCTCAAGAGTGCTAATTTGAGACACAATGGGGGAGGGTGACATATTGGTCACCTGCTAACTTAAAAAAGAAAAGCACATGGTTTTGCTTAGAGGAACATTAGGCAGGATGGAGACTAGGGGTATGGCAAAGAGAGAGCGGGGATAAGGACCTGAATGACACTTCCAACCAAAGAAGTGATACACTGATGTGAAAGACCTAAACTCCGCCTTCGCTCATCCTGAAGGCAGGATGAGCTGAACACACCCCACAAGGGGGAGTATGAGATGGTACCAACTTCTCCCATTCAAGAAGCCTAAAAGACACCCTGAATGCTGCCTGCCACATCTCTCCTCAGAGTAAGAAGTGAAGCAAGGCCAGACTACTGCTGCTTGACTCCTTATCAGGCAGCATGGCCCTTCCATGTAGCCAGGTGAGGAATGGAACAGGACAGAGCAGGGTAAGAGAGAGGTCTGTCCTCCTGCCAGCTCCCATCAGGCACCCAGCAGGCTATCAAATTCAAGGTTATTGCGCTTTTTATAACAGCTCCTGGCTGAGCTGTGAAATAGAGCTGGCGTGAAAGAGGAGCTGGCAGAGGCTCTGTGCTGTCTTCTCAGTGGGAGTGGGAACAGGAGCCCCCCCAGACCTCTATCTGAGGTTGAAGGATGAGAGGCCGACAGCCCTGCAGAGAAAGCAAGATGCAGGCAGAGACCATGAGCCCTTCTTTGCCACCTCAGCAGGACTGCTACTCACATCAGCAAACTTGTGGTTCCTGAAGTGGGACTTGTTACACTTGAGCAGCTGTACGGCAAGGTTACAGTCCTGTCGGTAGCGCTCCTGCAAGAAAGGGCACAGGTGTGCAACAGTGTCAGACTGGCCTGATCTCTTACTTGAAAAGGTGCCACCTGACTGAACAGAAGCAGGCATCTAATGAATCACTCATGAAGGCACCTGTCATTCTCTCATCTGCCCTTCTCTCCACATCCCAGTGTATTTTCTTACAACTCAGCCAAGGTCTCCCTTTCAAATCCAGCCCTTGCTCCAGACATACACTCTGTCAGGGCATCACCCCTTCCCCCTCTGGGGATTTTAGCACCCTCCAAAAGTCCCATCAGATTCGCCATCCCATTCCAGAGCTCTCAGACACACCTGAAGACACTGCCTGATGTCAGGCATGTTGCAGACAGAGAGACTGGAGGGAGTCGAGAACAGTTAACAGAAACAAGCATCGGATCCAGGAACTTCTACAGTAATGGTGCAGAAAAGGCATCAGCTCCCTCCCAGCTCTAGAGTAAACGACCCTCTTATTGGTACAGCCTGGACTCAGGTCAGACTCTAAGCTCAAAAGAGCAAATACATCAAACTTGAAGATCAGGTCTTCCTTGCTCAACCCCTCAGACCCTTTCCTGTTTGTCTGTCCCTACTGTTGTGTACAGCTCCCATACTTACATACACACTGAAGTCATTCACATGCTCATTTACACTAATGACTTTGAACAAGAGGGAAAACCCACACCTCACACTTCCACAGACATTCGCAGACTGACACTTACATTGAGTTCCTCCAGCTTATTGATGGTGGTTTTGGCGTCAAGCAATTTATTAGTGAGCTCTACAATCTCCCAGTCCAGTGTCTTGCGGTCCATCTCTGCCTTTTTAATCTGGAATGCAAGAACACCAGGTGTAAATCTCTGCAGCCCAGAAGAACCTGGCTTCCCCACCCACCTCAGCCCAAGCATAGCACAATGACATGTTCAGCTGGGATACAAAAACTTTCAGACAGACAAGGGGGACAGCCTTGTTCTTCACCAATGGAGTGACACCAAAGGCCAAATGGAGACAGCCACTCTGCGAGTTACAGAGACAACAGGTTGAGTTTGAACCTCCTTAAAAAAGTATCTCCTCTTGCAGCAGAACAATGTTTCCTCTCTACCCTGGTTCACATGGTGCCTGGTGGAAAGCTAGTGGGTTTGAGTGATCAATCCCATCTCGCCACTGGCAGCAAAGATCTCTGAGCTTGTGATACCCACCCTTCTTCTCTGAGGTAACAGAACAAGAACACTGCCCATAAAGATCCAGCAGTCAATGCTGAACGGAGAAAATGCTATGTTGGCACGGAGAGGCACCACCCTAAAAGAGTTTAAGCCTTGCTCTAGTAAGAAAAGGGACCTGGGTATATTTATCTGGAGTTCAGTTAATGCTCTCTCTAAAGCAGGCAATCTTGCCTCTTTAGACGCTGTAACAGTTCAGGTACAGGGCCAAGAGAGACCCAGATGTAACAACAGAAAGGGGAACAGCTCAGAAGAAGCAAGCCATCCCCATCTCAAGAAGTTCTTCCGACACTGCCCAAGGGTGCACTGAGGCTGTGGCCATCAGGGCCCAGCTGTGCATCAGAGGTACAGCACAGCAACACACAAGGGGTTACCGGAGGACAATGCTTCCCACATACGTACTCTCTTCAGGCACCAGCACAACAGTATTAACCCAAGAAATTCAAGTGCTAGAACCAAAGAAATCTCATCCTGGGCTTCATGGAGGTAATCAGCATCTCAGCTGTTGACTTGCCTGCTCACAGCCCAGAAGGGGAAGGAAAGGGAGCAAACGAGGCTCACAGCCATCCACATCTTGTGCAGTGCCACAGCTTATGGGCACCACTTCCCAACACGCCATGCTCCGTCTGGCTCAGAGTCAAGCACCCTTGAGCTGGAGCACTGCAAGCTGGGACCTGCTGCATCTGCGGGCAGCTGCTGGATACCAGGTGAGCCCTTGGCTGGACGAGGGCTGGGGCCCCTCCATCTGGGATGGCGTATGTGGGACTGACAATGAAACCAACAGGCTGAAACATGTAAAGAGGAGAAAGAAAAAACACACAAACGAAAAGACGCAACTGCAAAAATCCAGCTTTGGCTGAGAGAGGCCTGAGAGGTGAGTGCGCCCAGCGTGTGCCAGCAGCAGCGTGGGGAGGAGAAAGAGAGAGAGAGAGGGAGGGAGAGAAAAGAAACAGCCATGAGTGTTATGAATGCACACAACAGACATACGCGCACATTGGCTCTGCTCTGACTGCCCCCGTCCTCCCAGAATGACCACCCCGAGACCAGCTGACACATCCCTGGCACTTTGAGAGGGACAGAAGCAACACAACGGAATACCATGCAGTTATGTTGTGGGGAACCAAAGCTCACGTGCATGACCAAGTAGGGGCTCAGTAAATCAGGAGAACACTTAATGACACCAGCTGGAACAGGGAGTAGATGGCCATGGCCAGAATCTCACCCCTCACCCACTCCCACTTCTGCTGGGTAAAGCCAGGGCCCCTTCCCCCATCTGCTCCTAATACACGGGTCTCTTCCACCTCCTCTCCGTAGTGACTTAATAGGCCACTTACCAGGGTGTGCAGCTTCTCCTCCAGGTCTTGGTTGGTTCTCTGGGAAGCAGTGTAGCTGTTCTGCAACCTACAGAAACAACATTGTATATAAGGGAATGGATCTCAGGCACCTACTCAGGTCCCCTTCATAGCTGCCAAGCAAACCACCAACTCCACAACTCCAGAAAGACTGCTACTAAGACAATCAGCCATCCTAGCTATGCCTCACCTCTGCCACATAATGCCCTTCAGACCCCAGGTTACTGGAGGCAAGATGAGGTTGGCTGCATGAAAGGATCTTGCAGGGAAGGGTGTGAATGACTTTGGAGGACTCCTCTGAGCTATGGCACATACAACCATGTGACCAGTGACTGGCACTGATTTTTAACTGAGGTACTTCTCAGGTAAAGTGGTGACATATTTTCTTACAGTCATCAGTGGCTCGTTTTGCACATATGGGGTAACCATCTGAGCTCAATCCTGCCTTACACCCAACAGGTGAAGAATCCCCTGTTGTTGTCAGCCCCTCATGCTGGCAGCATTCCTACACTGCATCCTGGAAGAATGGCTGCAGAGACTTTAACTCCCCTACAGTCTGGGGATGAACCTTTCTGAGGATGCAGCGTGCCTTTGATTTACACAACAGGGCACAGTCTGCTCACACCAGCTGAGGGAGTCCTTGGTGAGAGGGATCTCTCCAACTCTACCCCTCTCGTTTTCTTTTTCATACCTACGGAACTTGTCCTTGAATTTCTCCAGCTCCTCACGGTTCTGGCCCAGCTCCATCTCCAGGTAGTCCTGACCTGACTCCAGCTCCCTCTCCATCGCCTCCATTTTGTTAGTCACATACGTCAGCCGTCGGCGCAGCTCCTCATTTTCATGCTGCAGTAGCCTGGGGCACATGGGAACAAGGTACCACTGAGTGCACAAGGGGTGCTCCACACCAGAACCCCCACCCCACTGCCCTGCTCTCGGGCCCAAGACCCCACACAGGGACCCCAGGGAGTCAGGAACCAAACTGTCAGGAGACTCCAGCACAGGCAGCGAAAGGTGGATCTATGTCAGGAGAGGGAGACTCAAAGCCTCCTGGAGCAGGGGCAGAGCAGCACAAGCCAGCTGGCCAGCCATGGCTCCCAGCACCCTCTCGTGTTACAGTGCGTGGATAAAGCCCGCTCGCCAGATGAGATGTACAGCTCCAGTGTCCCTCACTGGTGAATGAAACCCACTCAATAATTTATACCAGTCCAGCTTAGAAGAGTTGAAGGCAAAAAGCGTAAAATCATCTTCCCCTCCCTGAAACTGTTCAAAAGCCCTCATGCCTTTAATATATGGTGGAAAGAGGATTTGATAAAGCCTTAATCCCAGAAGCAGAGGTGGTGGGGTGCATTTACAGATGTGATCACAGCTGCCAGTCAACCTCATTCCAACAGAAACTGCTCCATTCCTCCCCAGCCAGGACATGTCTGGTGGTCAGAGGGATTTCCTGTTGTTTTTCATTCCTTTGTGCTCAGTTGCTCGGAGAAAGCTGGGGGCACAGCTTCCCTCTGGCAGTGTAAGCTTTCTCCTCACTCTGGCTTGGACCCCAGTGCTAGCAGCTGTCTGTGCCCCACACCACCACTGGCAAAGGGCTCAGCTCTCACCCTCAGTCAGCAGCAGGCCTCTGCATACTGCTTCTGGTGGCTTACACCAAAACAGTGGCAACCACAAGAAGGGTTTAAAAAAAGCACTCCTATCTCCACCTGCATTAAAGACTTCATCTCCTACTTTCTTTCACACCCACCAACTCCTCTGCTTGCAACTGCACTGGGGGCCTATGTTTCCTCCTGCTCCAGAGGGAGAGATGTGCAAAGCAGAGATTGGCAAGGCCCAGACTAAATCTCTGCCCACATGGCCCCAAGAAGATTGAAGATCTAAGAGAAGCCCGCAGGGCCAGTCAGCTTTGCTCTGCAGGTGGCACCGGCAGGGCGTGAGGAATCAGCACCCACACAGTTGCAGTATGACAGGCATAAAGAGGGAGCAGGACACTTACTTCATCCTTTCTGCATCCGTCAAGGGTTCCTGCACAGGGAAGAAAACAGCTGTGAGATTCTTTCAGAGGAGGAGCTGGTCTCTCACACTGTCCTCAAGGGCAGATCCGTGTTTGCTAGACCCTACCTGTGACTGTTCCTCACCTGCTCTGACAGATCATGCTAGGCAAGGCTAGGGCTGCTAGAATCTGTACACACCGCTCAGCTGTCTGATACCAAGACAGACTGTGTGTTCTGGTTCAGGGCAGAAGAGCTAGACTAGAAACCATCACACAAGTTAGCTAACTTTACCTTCCCATAGTGCAATCTCAGCATCTCCTGTAACATCGTCACCTTAGCTGGTGTTTCAGCTTCCTCCACATGCACAGTTAGTGGGTAGCAGGAATCTCGCAGGCCAGCAGACATGGAGGATTAAATTGTCACCACAGCAATCACAACACCCGTGAAGCCCCACAAAAGAACAAGAGAGAATCATTCGGGAGCTGAAAAATGTGTCTACCATTTACACCACCCACATTGTGCTGTGAAAAAGGTTTCTTTCTGTCAACCTGAAACCAGCCACTGTAACTATTCTGGGACAGCAGAAGAAACACCAAAGGTCAGAAAAGCCTGCAAAAGAAATGAATGTTCTGGGCAAGATCCCCAGACATGGCTGGAGCAGGGACCTGCAGAACAAGGACACACAGCACAGTGACAAGAGCACACAGCTCAGCTATCCTCACTGCCTTTGCAATCTTCATGTTTAACCTGCGAGATGGCTGCTACCTGCCAGCATGGCTGGGAGAGATTTAATTAGCACTACAAGCAACTGTATTTTCTGTGAAAGCCCAAGACTGTGATCATTCTCACAATGTCCAAGCTGCCCATGGGTTATTTTTGGTGCATGGTACCAACAACACTGCACAAATCCGAAGTGCTGCCATGCTTTAGATCGGCCCTCTGCTTTAGATTGTCCATTAGGTGTCACAGCCAGCTCTGGGCTGAGAAGCCATGCCACAGACAGTTGTGGATGAGGCAACCAACCACCCCAGACCTGGCCCTAAGACATCACAGGGCTGCTTGCTTCATCAATTCACACTTTAAAAGAACGGTCCCTACCACCTGCATACATCTGCCTGTGCCTAAAGCTAAAGCATCAATCCATTCTTTACTTACATCCTGACCCCACATGGCAATAGGTTAATTCATGCAGAATTATCGCGCAACTGCCTCCCCTAACACCACAAACACACACACCGCAGATGCTAGGGACCAGGCAAACGGGATAATGTGATTCCTATTAAAACAAGGTGACGGCCCCAAATCAGGCTGGAGAAAAGAGGAGAAGGCTTACAAAGACCTTAAACAGACATCATACAAAGATCCAGTTCCCCAAGACAGCCAGGCACAGGGCACACACAAAGTCCTGGGAGCATCCCAGCACCTCCTGACAACACAAGAGAGCTGTCTGCTTGCTGCCTCGCAGCCTGGAGGGTCTCCAGCCTGCTTGGGAAGTCTGCAGTGGGGAGAACAGCACCAGCTCCTGTCTTCCTAATTCCTGGAGCCAAAGGGAAGCTGATTCTTCCCAGGAAGATACACCCAACTTGTAGCACAGCCATGAGTGGCCCCCCCACAAGAGAGCAGCTTCTGGTGACTAAGCACCCACAACATTAGGTCTGGGGGCCTGCTCTCACTCTCCCCACGGGCGTTACAGACTAGATGAGATCCAGGTGGGGGCTTTGGCCTTTGTGAGACCCCTGTCTGCAAGCCAGTGGCCCTGGCACCTACCTTGTTGAGTGCCAGGCTGAAGGAAGGGGAGGATCTAGGTGGGGCAGGCCCCTCCTCCCGACTCCAGCGTGTTGGAGTGGAGAAGGATCCTTTCTCTGGGTAGTTCAGCTCCATTGTACGCTTCTGCCCACGTTTAGCACACAGATGGTGTGGCTGTAATAGCTGTGAACAGGGACTGCTTTCAACCCTTCTGCCCTCTGCACTGCTTTTCCATGAAGACAGTGAGTGCTGCTGCCCAGAGGATGTCCCTGCCAGCCCCGGGTCTCCCAGCTGCTGCAGCTCACACTGATCTACTACCCTCCTCTCCAAAGAAAGGAGTTTTTCCTTACTGTCCTTCCTCCCAAGGACAGGTTTCTTTCTTAGTCTGGAAGCTCTCTCAGCCTCCCCAGCACACTTTCTCTGGCACGAAGCCACTCCCAGTCCCTCACATTTCTTTTCTGCTTTTCTTCTGCTTGAGCAGGTGGATCTTTCAGTTGCATGCTTGGTTTTGACTCCTTGCAGGTGACTTTTCCCTTGGCCTTCTGGCACAGAGCTCTTGGAGAAGAGGGGAGAGTTCTGGTCTTGTTCTGCTCCCCTGGTCTCTCCCAGTGAGCGCAAGCGAATGGGACTCAGCACCCGCTGGCTAATCTCATCCAGGAATTTGGAGAACTGCAGTTTTTCCTCTGTGATCTCCCGGCGCTTGACAGAGTCAGCGGCACTGCTGCTGCTGTGCTCCAGTGAGTGCTTCTCCCTGCGGTTGAGGCAGAGCTGAGGATCACTGTCCTTGCATGAGCCACAGCCATGGGAAAGTGTCTCTACCGAGCGGGCCTTGCGTAAGCTCTCAGGGGATGGGCCTGTCATGTTGGTCTGCTTCAGGATCCCTTTGAGAGGCAGGTGTGGGGAGGACGCCCGAAACTTCCTCGGTGTCAGGACTTCAGGAGGCTCTTTAAACATAAGTGAGCGTTCCAGGCTTCTGCTCTTGAAAAAGCAAGTGGGATGGTGTCTTTCATCTTCAGACACCACAACTGTCTCCATGCTACGGCTCACAAATTTGCTGAGATGCCCACAACTGCGGTTTGGGCATCGCTTCCCACTTCGCTGCCCCATCTTCCCACCACGTGGAAGTGCTGGTGAGACAGTCTGGCTCTTGACATTCAACTTCGCTCTGCACCCTGTCACTTCCTTCTCACTGCTGGACTCCAGGGACCATGATGAGGAGAAGTTCAGGTTGCAAACCTCAAACCCCTCTGCCTGCTTGAGCTGGCCTGCCTTGGTGTAACTAAACCCTGTTTGCTGCTGCAATGGTGTTAAGCCCTTTGCCACCCGGCAAGCTGTTACCTGACTCTGCTCAGCCAAGATCACTCCATCCTGGTCATCACGAATGATGGGTACCTCATGGCGGATCTCGCGATGCTGCGGGGGTGCCTTGCGGTAAGGCTTCTTCAATGGAGCTGTGCTCGACATCCTCCCACCTGCGTGGCTCCGAAAGCGAGTTACCTACCAACAGCAGAAAGTGCACAGAAGAGAGAGTCACGGGTGCTCCATTGAACCCTAGCAGTGACCCAGCAGGAATGTGGCTCCTCTGGAGTCCTGGAGCAGGTCCCCATGCAGAGTGCTAATAGAGCAGGGAAAGGATGTGGCCACAAGCTTTGAGCGGTAGCTGCAGGAGAGGGAGCAAAGTAAGAGGTAGCTGTGTCCTTCTCCCAGCCAGTGAGAGCAGAGGGCTGGCACATCCTCTCCCCCCCCTCTACACACGCTCCCTCACGTAGTTTGTGTGTGTCCAGATTATATATAGCAAACGAGAACAGACCTCACAGCAGCATATTGATTAGGCTCTTTAGGAAAGGCCTTTTCCAATATGGAAACTGCAAGCCTCACAGGCACCAGTGACAGCTGGAGCAGGAGTTATTGATCATGTGCTGTCACTGTCAGCAGGGACTATGTGGGAGGAGACTCCAGCCATTAAAGAGCTCAAACCCAGAAGTTTCTGGCTTACACTGGAATCCCAATGGAGCAGACCACAGGAGGATAGTCAGAAGGAGGTACCATACCATTACAACTGCTCAGTCTGTCACAAAAGACAAACACCACCCACAAGTCACAGGTGGCATCAAATTAGGGAGCAATGCCATTGACTTTGGTCTGTAAGGCCAGATTTTGCAACATGTAGCTGTAATGCCAGCAGAAAGACCAGACTAGTCCCTTTACCCCAGCTGTGCTGGGCAGGATTCTTCCTGCTGAAGGAGCAGTAGCAGTACAAGAGCAGAAAACGAGGTAGAAGGAAAGCAGCTATCTTGTACACGTGGAATAATCTCCTTCCTTTCCACCACTTTGGGACTGCAGTGGAGGGCAGAAAGACTCCTCCCCAGGCAGCCAGGATTTCAGCTGCCTCATTGTACATAGGACAAGAAGTCTCACAGATGCCAAGCAGTCCTGGCAGAGCCTGATACCAGACTTTCCCCAATGACAACATGTGCATCATTCATAGTCCCCCTACATTTGGGGTGAGCGGCCACTTCTCATTTGCCTTTCTTTTCCTGGATCCTAACACTAAGCAAGCCCAGCATCTCTGCAATCCTCAGTGCCCGACCTGCAGCACTTCCAAGTGCAGGACCTGCCTCAACTCAGACCACCCTCTCCCCTCTTCTGTAGGCAGGGTCATTTGACTCCCATTCACTTACCTTCCAGGTAGTCAATGAATACCGCTGGGCTAGTGACCTAGCAGACTTCATTTGCTTTGTGTTTTGGCCAGTGGGGTTTTGCACGTTCTCTAAATGGAGCTCCAAGAATTCCCTCCAACTCTTATCCACTCTTGCCTAGCTGCATCTTTTTGACACTTAGAACTGAGTCCCCTGGGAGGACTGGCAAGCGTGAGGTGTCTGCACCAAGCACGGAGTTGCTCCCAGCGACACCAGACTTTGCACTTCACAGGAACATTTGCAAGCTGTCCTCCACTCTGCTAAAAACACAAGCTCACAAAAGCTTCTCATGCCTTTCCACAGACATGAACAACTTCCTAGGACTAACCTGTAAATCTCCACCATCAGAATGCTGGAAACTTCCCCCAGCTGCAGTCATTCCCTCAAGGTCCCTTCTCCTAAAAAGACTCAAGTAGGTGAACAGACCTCTAATACTTTAGAAAAATCATATCCAGCATATCAAGTGCACATTTCCACTGCATCCCCATGCAAAACAGATGGGTCTGACTTGCTGGGAAGACATTTCTCTTCTTCAAAGAGGAATGCTGAAATCCTGACCAGAAGCAAGTTTGTCAACACCCCACCATCAAACAGGTGATCTAGGGGACTCTGATGTCAATTCCTGCCAGGCTAAGGACAGGAGATGCACATGGATACATCCCAAACTGAAATCACAACGATTTCTATAGCCCACAAAGACCTGAGCACTTACCAGCCTGGGCTCAAATTCAAAGCCTCATGAAGCAGGGACCCTCACTCAGATGCCCTGAAGAAGAGAAACAAATAGCTCAGCATCCATCAAAACAGCCACTTTGAAAGCTCACCCCATAAATATGTAAGGACTAGGGAATGTTTATAATCAAAGACAATTGGTCATCTCACTCTAGGTACCTGCCTCAACCCACATCAGATCTTCAGGAAGTAAATGAAATTAGCTTGGGATAGTTGGGCCCCATAGCCTGGCAAGAGCTGGAAAGGCACCTGGCAAGGACATGTCCAAGGCACTTGGGCAACTGGGACCACACACTCAAAATTCCTGAAGCAATAGCTTCAAGGGAACCTAGGTTACAGGAAGGACTAAACAAACCTCCTGTTAAATGGGACCCTCCCAGCAAATCTTCCCTACTACCACAGCGGGATGCTAACTGTGAAGCCTTTGGTACAGAAGCTTGGTAATGCTAACAATTACCTCAGTCATTCTTTTAAGTCTATGCCTCTCACCTACAAATGAGCCGGCAATTATCAGACTCTTGTTTGAGCGAAAACATTCCATCCTTGTACCTACAGCTGTGATAACCCACACCTCCACGAGAGGAAGGCAAGCTACTCTCTGACTTCCAGCAAGCAGCATGCCATGCTCTACCTTGATGCTCATAGGTTTCTGTCAAACAGTGTCCAGCCAGCTAGGGATCCAACACAAGTTCAGAAACAACCTTCCTCTCTGTCCAAAGCCCAGGGTACCCATCACTACAAGAAGAGAACTGGGTTGTTCTGGGAGCCAGCTGTAAGAGCGTAGCTCTCTGGCCATCACTGCCACTGGCACGAGAGATGACAGTGAAGCCTCTCCTTCCCTGGTGCACTTTTGCTGCTGTGTTGCTTTTTCCCAGTCAACGGCACCAAGCCCTGGGAGGTGGGACAGGTCTGCAGGGTGTGGAGCAGTTGTACACACACAGGGAGAGCCAGACTGAAGGTGAATGGAACAGGCAGGCAAACAGGGCCACGCAAACTCAAGCTTTGCCAAAACAAACTGAAGAGGTGCCCTAGTGCTGGCCCTGCCCCAACAAGCTGCCTGGCCCCTTTCCTTACTACAACACTACAGTCGGGTCTCGACTAGCACAGGAAAATACAGCTTCACAACAGCATAACTGCTCTGCGGGGCAAACTGTAAAGTATGGGGGGAGAAAGAGAGAGAAAGGAAGAACGTACACCTCCAGGAAGGACCAGACCAGCATAGTTTGAATCTGCTTTTCCATCCACTCCTAGCAGGAGCTGGTTCAGCGTCAAGGCAAAACCACCAGCTGTATGGGCTGGCAGACAAGCAGAGGCTTCCAGGAACAGCTGCATCCATGGGTCCACACACCTTTCCATTGCAGAGGTGCTCAAAACAAACACTCCAAAGGCCTCCCTCTTTCTCACCACACAGTTCCTCAGGCTCAGATAGGACTGTCCTGCTTCCTACCCCAGAGCCAGGAACTATGCTACCTGCCATCTCATCCCTACCTACCTGGAAAAGATACCAGGATTTGAAACCTACCCTCACGATCTGAGAATTTCCAGAGACACCTAAATAATCACAGTGCCTCCAGGAAATTTTCCCTCAAACAAGGACTTACAGATTCAAAGTGACGACGTGTCCAAACATTTCTGGCCGCTTGTCTGCAAATCAGCTTTCTCCTGTCAGCATCCAGCAGCATCTGGCCAACAGCTCCTGAAACATGAGAAAGGAAACTTGATGTCAGTCACCTCTCAGCACAACACATGGAAACAGCCAGGCTTGCGCAGAGCAACCAACAGTCAGGTGCCAGGGCAGGAGTCGGCAGCGAACTGCTGCACCATGAGGCTACTATCTAATGCCAGGACCCTCCTTTGAAATAAGCTCCTTGTCTTCACTGTGTCCCCGAAAAGGAAGGTCTTTTAACCACCTCTCCACTGAGCAGGATGCCTGTGCAGACCAGCAACTGACCTCTGAAAGGCAGCTGTTTTTTCTAGATGGCTTCAGGGGTCACTGCTTCCCCATCTGCACCCCTGTCCAACATCGGGAATCCAGCTTCTGTCATTCTGCTCCAAACACCATGCCACAGCAAAGTATTTTTTTTTTTCTGCAGAATTCCCTGCCCTGAACAGCACAGTTAAGCCCTCCTTGTCTACAATACCTGAGCATCCTTTGCTACCACAGAGAGAGAATTCCAAGGTGGCTCAATTCACCTCCGTTCAGAGAGGAACAGGCACTCTCTGCAGGACAGACCTTGTGCTCCAAAGCAGAAACAGATATAGGTAATATCCAGAAATAGAATAAGGCACTAATTCTGCTCACCATGTTACTCACAAGTCTGTCTCTGAAGGAGCTTGCTCTCAAGTCCACATTCTGACTACCCTGGAGAAGCTCAGCTTTAGCCTGAAGCTACAAGTAGGAGGTAGCTCTTGAGCTATTCTAATTAGCACTGTAATAGAAGAGGAAACTTAACCTCCTGGTTCCTTTTATCTGCTCTTTCCATCTCTCATCACTAATGTTCCTTAACATTTACAGTCCTCTTCCTTGCAGGCTAGTGTCTGCAGTAGCTCCAATTCTGCTGTCTTCTGGCTACTACCCACTGTAGTTCCAGCCTCATTTCTAAGCTCAGTGACAGTTACAGCTTCACTGGAATGGCTCATTGACAGCTACAAGGCTTGGGCTCACACTGATCAGCATCAGCAATTGTCACGTCTTCCAGGCAAACAGACACAAACACACAAAGGGTCAGAAGGCTGCAGCGGAAGCCTAACAATTTGCTTTGTTAATGAAAAAAGCTGAGGATTCCTCCACCCCCTCATCACAAAGACGAAACACACACAACCTCTTTCCTCTTCACAGTGAGAGTGCAGCGATAGTGACAGAGCGCAGCTGCACAGGCAGCATGCAAGCTTGACTCTAGCTGTTTTTACTAGAGAGCATCCCTCAGCGCAAAACCCTCTTGCAGAGTAGCTATGTTTCCATGAGATCTGAGAAAGGCAAAACCTGTACCACACACCAGGAACAGATGTGATTTAGCACAGAATTGCTTAAGACTATTCTGTACAGGGCCACAGAACTAACAGCCACTTGGCACACATGCAAAACCACAACACTCCCTGTTAGCATCACTTTGTCTCCAGTAACAAGGAAGAGGTCCATAGCATAAAAAAAAAGGTCCCAAAAGGAACCCTTTGGAAAAAAAGAGGGAAAGCACTGAAGGAAAAAAAAAAAGCGACATTCAACGTTTGTAGGCACCTACTGTCTTCCTGATACTTGACAAGTCTCTTGAGGCCTGAGGCACCTAATACTTCGCTTTGGTTCTAGGATGCAGAGAGTCTCTGCCTGCTTGCTGTTGCAGAGAATGTTGAACTGCTGCAAAGAGGGAGAGGACTTGCAGGGTTTTCCTCATCATCACCTTCTCTTGCATTGCCATTTCTGACCTTACAAACCAGCCTGCTTACCAGAATTCACAGTCAGCAGTCTCCCTTCCTCAACAGAAATGTGGTGATTATGTTGCAGAGACTGTTTCTTATTTCAGGCACTGTATCATCTTTCCATCTTTTTCCTCTTAAAAGCAGCTTTCTTTAACCTTGCTTTTTATTCAGAAAGATAAACCTGTATGACATGGAAATTACATTCCATAACACTATCACAGTCACATTCATTTCTAATGCAACACTATAGAAACATTATTTGCCATCACAGAGTCAACGTACTCCAAAAAACTCCAAATGCAATACTGACTGTAAAAAAAAAAAATGCTGCTACTGTCCTGTGCTGCATATCTGATCACCACAGCTAACCTAGAGTTTTCAGTCTATGTGAGCCAACCTATACTCCAAATGCATATCCAACATAGGACATTGGCACATCCAACTTTAGGAGGCAACAATGTCTCTTCACTACCATCATGAGAAGCAAACGCAAGACAGATTTGTCCCGTTGCCTTCCCATGCTAACGGACAGAGGCAACCTCAGCCTCCACATGTCTTAAACCAGACTACGTGAGGAGCTGCTGCAGTAAACCCGATCGAGACAACTGACCAACGAGATGGATGATGCAATAACTGCATCAAGAGGTCTTGTCCAGGACAGACAAGCAAGCTGCGTGAAGCTAAAAGCAGCACCTGTAGACTGCCGGCAATGATTACGATGGAAAAGGACTGCAAGGTTATTAAAGGACATTTTAACATTTAATGAGATCTTTTCATTCAGAGAAGGCATCTCAATTAAAAGCACATTTAGATCCATTATGCTGCTGGCTACTTTGAAGCTCATTTTAAAATAAAAGGATGACAGCTCCTAGTGCAGAAACTCGCATCTCAGTTCTGCTTGTATGTTAACGCTCACAATTCAGATCTGAATAATAGCATTATAGTGACTCTTGGATTAAAATTGAGTTTCAGGAGGATTATTGCTCATCCCTGATTTTCCATACCAATTAACCTTGACTGTTAGGCAAAAACCTCTGTTCCCTACACGGGAACAATTCCAAGAGCTATCAAGAAAAACAGATCACGCTATAGCAGTTGAACAAGAGTCCACGTAACAAGCCCTACTTAACACCTAACATGTTTCCAAATAAAATGAAATGCCTACCCTTTACAGTCTTACATAGTTCTTGTTGAATGTAAATACCACCGGACATATCATGTGTCTATCATACCCATCGTGCCCTGCGGAAGTCTCTTAAAAGCAATCAATCGCACTTTTCTTGCAGTCCTGCTCCCTCTTCCACAATACAAAGATCCAAGTCCCCCTAATTCAGCTGCATTCCATATCCTTGAGTACGCATTTTATTCTCTAGTTTCTCTGCTGTGTTAAGAGTAGCTTAGCTTCCGTAACTCTTTTATAAAAGCCAGGACAGATTAGCATTGCCCAAGAAACATAACCATTGCTAACGTGTAACTGGAATAGAATGCAACAGCTGATTAACATCTGAACAGAAACAGGACAGGAAGGAAAGGACCCAAATCCAATCCCCAGAAGGAATGTTAATGGGGAATAAAAATACCCAGGGGAGATTTGACCAGGAAATGAACAGTAGTTTTCTAATGCATATAAAAGCATAGAACCACCTTTAATGGCTACATCTGAAATTGCACAAGGACCAGCTCAGCAAAAGGTCATTTGCCAAGTTTAGCACCTTTAGCACTGACAGTTACACTGGGGACTAACGACAACTTCTTATCCAGAAACACTGATATATCAGAAGGCTGTTTAATTTGTTCAGCGATCCTGTTAGCTTGATCTCTTTAGTTTGTTCAGTGATCCTTTTCAACTCTCACAAGGCAGTTTAGGCTACAAACTTCCAAGGTGTATTTGTCTTTGCACCTTGGGTTTCATGTCCTTCTGCACACTGTCTTCTTACCTGTGTTCTTTTAAGATCTTCCATTGGAAGAATTTTGGAGCATGTTTCTCAGATACTTAAAGAGGTATACAAAGCCATTAGAAAACAACTCATGGAGATTAGAAGAACTCTCAAAAGTGCCTGAAAATAACTGTCAGGGCTCTGCTAGAAAAAGCGAATCTTGATGCTCTAACAACATGTATCTGGCAAAAAGCTGGTAGATCATGAGGGAAATTGGGAGCCATGGCCTTAAACTTTTGCAAACACAAGCTAGGGAATGGCTACAGCAAGCAAACATTTGAAGAGAAGTGAAGGAGGGAGTGAGTGAACATTTCTGCATAAAATCAACATGCAGGAATTCCCTTCCCAGACTACCATCAGCTCCTGTGCTGTGTAGGAGGGGAAGAAAAATAAAATAAAAAAAAAATCATATCTTACCTTCCTAGAGCATAAAATCAAAAGGCTTTAACTAGGACAAGATAGGAACAGCTTAAATTCTTCAAACACTGAGAAGCAAACTCTCAGACCTTGTAAGTATTCCCTAAGCCTCATGTAAACCCCAGCAATTCATATCAGCAGTCCTCTTGTTTCAGCAAACTACAGCCTCCACTTCCTCAGTGCCAGGGACTGAGTGTCACTGAGTCATCCCTCTAGCAGAGAATATAGCACTGCTAGAGAACGCTCCATTACTGCAACCTATATATTTGCCTCAATGCGCCCTACAAAACATCCCCTCTGCCTGTGAGTCGCAGTGATGCACAGATGGCTAACACACTACGCAGTATCTACACAGCCGGACAATGGAGCAGAGCACACTATTTGCATTATTTATAGAGGACAGATGGACAAGTTGTTGTAGTGACCCAGGCTACAGAGCATCTGCAATGCTGAGGAGGGGCGAAGTCCAGCCCTGGTGCTTGCAGGTGCTGGCAAAAGCAAATTTCAAGAAACGAAATGGCTGTTTACAGCAGCCAGCTTTATTCTGAAATGCTACCATGCCAACCATGCTTGCAGAGTAATTCACGTGCCAGTTTTGTTCCCACAGAGCCTTCACCCACAAGCAGAAAACACAAGATGTATTGACTAGATTTATCCTTTTCAACAAGAAAGAGAATGGACATATGCAGTACTTACATAGTAACGTATTCCTTGGCCATGAGTTTTTTAAGGATGTAAGTCACCATACAAACTGAGGTACATACTGGAAGGAGACACTAACTGGGATACAGTACCAAAATTGGGTGAAATTTCTTTCAGGATCTACCTGTCTGTAGAAAAGTCCAGCTCAAACCTCTTCAGCCATCTGAATATCTGGAAACATTAAACATTTGCAAAAGTTTTGAGATGTTGCTTTCACTGCTTACACAGCACTTTCATTGGCAGGCTGAGGAGGAACCTTAAAATAACGTTTCATGGGTCTCACATCTGTTCTAGACAAGAAAAAGCCTAATTTATAAGGAGGAGT
The DNA here is from genome assembly GCA_013399365.1 of Pampusana beccarii. Taxonomy (NCBI): domain Eukaryota; kingdom Metazoa; phylum Chordata; class Aves; order Columbiformes; family Columbidae; genus Pampusana; species Pampusana beccarii. The sequence goes on from VWYH01008992.1 coordinate 1,030,201, forward strand.
AATCTACTTCAATCGAACACGATGGCTAAGAACGACCTAGTTGTACAAAGGCTTGCAACGATCAGTTTGCCCATCCTCCACCAACACGCACCACAACAGGCTCTTTCATCCCACAATCACATGGCTACAGACTAACATGACATACTGTTCAGCAAGTAATAAAATGGATCAGCTTTTTCCCCAAGGTCTTGTCTACATATACACTGTATGAAATTAAATTGATTTAGAAAATAATATAAAGCAGCATAACCCTCCCGGGTAAGTGTTCCTAATTCAGTTTAAGAGCACTTTACATTGAATCAACTTAAGTTAAATAGATAGATACAAGACAGAAACTAAATTAAGGATGCCTATACAAGAATGCTGCACTAATATAATCACAGCTGTTTCTAATCTGATTAAGTCAAATCAGTACAACTTCCCTGCAATGGCCAAATCCTTACCAATATTGAAGTTAACCCTTTTTTGCCCTTTTCTACTTTCAAATAAGGTTTTGCTGGGTTTTGTATTTGTGTTTTTTTTTTCTTTCCAAAAAAACCAGAGTGACATCTCTCTCTCAGAATCTATATAAGCTAACCACAGTACACAAGGTATAATAAGGTATTAAAGGTACTGATATTTATGTGACTTTAAAGTTCACTACTCCTACGCCAATTAAACATCATAATAATAATAATGCTCAGACCAGCATGGCATAACATTTTCTCTACTCTCCCCAAGCAAGGGGGGAAGGGTGATCACAAATACTTGTGCTGTACCCTGCTTTCCATGCACCCATGCAGCTTTTGCTTGCTGATGTCCAACACACCTGGAACAGTTGGGACACCAGGAAGGCAATGTTCCCCACTCACTCATTCCTAAAGGTATGGCTCACCAACAGCTTATCTGAGCAAACCGGAGTGTGGAGTTACAGCACGTTATCTAACTGCCCTCAGGCATGGCCTTACTACTGCCCTTCTTCCACCAAAATACGAAGTCCTCTTGCTAACTGTGGGGTAAGCGCATACACAAAACAAGCCTGAGGTCACACACCTAACATGCTACAAATCCACACTCTAAAATCACATCTCATCTCCTCAGTTCCCAAAACATTTCCCCTTGAAATGTATTTGTCAAAACTAAATTCCAGCAATTCTAAAATTACTGGTTTTTTTCCCCATTCCTCATTCAAAACTATTTGAACTGCTCCTCCCAAATATCAAGACTTAATTTATCTTCATTCTTTTAGCACTCTCACTTTCATCTCTATCTGCTTCTTCAATCAGGTCTCTTCATGCTCACTCCAACCTTCCTCACATCCACTCCAGCAACACAACCATGACCTCACTGTTGCCTTCTACTGCCATCTCTGAGTTACCACATACAGAACTAACTTCCCCTTCAGGACGTGCTTTCCATGCTCAGCACAGAAAGACAATAGCAAGAATCCTCTCGGAGCCCCCTGCAGAGAACTAAATCCCTCGCTGGCCTTCAGAAACTCAATTGTGCCACAACTCTGAACACGGTGGTGAGCTGTTAGTTCTGCTGAGCACCAGCAGCAGCCACAGAATCAACCAGAGTTGTAAGTCCTTTTAATTTAGTATTTTTTGGAAAGAGCTATTTTGAAGACCTGATCACATGGCAACATGGGACTGTAGGTACACACAAGAGCTCAGTTGCTAAGGGAACCACACTTCCACATTTTCTATTTTACGAGATTTAAATTTCAACTCTCAAAGGGCTGCAGGCACACTTTCACAATAAACTGGTCTTAAGTCTCAGATCCACACTGGTAGCTTCCAGCAATTACAAGGTTATGTGGCCCCACACCAACTCCAGGATTCACGCTCACCACAACTACATGCAAGGAGGAAAGCGGGAACAATTTCCATTCCATAGGTAAAGAAAATGAGGCACTATGAAGAAAAAAAAAACAGCTTTGTGCACTGTTTTTGCATGAAATTCCATGTTAAAGAGCCTCAGCTGTCATAAGAAAGGAACTGCAGCACAATTCAGCAAGACACAGACTTACTTCTTGCACCTAAAACAAGAGTGACCTGGGATAGGAAAGAGAAGAAAAGTGTGCATGAGCTAAACACCTACCTGACAGCAACTGAGGTGAATAGCCTGCAATTCTTTGTAAGTACAAATAAAGCAGAAACCCTGATCCAGTAGTAGGAGAACAATATTTGTACTATACTCAATTCTCTCTGCTGCTGGGGTTTAATCCCAGCAAGAATCGTTTTGGTTTAATTAGCTTTTCCCTAGCAGATGGTCAGATGTGAGAGGCAGAGAATGGTACAGGCTTAACTGTTGGGTGATTGTGCAGCTGCATCTGCAGCTGAACAGTTAAGCATGTCCAGGAGTCCAGCTGTAGTTTGCACGACACAGTCCATCTCTGCCATTAGACAAATGGCATCTTTCTCTTTCTCCAGATATATCAGTTAGAGGCACTACCCAAAGGCAGGCAAACAACTAACATGCAGTCTCACCACCATCCCCTTTTTCAGACAAAACCCCCAAACCTTAATCAACTGAAAGTCTCTCTTTCTTTGGTGACAGAAGCACATTCAGAAGCATTGCCATGGAAACTTGAGCCATCCTCTGTGCTATTCATCAGAGATTTTCTAGCACAGAAATATTTTATGATCTTTATAGCACTCAATACAGACAGCAGTCAGTATAATGAAGTAAAATTACAGACTCCAGCATTGTGTGAGGACAGCAGTGGGTCATTCTTCAACCAAGTTGCCTGATCCTCACTTCACCTACAGTGAGCAATAGCTCGTTATAAGCTGGCAGGAAAAAGCAGTGTAGCACTGAGAGAAACAGAAGTGATCTTAGAGGAATAAACCTATGCAGCCAAAGGGAGAAAATTGAAAAGGCTTCACAGCCTTTTCCCAAAGCTGATCAAATCCCACCACTTTCCCTTCCCAGAAGTTACACGTGATGTTGCTACTGACTCCTTTGCAGAGCAGGATCTCTACCAGGCCCAGATGTCTCCTGCTTAAGTCACAGCCCTTGCTTACTCTGGAGACCACATCAAATATTCCCCATCAACTTCCACTCAGTCTCTGCACCCAGGCACAATGTGGAGTGTTAGAGCACCCACACCTACACGCTGGCAGCAGTTGTCTCAACAGGCCACAAAGGCAGAACAAGGAAAGGAGACAGCTTTCTAAAACATGCTTTGGGCCCAGCAGATGCAGAGCCTGAGCCAAGGGCAGGAACAGGCACAAAACTTGTCTGAACTCTGTAAACAATAGAGAAGCATGGCTCCTGAAGCAGAATGTAACCCTGGAGCATCTTCTCTCTTTTTTGTGGTGTGGCCCTGTAGTTGATCTGGCCTCAGTTTACCTCATTGCTTTTTTTTTTGGTTGCGTTCTTTTCTAGTTTAGTTTTGATTTTTTGTTTTTAATGATTCTCTTAGTTTTCAGCACCACTGAACTGCCAAGAGATTTTATTCTGAGAGTTCAGTCACGGAAATACAACGCAGTTTAATCCAGTTTAGGAAAAGCAAACAGATCCACCCACCTGTCTTTCATTGGTGACCTGCATAAAGCACGCAACTGGCTATGGCTCTTCTCTCTCCATTCACCTGGGCTCCAGCCAGTCCTTTTAACAGCAGGATCCTGAGCACAGCAGAGGGGACCCACACCTCCAGCCCCTGCCCTACAGGCTGTACACGAGGAGGCTGCCTGTCACCAGCAGTCACAGGCTGGACTGTTTCTCCTTCTGTATGTGCTGTATCGTACCTCCTAGGTTCACCTTCCTCCTTAGGGGGGAAAACCAAAGACATCCCACCTGAGACCAAGCAGGGTTGTTTCAGCTCTTCCCTCAGATACAATGCCTCCTCAGAGCAGAGCCAGAGCTCTCACCAACCATTTCCTTCCACATTTGTCATCATTGCTAGACCCACTGGTTTTCTTCAGCTGGAGTTGATAATGAGCATAAATTGTCTCAAGGGGCAATTGCAGCGAAGGCTCAGCACTTCAGTGTTACCACAAGGTCAGGCTGTCCAGAGTAGCAGTACATCCCCTGCCTGCCATTGCTCTCATAAAACTGAAATGCCAGGCCTTTACCGCTGTTATCCTTTGGGACAGCATAAGGCCATTAATTATTCTGAAGTTAAGGAAAAACACCTTCTTTGTAGCAGTGAAGACAAGCTCCTCATCTCCACATAGCTCCTCTCTGCAGACCCCCTGTAAGTAAGCTCTGTGCAGCTCTTCAAAGCGCAAGCTGGGAATGAGAGATAGTCCAGCTGCAAGTGAAGTCACCTATCCTCAAAGAGGCTCTAACTGAGAGCAGGAGAGCAGAGGATGATCAGACCCAGATATTCTAAAGAAAGCAAGCTACCACGTTCCAGGTACCTTTTTTTTTTTCTTTTTTTTCGGTCAAGTGTCAGACTAAACCACTCAAAGAGCTAGCAGATCACTGCTTGTCTAAGGGCAAAAAGACCATGGACAAATGCCAGCATATAGGCAGGCAGATGTTGCAAACAGAAGGTGTTTGTCCAGTGCCGGCAGCAAGCTGCTCGCTCACGCCTTCAGCTTCATGCAGCTGCACGAGCTCAGCTCTACAGAGCCTGTGACTCCGACATAAGGAATGTCTCAACTGGAGAAACGCCACATCTGCTGCCGGCTCATGGTGCCCCAGGATCAGGGCAATTCCAAATTTCGCTGTCCAGCCATAGCCCTGCTTTCTGCTCCCTGTCCCACCAGGGGGAGATCTAGCTGCTCGGTGAGGGTTACTGCTCTTAGCCGGAGGAGCACATCCCCTTGGCTGAGGTGACCGGACACAGAAGCACATTGATCTGGGTTCCTACACAGTCCTGAAGGCCAGCAAGGAAACCAAAGCAAGGAACTGGTCATTTTCCCTCCACAACATATTAACACTCACTGACAGGATAGAAAAAGGCCAAGAATCAGCCCTCCTTCCTCCTTAAGCCAATGTCACACCAGTTTCATTCCAGCTCCCTTACTCCCTTCCTGGCAATCAAAAAGTGACAGCAGAAGCAGCATTTAATCCTAAACAAGACCTCCATTTTTGCAGCCGTAGCCTGTATCGCATGACAAAGCTGGAACACCAAATGATTATACATGCTTAGATGTTCTATCTGTAACATTCCACATAGCCCATTTTTAGACTTACTTATATTTTGCTACACCTCATGTTGCCACAGGGCATATTGTTCACTTTGGCACTGCAGAACAGAGGAAGGAAAACGAAGATTGAGGTAACACAGTTTCTTGTCAACACCCAAGCCCTAAAAGTCAGGTAGGGAGTCAGTGGCAACAAGTTTGAAACAAAATGCACATTTTACATGAAACCAACAGAGAAGAGAGCCCAATTAGAATAATTTCCAACGTTTTCACAATGGTAAGAGTCTTTTGCAACAATTAACATTTCCTGATCACCTATCATTGAGATCCTGCTTTGTAAAGGAGTGTGGCATGGACCAGTCTGGTAACAGCAGCTCTGCAGCAACTGACCCAGAGACTGTGGCAACAGCTAAAAAACAAAAACTATGCTATAAAGCCAGAGCACTTCTGAAAGCCAAATCTTTCATGCCTGCTACTGTCTAAAGATGGCAGTAAGGAGGCCTTCTGCAGAAGACTAACTTTAATACTGAAATGACTGGCAGGTCACAGAATTTCAGGCTACTAGAAATTGCCAGAAGGGAATGTGCAAGCCCCAAAGATCAAAGCAAACTGGGTAATGAAGTGAACAGCCCAGGACTTACCCAAGACATGGAAGATATTGTCCTCTTCTTCCACAAGCCTTGCCTATGGGCTGCCCGTACTGACACTGCCAAAACAGACCACATTTCCCTGTGCCAGGCAAATGAAGGACTTACATAAAGAGGACATGGATGGCTTGCATGACAGGGACACAGAAAACTAGTGACCATTTCTCACAGACATCATGTCAAGGATCCCAAAATAATGCATCTGCATCCTGATCTGCCATCCTTTACCAAGCATCCTGCCCTCATCTCTTGAGGTACCAGCCAGAAAAAGGAAGCTTTTCCAAAAGAAGCTGGAGCAGTTCAGCTGCAGCACATACATGTAAAAACATTTACCCACTGTGCTGGTTTTGGCTGGGACAACTGACCCCAACTGACCAAAGGGATATTCCATACTGTATGATGTCACACTCAGAATATAAAGCAGGGGGAAGAAGAAGGAAGATGTTCAGACTTACAGCGTTTGTCTTCCCAAGTAACCATTACGCATGACAGAGCCCAGCTTTCCTAGAGATGGCTGAACACCCATGAGCTGATGGGAAGGAGTGAATGAATCCCTTGTTTTGCTTTTCTCACATGTGCAGCTTTTGCTTTTAAACTGTCTTTATCTCAGTCCATGAGTTTTCTCACTTTTACTCTGCTGATTCTCTCCCCCACCCCACCGGGGGGAGTGAATGAGCAGCTGCACGGAGCTTGGTTACCAGGTGGGGTTAAACCACAAAACCCACCAACTACAGGCAACACTCCTGCCCAGGTTATATGCAGGTACCATTCCATCTCTAGGCAGACATCTCATGCACAGTTTGTACTGAGCAGAGCTTGATAGCACGAGCCACTCAATCATCTACTGATTGCCAAGGTCACAAATGCTACCGGGCGGGGGGGGGATGAGCCAACCTTAATTGTCCTTATCGGTGTAAATTAAACCCTACAACACACCCAAGCAAACAGCCAGTTCCTTTGGAGAAGCAGGCATGAGTTATTTTGCTGCAGCTATAAAGGAAACATTGCTGCTAGGACATGCCCCTGGAGTGACTGTGCTGCTCAGCTCTCCCGCTGCATTCCTGGGGTTGTTTAGCATGGACTCAGCTCCAGCCTTTCCACAAGCAAGAAGTCTGAACCCTGAATGCCATCTGCAAGCACAGTGAGACTCCACCTCCTCCATGCCTGCAGGCCACCAGGTGTGGCCAGGAATGGCACAAGCTACACACTAAACACACCTTTGATGTGGAGCTGAAAGCATGTAGCCGGGGGGCATGAACAGCACGCCGCCCGCCGTGCTGACTCCCAGTGCAGGAATGTGGCTGCAACCACAGGCCAAGGAAGGCAAACACATTGCATTCCTCACCAGGCAGGGAAGGAAAACAAGCAGCAAGCCCGCACACCCATGGCGCTGACACCCGCCACGCTCCCCATGCATGCCAGCTCTGCCACTGCCAGGAGCCCAACAACAGCTTCAGCCTCAAACACAATTGTGGGAGAGTCCTCGAGTTCTCCAGGCAACTACTTGGGCCACAGGGCAAGAAAAAAATGAGCAAGGCAGGAGGGTTATCAACTGGGCATACAAGCCACAGGGAGGAGAAGAGCTACCACCAGGGCTGGGAAGTAACCATGTCTCAGGGCAGGAACAGCTCTGTGCAGTAGCCCAGGAAGGGAATTTCCCCGACTTTTCCTGTAAGACAAGGGGCAAATGTATCACTGAGATGACTTGAGCTAAGGGGCCAGAGGTGAATAAGAAGCTGACTTCAGGTATCAGGGTGCTTGGAAGGATCCAGGCCTTTTTCCAGCCCCAGGAAACCACTCTACCTCAAGTCAAGCAACTGCTCTGAGATGCAGGCACTTCCTCATTATGCAAAAATCCTTTTGTAAACACTGTCCCCACTGCCCACAGAAACAGATCTGATCTCCATTATACATTATTCTCCCCCTACAGCACTGACATCTGGTCACTTACATGATCAAGAGAAGAGAGACTCAATGTACAAAAACCCAAGATATCACATAACCTCTCACCTCAGAATCTCGCTACTTTAGAGTCACAGAGATTCTATGCTCTAGTCAGAAAAAAAACACTACTCCTCCTTCATGCGGCACTCCTTCAAATCCCAAAGCTCTCCAAAGAATTCACAGTTCCCAAACACAAAGTTACTCTGAAGGGAAAAAGATGAGGATCTGTCAGGAGGTGAAGTTGTCAGCAGCATTCTCAAGCCCATGAAAGGACGGCTGTATTGTGAACCCCAAACATTCTGAAACTGTGCTTACTTTGTGCAATACAACTAAACATCAACCCACTCCTAAAATCCCATTGTCCAGTGCTAAGGGCCAACTGTGAGACTTAATAGCCAGTGTTCTCAGGGCCAAGCAGTAAAGTGTCACCAACACTGTTGCAAGAATATACTGCACTTGAATGTACATCAATATCCCAAAGGTGGCCAAAAAAAGAGCTTCTATCTGCTGTACTTCACAGAGTAGCTTCTGAACTTCAGCAAAACACAATTTCATAAGGCAAAAATGACAGAAACCATTTAACACAAATGGATATGGTGGAACACAGATTCCCTTCTACTTTCCAAGAAGCAAAGAGCATACACACAGAGGGAGCCCTGTGCTGTCACCACACAAAACAGTGTCAGCAAATTCTGAGAGCACCGTCAAAGGGCTGGAACGCTGTCATCTCTGGGGAACCTGGAAGGGGAAAGGTCAGTGTAGCTACAAGCTCAGAAACGTGCCGATGCATCTAGCAAGCTGCCGGAGCAGGGATGGTTTATAAGGCTGTGGCCCAGCTGTTCCACACCCCACATGTGCATTTCAAAGCCCTCACTGAGGGGAATGGTCTGGTATTAGGTAACAAAACCAGACCAGATTAGGTCCAGCAGACTTTCTCATGCTCCTTAAAATTCAAGACCTCAAGCTACCTATTCCCTTCTTAGCCAGTACGGCGAACTGCTGCAGGAGTTCCAGTACTTGGAAGAAAGAGCCACGAAAGGCCAGATTTACCAACAGATCTATATCCAAAGACATAAATAGAAGCCTGACAGGATTTACAAAAGCAACCAAACAGATTAGGTGTCTAAATCACCACATGCAGGAGAAAGGGCTTTTCCAGTTCTAACCACTCCGTACCTCTCCAACGCCAGCCACCACAAGAAAACACATTTCAGAGAGAACAGAAGCCCCTGCTGCTCTACAGGTTGCCAAGGGCCATCACTGTGCAACCCACCTCGATGGTGACGGCACCCAAGCTCCCACAAGTCTCAAGAGTGCAACCTGCAATGGCTGCGGCTCTCACAGAACACAAGTCTGCCTGTTTCCCGGAATAGGAGCTGTCCCTTCAGCCTCTCCTCTCCCTTCCCCCACTACATCTTTATTTTTCATAGACTTAATACCATTTCAAGGCACAACCCTCATTCTGCCACTGGTGGGCGGGTGAGTGGGGGAAAGGGGCCCTTTATAATTGTAGTGTTGCAATCTGCCAGCCCGTCCAGGCAGCCTGTTCCCGCCTGCACTGTATTAAATACCTTATAACTGATTACACGCCCATGGGGCATGATTAGCAGTCTTCAGAGAACAAAGTCTACTTTCATAAGAATAAGAACAGACACGTACTGCTAACCTACTACACAGCTGGGCAGGTGAGGGAACAGGGGAAAAAAGGAGGGGGGTGTGGAAGAGTTAACTGTACTGCTAACTTTCTTCTTTCCTTCTTTCCCCTATCCCAGCGTTCCTGAATTGAGATTTCCACTGCCCTGGCTTGTTGCCTTCAGACCTAGCCCAGCAGATTCAGGTAGCATAAGCTCACGAACAAACTGCCGCCCATGGAAGTCAGGCAAAGTCCTAACCTGGAGAGGTAAGGCCCTGAGGCAAGCGGAGTGAGCTTTGCTCTGGGTCACAGCAATTCCTTCACGCAGTTCCCAGGAAAAGGGAAGGGTGAATTCCAGCAGCGGCATCAAAAACAAGGAGAAGGAGGAAAAGCTCAAAATATAATCACATACCTATGCCCCTCTCTAACCTACATCTGCATCTGGAAAAGCCTATGTATAAACGGCAAATCATCTAATTCAGTCTGGAGGTTGACAGCTCTCCAGAACACAGTGAATTTTTTTTTTCTTGTGGGGAGAGAGGCAGCAAACAGGAGGAAAGCCCTCCCACTCTGAGATAGATAATAGGAATCCCCAAGCATACATAGTCCATATGCATTGCCGCAACAAAGAACCAGCCTGATGGAAACTTAGCCAATCTGACATGAAGTGACCTACAACTCATTAGCAGGTGCCTTCCAAATCTCAAATGCCCACACAAACAGCCACAAACATATTTGGTGCTATCTGGCCTCCATCTCAGCAAAGCACAAGGAATCAAACAGACTGTACAACCTTTCACCAAAAGCAATAAGAAAAATGGAGGCAACTGCTAGGCCCAAAAAAGCCAAGGATGAGCCCTTCCTCTCCCCCAGCCTACAACAGAGGAGAGGTGAGCAGAAGGGGAAGCTCCAGGAAAATGGTCTTATATCAGAGCGATGCCTATGCAGCAGCTTCAAAAACACAGTAAGAACCCTTCTAATTGTGTCATTTTGGAAATAAGTCACTTGCTTTACCCAGAGCCTACAAGTTTTGCCCATGGCCCCATGGATGGCTCTGGTATGGTCTGGAAGGACTTGTGTTCAGCTAATGCATCTAGAAGGGGGTGCCTTGCTGACACATTCCACCCAGATTCTTGCCCAACCCACCCAATAAAGGGCTAGTTGATGGAGGCACCAATCCAGCTAAAAGTTGTCTACTTGTATCTGCTTTTCCCAGAAGCACATAGGAAGTATCTGAACTGTACTGTCTAGTTTCATTTGTACAGTAAAATCTGCATGTTCTCTTTATTACAGAAAGACCTGAAGGTACTAACTGACTTTAGGCTCTGATGTACTCAGCACCAGTGTAAAAGCATCAATACATTTAGAGTTATCAAACTGATTGTGCTTCCAGGGTTTCGGCAAACGGGACGTTTCACCATAAACACAAGTTAGTCATTAGAAGCTCCAGGAGGTAATTTAAATTATCGCAGCCAGCACAAAAATAATTTTACTTTGGGAGGTGAAGTTGCAAAGCTCTAGTAAACCCAAGTGACACAGTAAAACTTTTTATGAAAGCTGAAAATTAGCTGTGAAGCCCCAGATGGCCTTGTATATAATTTGATTCTGCTACCCTGGGCTAGCAAAAGGGAAACAACTCTTCATACTGTAAAAAGCAGACCCAAAACCTATCAGCCTTCGGCTCCTAGGAGACAGGAGCAGCCTGCTTGAATTTTGTGCGTATATATATATATATATATATACACACGTAAAATATATAGAAATAATAAATATATAAATAAAAAAAGAAACCTGTGCAGCTAACAATGAATTGTTCAAACCCCTCCTGTCATGCTGGGCAGCTACCGATCAGGCATCTGAGCTCAAACTGGAGCACTGCAATCCAACGCTCTCCCCCGGCTGCTGTACCCTCACAGATAGCCTGCACCCGCCTCCCATTCCCAGAGTAAATTGCCCTCCAGTGCAGAGAAGCACTCGCGCTATGCCGATACCGGTATTCACCACCAGGACAAGAGACCCTAATTTAGCCCCGCACGGGCCTTCTGCAAACTGCTAATCCCCAATACGCAGCTGTTTTTCAAATGCACGGGCATGAGCAAACCGTAAACGATTTATGGCGCGTGGCAGGAAGGCTCCTGGCTCCCTGCGTAGGCAGGGTTTTGGGACAAGATCATGCTTGGACTAATGTTTATATTGCAAGTTGTCAGTCAGGTAGTAAATCATCTCTGGAGCTGCATAGTAATACAGCTCTCCCCATCCAGCTGAAGCCTTGACGACAATGAATTCTGTTATAGCCGTTTCAGATACACCTGGGGACCTATTTACAAAGGCATCATCTAATCAAGCTAAAATGGATACACTTACAAGTAGACTCTACAGAAATTCTGCAGCCCAGCAAGGGTGATTTGCCTCTAGAAAATCAATCCAACTGGTGCAAGAAGCTTCCCAAAAATGTCACTCTGTACTAGCCCTAGAAAAATTGGATTCAGTGTCCACACAGACAACTACTACCAGAGTGTATCACTAGCGAAATGCAGCTACCTGAGAAAATCCTTCCGAGGATAGTATTTACATAACCATAGTGCAAGCAAAGCTTAGAAATCCAATTCTAAAAGTTCAATTAATATATTTTGCATACTTCAGTGCATGAGATGCTTTCTGCTCAGAAAAATTAAACCACTTAAAGGTAGGATGTGAATTTGAAGTCCATTCTCAAAAAACGTTCCTTAAAACCTCAAAACAACTCCTTAAACAAATAACCTGCCATTTTTCATTATTTTCTTTGGAAGGGCTGTGCACAATACATGGGTATAGATCTCCCACAGGCAAAAGAGAAGGGGGAAGAGTTCTCAACAACAAAAAAAACAATAAATAAAAACACACAAGGAAAAAGCAGAACAGTAGAATTAACTACAAACACTTTTCAGTTGTGTGAGACAGACCAGATTTCAAGCCATCTCCCTAGAATATCTGTAACCTTCCCATTGGGCAGCAGCAGAGTTCTCACTAACGAAGAGCAAAGTTGCAGGATGAAATCTGATTTAGGAGACAACGAGGCAAGGCATCTTTGGGAGTTGTACAGAGCTCGTGCAACAAGACATAACCAGGTCTAAATGCAGTTACCCTAAGTAGCATATGCTAAAATAATGGTCAAAAACCTTACTGCCACAACGATTATCTAATTATTATCTTGGGAAAATAACTTATATTACTTTGAAACAAATGCTATAAAGTAAAACTCGCCTAAGGCTTTTTATGAGCCTAAGTGTAATTCCCCAATAGTTAGTGAAACTACCTCATCTGTCCCTTTTGATTTGAGAACCATTAATGCATGAATGTTACACTAATGCACTGCACAACCAAGACTTTAAATACAAAAGAAAATCCAGTTATGACTCCTATAACATTGCCAAAGCCAGTTTTATCACAGAGTCAAAACACAAATATAGAACACAACCAAAGACACAGTGGTCACTGTTGGACTTTCAGTTCTTAATTTGTTGACCCCTAGAAATTAGAAATTTAAACCAGTTCTCCTGCCACTAGCAGCAAGTCAGATCCTCTGTGCCTAAAAACCAGCCTAAGCCTCACAGGAAACGTTACTTTCCAATCCTGACCCATTTCACTTTCACAGCATCACAAAACTTCTGTGAGAGTCAGTAACCCTTTACTCAAAGCCATTACACCTGCCTCAAAAGGGTTATGTTGCACCCTAAAGCACATGTTGTTCCCAGAACAGCCCATAGGCAGGGTATCCATACAGATATCTTGAGGTTGATGAGAGTTGCTCCTAGCTCTGAAAATCTCCCCCCCAACTTTCCCTCAGGAGTTCCCCTTGTGTTTAGGCAAACATTACAAACAATCACCTTTTTATACATATCTCCATGCCGCTGCCACTTACCTTTATTAGCCTATTCATTAAACCATATTTCTGCCTACTTGACCAAGCAGCACTGACGATTCCTTTGATCCTCAACACAGACTGGACATGACCACAGGACACAGACTGTGTCTTCCCAGGCATTAGGATGTTGAGGCTCACATGACAACATACTGGATCTCACTTGAACAGCCTTTAAAGCCCTTCCTTTAAGCCGCCTTCCAGACTAAAGTCCACTACAAGGCTGCAACGTGGAGAGGCCAAACTCCACACGTTCTTTTCCCTCTTACAAGCAAAGGCAAGAAGCACAAACAGCTTTGCCTGACCACTCAGCATGAAGAGACAATACCTTTATGTCTCTGCATTCGTGAATAAGACAGTCCTTGTCTATGGACTGCACTACCTTTCCAAGGTCTCTGCTCTCCACCAGCTTTAAATCCTCAACTACCAGGCCTAATCAGAGCCGCTGGAGTGCTTTGTGGGTTTGTGTTTTGGTTGGTGGTTTTGTTTGTTTTTTTTCCCTAATGCAGTTATCACAAAAAGAAAGGTTAGTGGGGAACCTAATATAGCAAATAAGAGTGATTCAACACCTTCCTTCTAACACAGGCCAGTACAAGACGGTTTAGAAGACGGAGCAAGAAGCCTCAGTGGACAATTATGGAACAAACTGCCCTTTCATCAAACCTTTACCTGTTAAGAGATTGGGTTATGTCTGAAAAATATACCTTCTAAAACAATTTCTTTAGCTAAAGCAAGTCTGAACATTTCCACTCATCAGTGCTTGATCTTTTCTGAATCCCGCTCAGCTCTTAGCCTCAGTGCTATTATGTGGTAGTGAATTTCCACAGATTAGACATCATGTGAAAATACTTTAAAATCATTATTCAGGTTGATGCCTATCAGTTTCACTGAATTGCATTCACCTCAACTGAAGAATACATTCCAGCTCCTTCATCTCTGCACAGCAGTCTTCCTCAGGCTTGGCACCCAGCATTGTTAAAAAGCAGAGGAAAACTGAGCCCACCCAAGTGATGCTTATCCTGCATTCCAACCATTGCAATGCTGTTCTCACGCTCCTACACAGTCTTCCACGCCATTTCCTTCCTAAGCACAGCTCCCAGGAGGACACTCCAGAGAGGGTGGTTCATGTCATTCTAAATATGAGACAGCCTGCAAGCCACTACTCTTTGCCCTTTCTGTGTGAGCATATTAGCTAAAAGACATGAACATTCTGACAACGAAAAGACCAATTTTCCAAGTCTGGAACAAACAAAGGGGCAAAAAGGAGAAAATACTAGTTTAAGTCAAAAAGGTTTGGCCAGATGAGGCGTTACAAGCTGTAGAAACAAGCAAACAGCTCCTAGGAAGGGAAAAAAAGAGGGGGGGAGAGGGGGGCAGGCCCCAGAGTGTCCACCTGCCTTAAACAAGACTTGCACTCTATAGCAAATTTAATATACTACAGAATATGCAGGACAGCAGATCACACAGGCACCTGCTTCATTTTGAAGTCATGGCTTGGAAGACCCTTTTCACCTCTCCTCCACTGAGCATTACCAAAGCATTCAACATCACAGCATTCAAGCATCTTATAGACACTTACGGACTCTTCCTCAAATCCCAAATAAGATGGGCATTAATCTTATTTTGCAACCAAAGAAGAGCAACGGTAGTGATCTGAACATGCTCACACAATAAAAATGTGGCAGAAATTAGGTACCCTACATTGCAGATCAGAATTGACTGCAGTGTCATCCTTCCTTTCCAACCAGCTGTAAAAGTACTTCCATTTTTAAAAGTAACATTCTTCCTACTACAGTTACAGATCTAGCCAATCTAGATCTAAGGAAAAGCCCTCAGGTAGGGGAACTGGCAGGAAAACAGGATGGATGATTTCGTACCCTAAGGCATCAGCCCTGTTTGCACAGATTACGCACATACTTCCTTTGCAGTCCTGTGTAAAATGAAATTCAGAGAGGATGATATTTACTCAGTTACTAGTAACCTGGAGTACATACAGCTAGCACAAATGCCACAGCACTCACTCTCTCCATAGCTCAAGGTGTCATACAAAAAGGGGATTCTTCACAAGCAAAGCCTTCAAGCAAGGAGATGAACACACCCAGCTTCAGGACCTTGAATTTACTTTCAAAGCATCAACCAAGCCGAACAGCCAAGAAAATCTGCTCTATTATGACAATTCCAGTTCCTGACAGCCCAAATCAAAAGAACAGAGATAAGTCAAAATGTGCCAAGCCAGATCCTCATTTCTTTGTGGAGGAATCCTGCCCTTAATCTGTATCACATGCAGACTCATTTGAGACCTCTACATATTGTATTTCTCCCAGTAACATTAAAAGTGGAGACCTATTAGCCACTACTGCATTACTCTTGTCACACTGTGCTGTAGAAGCTAGGGCCTTGCAAACAAGTACCACAATATGGTTAATTCTTTATGATCTAACCTCCAGAACTATTTCTCAACACTATGCTGTAGCAGTTTTCAGTGGATCTTCCACAAAACATAGCAGACATTCTAGCAGGTTAGGGAGCTCACCTTCAGAAAAATCATCAGTCTCCATGACTCACAAGCATCAAGTCTACTTCAACAACTACCAAAAAACACAGTCGCATTCTACTGAAACTTGTTTATCTTGCTATTGTTCAAATAGCTTGGCTTTCTTCACCTTTCTAAAAGCACTTTATATGCTACACCAGCTGCCGCAAGTCCTTTCTCTAAGCCAGCTCTGGTACCATTCACATCATCAAAATGACCAAAAATCACTCATCCCATTTGACTTTATTTGTCCTGTTCCGGTACAAAATGGGGCAGACCTGCAAAGGACTATACCTCTTTCAAAGCTCCAGTCTATTTCCCCTACATACTATCCCACATGACTGTACTTAGAGTGGACGGCAGAGGTAAGATTTCAGGGTCTGAAAGCTGCAAAGCAAGTGACTTTGCAGCAGCCAACAAACATTTTAAAAACAGACTGAAAAAGAATGCAAGGTCATCTTTGGTTCAGAAGGCTGGTTTGAGGAGGCAACATGTCTTGGCACGTAACTCATCCCCTCCTGACCCAATGCCTTGTTAATATTAAAGATTAAGATAGCCGTGGGCTGCACTTTGGAACTCTGTTGGCCCTGCTAAAATGTATTCCCATGATTTCAAGAGCACTGGTTGCCTGGGAAGGAATGAAAAGCCAAAAGCTCCTGATACCACAGCTAAAACCTGCTAGCTTAAATGTTGATTTAACATCCAGAAGCTGAAACACACTGTATGCAAAGCATTGTTGGGATACATGTGCCTTCTGCAATGATTCACTAAGAAGCAAAAAAAAGAGAAAGGAGTTTTACTAAAAGTGATTTGACAAGTAACAGAAAGGCACGATCAAATGACCAGCTGCTGGGTACCAAATGGCTGTCTCCCTAAAGTGCCTCTCCACAGTGAGTTCAGGAGAGGACAGAAACACCAGCAGTACACCTGCACCACCCATCAGGGGATCAGTTAAAATAGGGGTGGAAAAAACAATGCAGCGGAAGAAATAACCTAACAAAACAGAGGACCACTAGAATTATCTAACTTTGGCACCCCCATTCTTGCAAAAGCTGGATCATCAGAAAGGATTTCATTGGGATCCTGGCTGCGTAGACCTCTTGTGATTACACAAAGAACACAGCTACTTCAGCACTGACACAACAGACTTTAGACTGCTTCTCTGGATGGCATGTAAAGAACACTGGCTTACATTTTTAACTGAACTTTTCTTTCCAGGAGCTCTTACTGTATTTTTCAGGGTCACTCCCATTTCATTGATGCCCCTCACACCTCAATTCAGGCAACGCAGGTGTGTGATGATGCAGAGAACAGCACAGAGAGAGGCAGTTTTTCAGGTATGTGGTTCATATATTCTCAAAAAATACAAGTGTGGAGACCAGAAGAACAGTCTGACTCAAGATCAGCTCATTCTTGGCTTCCTTACCTGCCGTCTGATGCTTCAACAAGGATTCGTTGCTTCCTCTTACGTAGGCCCTTTATCCCAGTTCCTTCTCTGAATCTGTAAAACAGAGATGCATACCTCTGAAAAGCTTTCACTGGCACAGAACTATCTACATTTGATGGATGATTCTTTTCAGTGGACAACATCCACCTGGCATCTCTCAGATCTAGGTCATTCCCAGCCTTGCCAGACTCGCATATCATTTACATACCCTGATGCCTACCAATGCAATCTCCTGCCCATCTGAAAATCTGCTTATTAGCACTCAGTCTTTTACTGTGCTCCACGCAGTACGCGCAAGCCCAGAGCCAGTTCAGTATTTATTGTTCACTTCTTTTACTTTGAAGTCCTCCCATGTGTCCCAGGGACTCCTCACTAATTCTATAGTATGAAGCATCTCTTGCACTAGAGAGGGTGTCAAGGCTGGTAGAGAATTTTCCATTCCCCCAGCCAGGTTTAGCACCAGGGGAGTGCTGCTCCCTCCCTTCCAACTCTGCCTCTGTCCGTCATACTCTGGTTCTTTAACACACACTTGCCGGCCCAGACTTGTTCCACTTTGCAGCTCCTACTCCAGCATCACTCCCTGCACAGATCCTGCTTTCTCATCCCCCACACCACCCACCTCTCCATCACCCACACAAGGCTACACCCTGCGTGGACCAAGCTCAGCCTGCCGGTTCCGTGCCCGCTATGCTCCCTGCCACAGGGAGGGAGAGCTCCCTAACGTCTTGGTGGCCGAGGCGGTGGCATTACCACCCTCCCGCACGGGGACGGCCCCTTCCATGGGACCGAGGCTGTGGTTCCCCCACGCTCCCGCACCCGGCCCCCGCCTGCCGGCCGCCCCACCTGCCTGAATCCCCCTGCCCACGGTGCGACTCGCCCGGACCCGCTGTCCTCCGAGGACGCGACACCTCCTCTCGGCCTTGGGCCGCACAAGGGGACTCGGAGACTCCCCGCTCGCAGGGCACCGGCTCGAAGCCCGCCCGGGAAGGCCCGGGGGGGCCCGCCCGGGCCCGGGCTCAGTCCCCAGTCGATCGCGTTCCCCGCTCCCCACCCCCGGGACCCCAGCCCGGCTCTGACCCGGTCGGGCTCGGCTCCGCCCGGGGTCCCAGTGACTTTGCGGCCGGTTCTGCCCCGGTTCGGCCCCGCCTCGGGCCCGCCCCAAACTTTGCCCCCGATCGGCCCGGCCCCACGCTCTCGCTTCACGCCGCCATTTTGCCGCGGGGCACGCCGGGTAATCCGGCGGAATCCCCACGCCGCAGCGCCGCTGCGTCATCGGGCAGCACGGGAGGGGGCGGGGCCAGGCGCAGCGGCGGGCGCGCGGCGCGTCTCCCGGTCACCGCGGCAACGCCAGGGGAGGGGCGGGGCGAGCGGCGGCGGGACAGGGGCGACGGGACGAGACCAACGGGGCTGCGCGGGGGTGGAGTCAGGACGAGCGAACCCGAGTGCTGGCGGGGAATGGGGGACGGGGACAGGAGGGGTCGAAGCGGGTGGTGCTTCTCCAGCGGCGCTGCCGGCCGGGCCCGGTTAGCCCCTGCGGTCTGGTGGGTTCAGGGGCCGTGGTAGCAACGGGTGGGTGGCAGCCTCGGGCAGGTCCGCTTTTATCTGGGAAAGCTTTGCCAGGCTGTTTGGGGTGCTTCCCTGGCAGGCCCCATGGCGAGTCCTCCCCCCCGTGCTCCCCAGTAACAGCAGGTTCCCCCGGGGCTCTGCCGGTGGAGATGCAGTCACGCCATGAGGCTTTGTGTGGATGCTCATGTGCAATAGATCTCCCTGAGGAGACAAGCCGGCTCAAAAAGTACCACCTGGGGCACAGCACAGGGATAGACTGAAAAACCTGGACCCACATGCCCTCCTGTAGGAAACTGACAGGGTCGAGATGTCTTCAAACGTATTCGTAGAATCACAGAATGTTCTGAGTTGGAAGGGACTCACAAGGATCATTGAGTCCAACTCCTGTCCCTGCACAGGACAACCCCACAGTTCACACCACGTGTCTGGGGACGTTTTCCAGTCTCTTCTTGAACACTGTCAGGCTTGGGGCTGTGACACCTCCCTGCGGAGCCTGTTCCAGTGCTCCAGCACCCTCTGGGTGAAGAACCTTTTCCTAATGTCCAACCTAAACCTCCCCTGGCACATCTNCGGATCATATCATCAAGTCCACCCATAACCTAACCTAACCCTAGCACTAAGCCATGTCCCTAAGAACCTCATCTAAACACCTTTTAAACACCTCCAGAGATAGTGACTCCACCACTTCCCTGGGCAGCCTGTTCCACTGCTTCGTAACCCTTTCCATGAAGAATTTTTTCCAATCCAATCTGAACCTTCTAATATCCAATCTGAACCTTATACAGCTTACACTCTAAAGCCTTCGCCAACTTCATGGCCTTTCTCTGGGCATGGGATGGGTCAGCAGGCTGTTAGCTGCCTTTCGCTGCATGGCTCTGGCAGACGTCTCTCACCTGGCTGGGCAAGGATGTGGAACCTGCCCTTGCTCCTGCCCATGCGTTTGCTTCTGGAGGCTCCATCAGAACAGCCAGGCTACAGCCCTCGGTCACCTCGCAGGCTACCTCCAAGGTTACGCAGTTGAGAGCAGACCTTGAAAAGAGGCAGCTCAACCCATGGGTTGATGAAGAGGACAGAAAATAAATAATACAGGCTGGTCATGGCAATTAGAACCTATAAGTGTGCTCAGGACCCCAGGGTGGGCTCACAGTAACTGCCTTCTTCAGGTCTTTGCCAGCCAGGACAATCCACTGGGGGCCAATTCACTGGGTGCTCCTTCCCCTTCTTACATACCTGAGTTTCTGAGAAACATCCTGACAGGCTGGGGCGTATCACAGCCTGTCACTAGGAAAGTACAACCCCATCCATGGGGCCAGGTGGAGAAGCAGAGGGGAAGAGTAGTAAATGGAAAAATCCACCTAAAAAACCCATGGACAACTTCCAGCTTCTTAAAGGAGCCAAATTGCCCCTTTATTCTACTCGGTGCTCACACGGGTACTTTGTCCATTGCATAGACTTACCCTCTGTTCACCTTCGCTGTTATTATTTCTTTCACAAACTTCTGAGTTGGTTATTCACATGGTAAATAATGGAGCCTAGTCCAGAGGAAATTTGCACGGTCGAGAAAAGTCCTGATAGCATTTGGATGATGTTCCTTGCTCTGCTACATTTATGAAGCGTTCAGGTAGTACCAGGCTCACAGATCTGCAAACTCTGCCCAAATGGTCCCCTCTCTTACACAATAAAAGACAGGTGCTCAGCAGGACCCCACTTCCATGACCTTGGGAATATTGTGCAAAAACGTCTGCTGCGCACCCAACAAGTGCTGTCTGCACCATGCCACGCGTCAGCCAGGGATATTTCAAGAAAGCCTTTGGTACTTGTGCCCCCATAAATTCTCCAAATCCTCTCTGTGCTGGAGTCAGATAACAAGCAGAAGGACAATGGCTCCAAGAATCCAGGCTGCCCATCTGCTCTGCACTTCCAGATTCTTGCTTCCACAGCGCCAGCTGATGAAATTTTCATAGCTGATGAGGTTTCTCATTTCCACCAGGCCTTGGTGCCTTGGAGCTTTCACAGTTGTGGTGTGTTCAGGTTTCCGTGGGTGTGCACCGATGGCAACAATGATTAGAGTTCTTTGCTTTCTTTTGGTGAACTGTCAGTGCAGAATCTTGAAGCTCTTTGCAAGTCCAGGTGAAATAAGCCCCAAAGGAGGGAGGAAATTTGATTTTCAGATGGTCTCAGCATTTACTGCTTCCATTAAACTCAACTCTTCTTCAAATCTGATCCCAAGGTCAGATAGTCAAAGGGTGACAGGAACTGAACTCAGGATGCATGAACACCAGTCACCTGCTCCGAGCACCAAAACCCACTCTTCCCTCATATCACAAAGACCTCGATTCCCAGTCCCTCTCCCTTTCCACACACATCCACCCTGCCTTTTCCCGTATCCAGTATGCTTGTGAGCTGGACTCACCACTGCCCTGAGCCCAGAGATGTGACATGATGCGGAAGCATGACGTTAGGTTACATTATATTCATTTATATAACACCATTAATACCAAAGTGCTGCTCCCTGCTAGAGCCAGTTGCTCGCTAAAGCCTCTGTAGTTCAATTAACAAGCACCAGGTAATCTAACACTTGACTCCCAATAATCCTTTTATTTTAAGGGGCCTCTGGCGGATGTAAAGCCCTCAGCAAACAGTCCTGGAAGTACATTTGAGATTCTCTCAAATACCAGCTGAATTTATGACCCTTAGTGAAGAGCAGGGAGGAATCTCTTCAAAATACTTTCCAGCTGGCAGCACTTTATATAGACCCCTGTAACTGTATAAAAGGAACTCCCGGAGGGGCAGGTGCCACCCTGTGGAGGGACCAATCCTTTCAAAGTGCCTGCAGTCTTGGCTAGTGAAGAAGTAGATGCCAGAAACAATGTCTCCCCACCAGAAGAAGGCAGTGCAGGCTTGGTCGTCTCCCAGGTCAAGCAAGCAAGATGGCAAATGCCAGCCCACCCTTTGGTTGCTGACTCAGAAGCTGTCACCTGTGAGAGTTGTGTGAAATCCCACTCCCCCCAGCTTGGATGCCACAGTCCTGAAGAGACTCTTAGGAAACACTCACCACCTCTGCTACTTCTCTGACTGCAGCTGCACAGAGGATTCCCCAGTAGACCTCAGCCAGGAAACCCTCAGAGGCATAAAAGGTTTCATGTATGGGCTGAGCCCATCAAAACCAAAAAAGCTGAGACATATTTTGAGCAGAGCTTGCACTCTGGGATACGCCAGTACAAGAGGAGCTCAGCACCCAAAACCAACAGCATCTCAGGAACAATAAGATCAGAGAAGCACAGCCAACCAGTGACAGCCAAACAAGTCTGCAGATGCAGAATTGGGCAGCCAAACACATCCTGCCAGAAGGCCTGGAGCGTGCACCTACGAGAAAAATACAACCCACTAGTAAAGCAGTTGCTAACAACATGCATGTGAACAATTCAGTCCATCTCGCCACACAAGAGTGAGTGTTGGGGCTCAATTTTAACATGAAGATACAACGCTCAAAAAACTCCTGGAGTTTTTTCACAGGCAAACGTTCTGCTGTCAGGATCTCCAGCAACAACGGCTGAAGAAGAGAACCGTGCTGACCCATCCCAACCCAAAGTGCTGTTTGATGGGGCTGCCTAAAGGCACCCATTGCATTTGGGGTGTAATTTTGCTGGGTACTGCACAGAAGGACAAGCAGATACAATATCCTGCCCCCAAGGCTTGAATCTCTGCATCTCTTGAGTCTCTCTGCCAATACAGGATGGAGGATGAGGGCAGAACTGGAGAATAATGACAGAAACCCACTGTTGCAGTACCCTGGTGCTTGGCACGGCTCTGAGGTTTCACGCCGTCGTGGGGTTTGAGCAGAAACGGATGCACTGCTCACACTGTTATTTCAGACATACGTAGGGGCACTTTTGCCCAACCTGTATACTTGATTAATACATTGCACATCAACACTTCCCCATTACAACTGCTGCTTATGCATGTTTTGTTTATTTATAACTGCATATGTATAAAATTATAATAAAATAAATAGATATCAGTGACCCCTACTGGCCGTTTCTGACTGGTCATAAGAGAGTACAGCAATACCTGTATTTTGCCTCTTGCCCTGTCCCTGGTGCAGAGTTTTGTTGTGGGGCGGGGAACACAGAGCCTGACAGCACCGAATTTGTACTCTCTGCACACGCTTTGTGCTGGCTGCACCACTCCCAGGGGCAGGCAGCAGAAATCGGCTTCTTCTGGCCTCAAATATTTGGTCATGGCATCCCACTCATCTCTCTACCCAGCACCAGCTCCATGACACACCCAGTGAACCGCTCCCACCTCCTGCACTGAGCCCTGCACAGGTGCCTCCAAATCTTACTCTGCTTGGCTCCAGGGCTCTGCAAGGGACCGAGTACTGGGCTGTGACCTTAAACAGGGTATTCTGGCAGAAAAAGCCAGTTCCCGGTTGAGACCCACACTGCGGTTACCACTGCTCCCCAGGGTGAGCTCCTTGTAGCAGTTGCTGCCCCAGCACTGCACAGCTTCTCCTCCTGGCAGCCTCGCCTGAGCCCCGCCAACGCTTCCTTTTAAAGCCTTCCTCCCAAATGGGTACTAAATCCAGCTTGGGTGCTGCTGTGCAAGAGAGGCTGAAGGGCAGTCACCCTCCCATGCCAGCAGTTTAGCCTGGTGGGGGAGCAGAGAGACATGGCACATGTGCCCGATGGGCAGGATGGCTGCTCTGATGCACAGCAAAAGCCCACGGGAGGCAAAGGCTGGAGGCACATATCCACCCTCAGACTGAGCCTCTAGGGGCTCTGCCTCCCTTCCCCTTTGTCAAAACTTGTTTAGCTTGTCATGCTAATAAAGTGTTTGAAATGAACTGAGTTAAAAGTATGCGGAGAGGAAGGGGGAGGATGTCTCAGTGGAGGACATGGGGAGGTGGCAGGGGGGTTAGGCATGATGCTGGCAGATGGGTTTTCATCCAGGTGTGGGGCAGGGTGCTCTCCCACACACAAGTGGAGGACGCTGCACACCGGGGTGTCAGGGACAGCATTTCGCCAGGGTGCACAAATCAGGGAGGGTAGGACCTGATCCCCCAAGCTCGCTGAGGGCAGAGCAAGGATTCGCAGACTCTTCCAGGTACAGGTACAGGCACAGGCACGTGGCTGTGTGTTGTCTCTCAAGGAGCCTTTCTGTGTGCCTGGCGCGTGTCTCCAGCTCACGGAGACTTTTGTGTGTGTGTGAAATTTGCAGCACTGCTCTCTGTGCAGCTCTCATTGTTTATAGGGACGAGTCCAGGCAGGCTGCGGAGGAATTACCTTTCCCTAGGACACGCTTGGTGCTTGGCTGAGCACACTGCTTCCCTGCTTCACGGGAGCTGCTGAAGGCCAAGGAGCCAGTCAGTCTGCAATTAGCCTCCCCCGCCAACACTCGTCCACAGCCCCTGGGTCTGCTAATTACAGACTCCTTTGCACCCAGGGTTCGAGCCTTTCTAAGCACAGGCCATAGTTTCATAAAATGACCTTGAAATTCACTGCAACAGACTCTCCTGCCAGGTTTCTCTGCAAACGCCAAGATATGTCAACCTCTGTAAATACCCAGGAGCAAGCTCGAAGGCAAGCACCAAGGAAGCGCAAAACATTTGCTTCAAGAGGCTCCCGTTAAATGCTTGCATGCTGCCAGTGAGATGGGGAGGTTTCATTGCTAGAGCTGCCAGCTGGAAAGGGAAAACGAGAGGGCACGGCTGAAGGTGGGTTTTGAAGCAACCACAGGTGTGTGCCAGCAAAGGGAAAGCCTGGCAGACATCTCCTTCCCGCTCCAGTCCTTCCAGACCTCTTCCCGGCAGCAGGAGGTGGGAGGGGGAATGGATACAACCCCTGAAGTCTGTGCCCTTGGGAGAGCCCTGACATTAGCTGTCAAGCACATGGGGGGAAGCCAGAAATCACAGGGTAAAACAAGATCCTACACCTTCTTAATGAACTTGTGGGGGTTTTTTGAAGGGGAATTACTCTTTTTTTTTTTGAGTTGGGGGGGCACAAGTTAAAACATCTTTTCTCTAGCCACCCTCCATGTGTATGTCTGCCTTTTCCCCTCTCTTTCAAGTCTAACTCCTTTTGCCTCCAGTATTGAATTTTTTTTTGTTTTGGTTTGTTTTTTTTCCTGATGGCTCTGTCCTGTCTTGGATAGAAGTACTGAGGGTGGACTCAGCAAACCTGTATCTGAAAATAATGTGCGACTTAGGCTTACTTTTCCAGCTCCTCACAGCAGGTTTGGAGGCTGCCAGGTACTGAACCAAAATCCACTACAACGACACATGCACTCTCCTGCACCCAGAGGATCTATTTTAGTGGAGCAGCCCAGCAGACAGATTTTAGGTAATCCAACAGAACAGCTGCCTGGAGCCCAGTGCAGATAGCAGCAGCCCAGATGGTGAGGGACTCCCCACAGCTGGCTCGGAGCGGAGGAGCAGCGAGCTGGCAGTCAGAGGCTTGGATGGAGGCAAACACTTGGCTCTCAACACATGGGAATCACCTCTCCAGGACATCTCACAGGCACCATTGGAGCGTCCATACAGTCCATCCCCTCTTGGCCTTGGTGATGAGAAACATGTCGGGCCACCCCTCTGTCCAGTGGGTATATGTGGACGGTGCCTCCTTGTGCCCAGCATCCTTCCTCTCCCAGAGCCAGGTCTGTGTGGCTCAAGGGAAGGTACAAGCATTGCTCTGCACAAAATTACTGAAGAATCTGTCCTTGTGGAAAACTGTTCCTTACTCCATGGCCTAGAGCTCATCTTCAGTGCCCTGGAGCAAGAGGGCTTACAGCTCTTTGGAGGTTGTTCCTAGCTACATAAAAGTCTTGTCATTTTTTAAATGAATGCCTTTTCTTGTTACCCGGTGGCAATGAGTCCCCTGGATCATCGGTGTTTAGGATAAATGTGATCCTTCCTGTCGTTCTTTTTGACTGCACTTTTTTCTGATTTTGCTGTGTGCCTTGGCAGACTGCAAAGGATGCAAATAAAGGAGGCTCATGCCAAGCCTAAACAGTGTTCCCAGGGACTCCAGGGTCATGGGGAATGTGACACTGGGCTTGGGCAGCATTCCTGGAGGCTTTGGGAAAACACAAAATACATCCTGGGGTAGCCCAGGGTAGCTACTGTTAATACATTACTGCAACACAGGAGGGTGAATCCCAGGGCAGCTCCCACTGAGGCACCCCTTGCAGAGCCACCAGGCTAAGGGAATTAGGTATTTCCCTCCCCAGTGCCATCTCTGGTGGCCTCAGCCACCAGAACTAGGAAGGTTTGAAGGACTTTTAGAGGCTAAACTGTAGTTTTGCTGTCAGAGAGCATAACTTAGGGCAGGGCGACACAGGATGGATTAATCAAGACCATATCTTGGCCTTTTCTCCATCATTCCCCAGATCTGCCACCAGTCCCACTGTTGAACGTGTGAATTGTTGTCTGTCAACCCAGCCACTCTCCACAGAGTGGCAGATCACCAAGATAGTGCAAATTGGGAGGGAAGAGCCAAGAGGTTTTCCACCTTCGACCTTCACCCTCTCCCTACTTCTCTTTCGCCCGCCCCCTCCACTTCCCCGCTGCAGGCACAAACACCTACTGCCCATGGAAGCTATTTCTAAGCAATCCCGGGCATCTGGGGAATGAGGCTTTGAACAAATATCGGAGCGTGCGTGTGCAGTGAGCGCGCACACACACACATACGCACAGCCACGGTGCTGCCGCAGAGTCAAATATAGACCTTGGGGAAGGGGGAACAATGGCCGGGGTTGGGTTACATGGCTGCAGGGCCAGCGAGCTGCTGATGTTTGTTGTGGGCTGGGGTGGAATGGGAAAAGCAAGGGGGGTGGGATGGGGGAGAACATTTGTTTTAGCCCGGAGCCCCAGGGCTGGTGGCGTGCGTAAGGCAGAGAGGGTGACCTGGAGCAAGAGCTGTGGGAGAGGGTGATCATTTGAGTTGGCAGCTCAGAGGTGTTTGGGGTCTTTCTCCAGCTGGTTTGTGCCGGTCCTCTGCCTCCCTCAAGGGATTAGAGTGGGCAGGAAGGCGTGAGTTTCTCCGGGCTTCTCCACAGGGAAGAGTTTCTCTCTCTCCTTGCTCTGGGGAGGGCTCCTCTGTGGAGGAGAAGAGGCAACATCACCTGTTACCTCAGCCCAGCATCTGCTCCTCGCCCCTGATGTCCGGCTGCTTCCAAGGTGCAGGTTCCAGACGTCGGAAGAAAGGCAAGCAGCTCCAGCTGATTTTGACAGGTAATTCCTTCCTTCTGGCTGGGAGCGGTGATGGTGCATTGGGAGGAGGGCAGGGGAGGGAGCCTGTGGCTGCCGCACATTGAGGGGGAGGCCGCAGTGACAGGTCATTCCTGTTCTCACTCCAGGTCCCTGCTTTGTGGGATTTCCTTCAGTAGACAGAAAAGCAGCGGAGGGACTCTTACGGCTAGGAAAATATCCTTCCTAATTCTGACCCAGCAGCTGTTCCATCTGAGACGCCTCTAGGGATGGCATGGGAGGGATCAGAGCCCAGTAGAGCAGGGTCTAAGCTGAGTCCAGGAATCTCCTCCTCAATGCCTATTTCTTAGGTCTGCAAGTACATCTCCTCTGCTTCAATCACCCTGGGCAGCCCAGGGACTGCCAGAGCAAGCCTGGGAGTCAGGAATGTGCCCAGGGACAGGACAGAAGTCCTTCAGTGCTGGGGAAGGAGCACACCCAAGGTCTGCAGTGCTTGGGGTTCCCTTCTGGTCCATTCTCCCTCCTCTGTACCCACCTTTTTTACTCCATTCCATCCCTGCCTACTTCTGTCTGTGATACTCACATGCAAAACCAAACCTCAAACCCCAAACCTCATTTCCTCAAATATGCCCATTTCACCCCCTGTGAAATCCTAGCCTGGTTTCCATTCCGCATTCCGCTGCCTCAGCGTTCAAATCTCCAGCAACCAACTTTACCTCCTCTGCCTGGACAGACCTCACTCCATGCCACAGCTCTCACCTCTGACAAAAGCGGCACGCGGAGAGCCATGTGTCCCGCTCCGCTGACTGCAACCTAATCCCGTGTACCTCTGCCGCAGTGCTCATGTTGTGGATACAGATACTTACAGATATCAACATGTGCAGGGACCACTCTGCAAGCGCTCTTTTACCTGATCGTTAAAATGCACACACAGCATCCAGGGGATTTTCTTAGTCATGTTTAACCAAGTGGGGGTTAAGAGCACCCAGGCACGGTTGTGCAATGCCATTGCAGTGCAGCATGGTGAGGACCCGTGCAGATCCCACAGAAGAGTGTGAGAGCAGGTGAGGATGTTGTGGGAGGTAATGTTGTATCTGAGACAGTTGGTGTAGGCAGTAGGATTGCAAGGAGGAGGTGAGGGTGAGGCTGAGCAGCTTACGCTCAACGTTGGAAGTGCTACCAGTAAAATATTGGCCTCCAATCACGGCTGGCAGAGCAAAGAGTGCAAGACGGGGTGTTGCGGGGGTCAGAGGAGAAAGGTGGATTCTCCCAGGTCCTGGAGCAGCAGTGGCTGAAGAAGGGGCTGTCTGCTTTTTAACCAAGCACCAGGAGGCTTTATCCTCAGCTTCCCTCTCTGCCTTTTGCTGCAAGCCCCAGATATGTGAACTAAAACCTCAGAAGCAGGCTGAGCTTGACATGAAGGAATGGGGGGATGAATAGATGGGACCACAGGAAGCATCTCAGAACAGAGCTGGTGCATACCTGTCCCATGAATACCCAAGAAGCTGACAAAGCAGCCTGAGCAGCAGGAGGTTTGGACCTCTCTGGCCCTCAGGGACCCTGGAGCAGTCCTGTGGGGCAATGAAGGTAGGAGGAGGCAGGCAAGGAAAGGAACAGTGCTCCTGGCCAACAGGAGAGCAGGAAAGAGGCAGGAAGGAGGCAGCTCTTGTGACAGGGGGCAGGGTGGGAGGTTCCCATCCTATTGCTCAGTAGGGTTGTGTTGTCCAGACCTGAACGAGGATGGAGCAAGCAGGGGTCCACAGCCAGAGCCAGCAGAGAGCTGGGCTTTGATGGTGATGCTAGTTTTTGGGCTGTCCTGGGACACTGGGGCCTGCAGTGCCACCCACAGCTGCTGCAGGGCACATGGTGCTGATGGGGCTGTCAAGAATCACAGCGGGCCAGGGGGACTGGAGAAGGTGAGAATAGGAATGGGGTGAGCTTTGTCTGGTGAGATGGGATGTGGAAGCATCCCATGTAAGTGCCAGGAGTATGTGGTTCTTCTTCATTCCTAGCAAAACTTGTGGGGAACAGGGGTAGAAGACGGCTGGCTGAAGTGAATTTGTAATCCAAATAAGGATTGTTGGGACCTTTGAAGGTGACAGATATGGTCCTGTCAAGTAGCAGAAAGTCCATGCAGGGTGAGGAGTGGGCAGATGTTGCTCCTGATGACATGACAGCCCAGCCCCTCTCCCAGGGTCATCTTGCTGTTCACCAAGGCACTGGTGTCCACGGCTGTGAGCAGCAGTGAGAGAGATGCCAGGGACCACAGCTTCACTGGGTGGCTTATTTCTTGTGGGGTGACTGCCCCATGTTGCACCTCTGCTTTAGGATGGAGCTTCTTAGCCCTACAGTTTGCCAGAAGAGGTGTGTTAAGTGGCCCCTGAAGCTGGCAGGGAGGGGCTGCAGGAGGCGTTTTTGCTTATTTTGGATAACCTGAGCCAAGTGAGGGCTCGGATCATCCCGCACCTATTTCTGAGAGAGAACTGGGCTGTGAGGTGTAGGTGCCTCACGGGAGGCCCCCAGCAGCGGGCGGGGGCCGAGCCTTGCCCCTGCCCACGCGTGTGTGTGCAACAGCGAGGGGGGCGAGCGCCGCAGCCCCCCGAGCCCTGGGCGTGGGTCTCCCCAGCAAGGCCGCGCCCCGAGGGGGCACCCTCAGTGCGGGGCTCCCCTCCGACTCTACGGGCCGACCGTGGGGAACGGGACCGGTGATCCCTCGCAAACGCAGCCCCCGCGGAGCGGGCGGGCCCGCGTGGGGCCGTGCCGGCCCACCCCCACCCCCCCGGCGGCGGGAGCAGGGCAGGGGTGAGCGGGCAGGGCGGGCCGGGCCG